>JAJPUD010000223.1:625015-650839 GCA_023553655.1 Myrmecobius fasciatus | reverse complement strand
GAAGTCCCCAGTTTTGTGATCTTTAATAAATAACACAATGAACTGGTTTAAGATTATGTGACAAGTCAGCAAATTACCAAGTATGTTTTTGTTCTATTTCTCTCATTATCTACATGATTTTGAGCAAATCATTTTACCTCTGTGTATTTCATCTTTCTCATTTATAAAATGATAGGCTTAAACAAGATGACTTTAGATTCAAGGTCCATTCCAGGTATCTCTCTATGATATATGGGGGAAAAAAACAAGACCTTGCTAAGTGAAGAGTGGAATCAATAGAACAATTTTTATGTTAAGAACAACACTGGGAAAAATAAAAAACTTTGAAATATTTCAGAAAGTCTGATAAATGCAATGGAAAAATCATGATTCCAGAGAAATGATAATGAAGAATGTTGTCTACATTCTGACAGAGAGATGATGAACTCAATGTGCAGAATGAAACATTTTTTTTTTTTGTGATATAGCCAAAAGTGGAAATTTGTTTTGCTTTACTAGGAATCTTTGTTACAAGGTTTTTTCTTTTCTTCTTCTAAGGCAGAGTAAGGAAACGAAGGAGAGAAATTTAATTGAAAAAAAGTTGGAATTCTTGTCCCTGAGTTACCCCCAATTTCCAATTTATTCTCTCCTTATTGAATATTATTGAAGACATTCACTTTTCCCCTTAGTCAAAATTAATGTGTATTCCACTGTACAAAACCAAAATTTCTTTTCTTTTGTTTTTTAATAAATCAATGTATTTATTGTATATACATTTATAATCTGTCCTTTGTTCTTCCTCTTCCCACAATGAAAAAAAAACAAATTAAAAATAGAATCTTCATCATAAAATGCATAATCAAGCCAAACAAACTCAATATTGGTCATAGTCCAAAATATGTTTTCCTCTGCATCTTAAGTTCCTCACCTCTGACTAGAGGTGAATTGTGTATTTCATCTTCAGTCTCCTGAATTTATGGTTTATCATTACACTAATCATAATTCTAAAGTTGTTTTCTTTATAAATGTTATCATTATATAAAGGGTTCTCCTAACTCGTCTTAATTCATTCTGTACCAATACCCAGAGGTCTTCACAGTTTTCTCTGAAACTGCCTGCTTCATAACTTTTTAATAATATAATAAAATTTCATCCCATCAACTTATCATTACTTAGTCATGATGTAGTTTCCTTCCTTCTTTTAATTAATTCTATTTTTGCTTTTGCTTGGTCTGAGATTAGGGTCACTATCCCTAATATTTTTTCCCTTCAGCTGAAGCATAATATATTCTATTCCAGGCTTTTACTTTTATTCTGTGTGTATTTCTCTGCTTCACATGTTTTTTATAAATAACATATTACAGTATTCTGGCTTTTAATCTACTCTGCTGTCTGCTTCCTTTTTATGGGAGAGTTCATTATATTAACATACATATTTCCTCTCATCTTATTTTGATAAATGTATTCCTTTCAGATCACAATTCAATGAAAATTACACATAAAAAAGACCTATAGGAAATACATTAAAATTAATTGGAAATTAAATAATTTAATCTTAAGGAATGAGTGAATCAAACAAAAAATTCAAATACAATCATTGATTTTATCAAAGTGAATAAGACAACATACCAAAATCTGTGGAATGCCGACAAAGCAGTGCATAAGGGAAATTTTATATATAATTATATATATGTATATATATTTAATATATATAATAAATATAATAATAAATATAAATATATAAATATTTATATATATTTTGCTTACATGAATAAAATTAGAGAAAGAGCATATCAATGAATTAGACTTAAAATTTTAAAAGATTAAGATTTTTAAAAAAGATTAATTTTAAAAGATAAGGAAAAAATTTTTAAATCCTCAATTAAAAACCAGATTAGAAATTCTGAAAATCAAGGGAGAAATTAATAAAAGTGAAAGAAAACCAAAAGCTAATTTTATAAAGATAAAAAACACATTAAAATAGATGAACTTTTGTTTAATTTGATTTAAAAAAATAAAGAAAAAAACAAATTAGCAGTAACAGAAATGAAAAGGATGAATTCATCACAAATGAAGAGGAAATCGAAGCAATTTTAATTAAAAGAAATTTTGTCCAGCTGTATGCCAATAAATATGAAAATCTAAGTGAAATGGATGAATATTTACAAAAATATAATTTCTTCAGATTAACATAAAATAATATAAAATATCTAAATAACTGCCTTTTAAAAAATATCAATTAAACAAGCCATCAATGAACTCCCTAAGAAAAAATCTCCAGGACCAGATAGATTTACAAGTAAATTCTACAAAACCTTTAAAAAAAAAAACCATTAGTTCCAATACTATATAAACCATTAGAAAAAATACATTAAGGAGGCCTACTAAATCTCTTTTATGAAACCAGGAAGACCCAAAAACAAGAAAGAAAATTATTGACCAATTTCCCTAATAAGTATTAATGCAAGAATTTTAAATAAAATATTAGCAAAGAGATTACATAATTTTTTTTCCCCAGGAGAGTACACTATGATCAAATGGGATTTATAGAAGGAATGCACAGCTGGTTCAACAGTAGGAAAACAACTGGCATAATTGACCATATCAGTAACAAAACTAACAGAAATCACATCACTTCAATAAATGCAGAAAAATCTTTTCACAAACTTCACAAACTTCTGTTAAAAACATTAGTGAGCAAAGGAAGAGTTTTCATTAAGATAATAAGCAATATCTATCTAAAACCATCAGCAAGCATTATTTGTAATGGGGTTAAGTTAGAAACCTTCACAATAAGATCTGAGGTAAAACAAGGATGCCCATTATCATCACTATTGTTCAATATTGTTAGCTTAACAATGAGAAAAAAAGAAATTGAAGGAATTAAAATAGGCAATGAAATGAAACTGTCATTTTTTGCAGATGTCATGATAATATATTTAGAGATTCTTAGTGAAACAACTGAAAAACTACATGAAAAAACTAACAAATAAGCAAATTTGAAGAATATATTTAAACTCACATACATCATGAACATTTCTACAAAAGTTCAACAAAGCCCAGCAGCAAGAAATAGAAAGAGAACTTCCATTTAAAGTAACTATAAACAATATAAAATTTGAGGGAGTCTACCAGCTATGACAAGCCCAGTAATTGTATGAACACAATTATAAAACACTTCACACAAATAGTTACGAAAAGTTGGAAAAATATCAATTGTTCATGGGTACATCAATCTAGTTTGATAAATATGACAATTCTACCTAAATTATTTTACTTTTTCTTTACTTTACTTACCATGCCATTCAAAGTGTCAAAAAATTATTTTATAGAAATAGAAAAAAATAACAAAAAATGAACAAAAGGGGCAGCTAGCTGGTGTAGTGGATAAAGCACCAGCCCTGAAGTCAGGAGAACCTGATTTCAAATCTGGCCACAGACACTTAACACTTCTGAGCTTTGTGACCCTGGGCAAATCACTTAACCCCAATTCCACCAGCAAAAAAAAAAAAAAAAAAGAAATGAAAAAAGCTCAAAGATATTAAGGAAATTATTTAATTAATGAATGAAAAAGAAATGCAAAAGTGGCCTCTCCATTCCAGATCAATTCTGAATTGCCACCTTACATCCAATATGAGAAAAAAAGGAAAACAATAACTGTTCGAGAGGATGTGGGAACACTGGACAGTAATGCATTGTAGGTGGAGTTATAAATTTGTCTAACCATTTTGGAGAGCAAATTGGTACTAGGTCCAAAAGATAATAAAACTCTGCATACCCTTTGATCCACCAATAACACTATTAGTTCTGTATCTCATAGAGATCATTAAAAAGGGAAAAGAACCTACATAAACAAAAAATGTTTATAGTAGCTCTTTATATAGTGTCCAATTCTTGGACACTGTTTTTCATGGCTTTTCCCTTTTGTTTTGCTCCTTGTTTCACACCATAACTAATGTGGGAATATTTTTACATGGATAGCCTGCCATCTTAGGGAGGGGGAGGGGATAGAATGGAAAAGGAAGAAAAAAATTGGAACGCAATTATATAAAAATAAAATGACTATTGAAAACTCTTTACATGTAATTGGAAAAAATGAAATACTTAAAAAAAGATAATTCAACTAATTTTTTTCCTCCTCTTTAATTCTGAGTTTAATACATGGTCCATTTTCCCAAGCATAGGTATTAATCTGACAATTACCATGTTTCACATTACTTTATATGTCACTGAAAAGAGTTTAATGTTACAGGGCTTGATGCAGTTATAACAATGGCAGCTTGGTGGTGCACTGAATAAAACGCTGGACTTAGATTCAAAAAGAGCTGAACATGCATTTCACTTCTTTCAATTTCATTTGTTTTCAATACTTAGTGTTAAAAAATATAACTGAAGTAGATATACACCTTAACCTTTGGCTATGATGTCTACTTGGCAAGGAGATTGCATCTACTGACATGTTTGCATTCTTGTAGCACAAATGTCAAGTGATTTGAAAACCATTACACTGTTCATGTTTTTTTATAATCCATCTTAAAGTCATCATGTATTACCATAAATATTTTTTGGAAACAAACCTCTTATTTCTTCTCACTGCATATTAAGGCTGTTTCTTGATTTAAATAGCCTCCATTTACATTACTATTCTTCTTTTATAAGGATTTTCAAATTAACCAATTAGCAATACTTGGTCAGGTATTTAGCAGGAATTCCATGAGAATATTTCCATTGTGTTAGAGTTAGAAGAGAAAAAAATTATGTGTGAAAATTTTCAAAAATTAGTTTTTATTTAAATATTGCTTAAAATGAAATATATATAATTGAACTTTAAGTACATTTATCATTTAATAAAGCACTTGCTATTACCTAGTAGAAAAGCAAATATTTCATACTGTTAACTAGCTATTTATTTTTATAGGTTGGAAAAATGGTTAATTTATTTTCTCTCTTTTTTTTTTTACTCAGGCAATTGGGGTTAAGTGACTTGCCCAGGGTCACACAGCTAGGGAATGTTAAGTGTCTGAGATCAGATTTGAACTCAGGTCCTCCTGACTTCAGGGCTGGTGCTCTAACCACTGTGCCACCTAGCTGCCCCGGTTCATTTATTTAAAAGTGAATTTCCATAGGAAAGTAGAGTAAAGCTTATAAAACTCTCATATCATTTTCTACAACATAGTTATATGAACAATATTATCAGTTTATTATTGTATTAAATAAAATACACAAATAAATTTGATGATACAAATTTGAGACAGTGTTTGGTACTGTTATATATATTACAAACCTTTGCTCAAGTAAAAAGCACAACATTAAAATAAAGTCTATATGTGCCTGCCATATAGTAAGCATTGTAAAATATTCCTTGTTAGTTTTATTAGTCATAGTATGTTAAACATTTTCTAAGTTGGAATCTATATCATTGAAAATATTGTTTATATTTCGCAAAATTTCTAAAATAGAGAAATTTAATATGATTTTTAAGTAATAGTAAGCATATGAGGTCTTACTAGTTGACAATTTTTATTATAGAATATACTACATGAAATATTCATAATTATTTTATAAATAATATTTTAAAATTTTATACTTAGCATTAGAGATAGAATATAATTCATTATTTAATATAAATATTCACTTGTAGCCTATGAGGATAAAAATCATTGTAGTTATTTCAAATACACAAAATACATTTAAATTTATATTCTGTATATCACATTAAATTATTCTAGGAGTTCACAATATTTTTTGAAACTGATGTTGAAGATTTGTGAAGGAAAATATGTTAGAAACAAAAGTTCAAGAATATATGCAAATCTTACATTATTTACACATGAGATCAAATCATTTTCTCTTCCCTTCTTTTTTTACTACATCACTTCAACATGAGGATAATTTTCTCACATAGTCTTTTATCACCTTTAAGAATATGATTCCACAAATGCTTTCTGCTTGACTTTATCAAATATATCTCCATGGTTGTTTGGTTTCTAAGCAGTAGTTGAGAATCCCTTTTTTTCACTTTACTTTTATGTTTTCATCTTGCTGGCACAGCAGGGAATCATCTGCCAAATACAATTCATATTCTTCACATGCTGTCTGATCAAATGTTCCTGACATATTATCATTCATTTTTTTGTCCTTATGGGCTTCTTGCTGTTGCTTCTTGATTTTTTTGTTTGTTTTTGAAACAATAGTCTCACTAACCAATGGATAGCCAGTATCTCTACTCTTAATATATAAACTTAACACATCATTTGTGTCCAACACAACAATATCCATTTCATATGGCAAGCTGTCAGATTTCTACTTCATTGGATTTTTTTTTATGACAATATGATTATTTGCTGAACATGTCCTTTAAATCTACATGGATTTTTAAAGACGTGAAGTTTGCAGGTTCCAAAACCTATTCTCTCTTTTCTTTGCGTTGACTGGAGCTGCAGGAAGCTTCAATAACAACAATGATGATGACAACAAAGGAGGAGGAGGAGGAGAAAGAGAAGAAGAAAAAGGAGGAGAAGGAAAGCAGAAGAAGGAGAAGCAAAAGAAGTAGCAGCAGAAGAAGAAGGGGGGAGGGGAAGAAGAAGGAGGAGGAGAAGGGAGGAGGAGAAAAATAAGAACACAAGCAAGAACAAGAACAAGAGGAGGGGGAGGAAGAAAAGGAGGAGGAAAAGGAGAAAAAGGAAGAAAAAGAAAAAGTCCCTGAATTGGAACTCAAAGAAAGAGTAAAACTACATGAGACAGTGATGAGGAGGGAGTACATTCCAGACACATAGGATGACTAGTGCAAAGGCAGAAACAGGGAAGAAGGCATGTGTGAGAAAAGGTTCATTTGGCTTGATCTCAGATTGAGAAAGGAGACAGTGCAGCATTAATATGTAATAATACTAGAAACAAAGGTTGGGGACACGATAACCTGTTGTCCTAGAGGCAATAAGAAGCCTTTAACAACAATGCTTATTAATAGTGATCATATTCAATATTAATGTATAATTTTAATAATTATATAGAATAATATGTAAAATATATTTTAAATTATTATTATTAATAAGAACTAGAAGTAATTAAGTAGGGAGGCCGTCTATTTAAGAAAATTCCTTTGGCTTCAGTGTGTAGGGGATAGTAGAATAATGAGATATTTGAGATAAGAAGATTAATCAAGGACCTGTTACAATAATTTAAGTGAAAAAACCTGAACAAAGGTAGTGACTATGAATGAAGAGAAAGGACCAGCTGAGGGAAATGTTGCTAAGGTAGACATGCCAAGATGTAGGGATTGATTGCCTATATGGAGAAAGAATGATAAGTCTTAACATAATCCTAAGGTTATAAAGCAGATTCTTAAATCATGGTTGAAGGAATTATTTTATTTGTAGTTTTCTATGTTTGTAATTGTATTTTCTATAGGGATCATTTACTAAAAGATTGGACAATATATTTCTGAACATAGAATTCTTGATAGTCTTTGCTTTAGTATATATCTTCCATTTAAGGTCCTGTGATGAAAGAAATCCTCTGGAGAAGGTTTCAAAGTTTTGTGAAGTCATTTACTTGAGTCAGTTTATTAAAAGGCACATTTCCTCAGCTCTTTTCTTGACAATGAATACCTGAAAATTGGTCAGATAGTTCAGGGCATTGCCCTTTACAGAATCTCCATGGACAGAAGAAAAATTATCCCCTCACAAAAAAAAAAAAGTTTTCTCTTTGCCAAAAGAAGCTTCCATGCAACTTATGTCTTTTATATCTTCTTCAATTGTCTTTGCTTACTTGAACAGTGTGAGGTGATAATCTCTAAATAGCTTTGATTTTCATTTTTCTAATAAATTATTAGCAAGCCTGAGAACATTTTTAGGTAATTGTTGACAGTTTGTGCCTCTCATGTATAGAGATTATCAGCTTGTAAATACATGAATTAAAGCTTATAAAGCAACACCTCCAAAGTAATATTTGGAATTATTGCAGTTATTATACAATCTCTAAACTGCCTCCACCCTTTAATGTAAACTGTAATGTTTCCATTAAAAATACTGGGTTTAGATTTTTGCTTTCTATTTTCAGGTGTGGGACTTCTGGGAGCTGAGAGCAAACACGACTCTCTGTGATCTCCTCTAACCCTTTCTCAAACCAACAGCAGATTGATCCTCTAAACTGACCCCCAAATATTAGGAGTATTACACATTCCCAGAAGAAGTTATCTTGAAAGAATTTCAGAATGGTCTGTTTTGGAAGGGGGACAGTCTGCTGAGCTCAGATGGCAGAATAGGGAGACAGGGCAGAAAGCTGGGCTGGGAGTCAGATCTTTGCAGCTTCCAGGGAACTGGGAATCTTTTATGAGCCTTTTAGAGCACTCTGTTCTGGTGGCAAGCAGGTAGTTTAGCAGATTTGCCTTTTGTAAAAGACAAATTATAAACCTCTGAGCCCAGAAGAGCACTGGCCTAGCCACCATTATTCCACACTGGAAATCAATCAGCAGAACTGCCCCAGGGCAAATTAAAGAAACTATTGCTACTTTGCATTGAACAGACTTCAAGCCTTTAAAAATGAATAAAAAACTGAAAATAATTCTCACTATAGACAACTTTTATGAAGGGAGAGAACAAACCTCAAATCCTGAGATTTCTAAAGGCAAAACAACTCCAGAAAAAGCCCCAAAGAGAGATATGAGCTGGTCCCCATTTCACAAGGCTTGCTTTGAAGATTGCATAAAGGATATTAAAAGAAAGAAGAAAAATGGGGAAATGAAATGAGATCATTGCAAGAAAGAATGGGAAAAATGGAAAAATGCAATGAACAAAAAAAAATTAATTGGCCAATTACAAAAGGAGCTAAATAATGGTAACTGAAGAAAGTAATACACTAAAAATTAGAATTGAACAAATGGAAGTGAATGACTCAATAAGACTTCAAGAATCAAGTCAAAAAAGCAAAAAAATGAAAAAATAGAAGAAAATATGAAATATCTCCTAGGAAAATCAACTGACATGGAAAATAGATCTAGGAGAGATAAGTTGAGAATTATTGGGCTTCTAAAAGCCATGATGAAAAAAATAACCTAGACATTATCTTACAGGAAATCATAAAAGAAAACTGCCCTGGCATTTTAGAATCAGAAGATAAAATAGTCATCGAAAGAATCCACTGATCACCTCCTGAAAGAGACCCTAAAATTAAATCCCCAAGGAATATTGTAGCTAAATTTCAGAACTAATTGTACCAAGGTAAAGATATCACAAGCAGTCAGAAAAAAACGATTTAAGTATCAAGGAGCCACAATTAAGATTACCCAGGACCTGGCAGCTTCCACCTTGAAGGATAAAAGGGCCTGGTATCTGATATTCCAAAGGAACTGGGATTACAGACAAGAATAAGCTACCCAGCTAAAATGAGCATTATTTTTCACGGAAGAAGATGGACATTCAATGATATAGGTGAATTTCACCTATTTCTAATGAAAAGACCAGAACTGAACAAAAAATTTGATCTCCAAACACAGAACTCAAGAAATGCCTAAAAAGTAAAAAGCAAAGAACTCTTAAGAATTATATTTCTGTTATGGGTATACTTTGAAAATGCAGGTATAATTTGATTTTATTATAATATTATGATAATAATTGTGATAATATTTTATTATGATAATGATAATATGATAATAATATATTATGATAATATGAAAAAGAAACTAGAGGTGGAAAGGGAATCATATTGGAACAAGAGGAAAAAGGTAAAATAAGGGAAATTACATCTCACGAAGAAGCAAAGAAAACCTATTATAATTGAGGGAAAGAAGGGAAGGGGATGAGCATTATATGAATTTTACTCTCATCAGATTTGGCTCTAAGAGAGAATATCAGACATACTGGGTATCACAAAGAAACTTACCTCACCTTATAGGAAAGTAAGAGGGAAAGGGGAAAAGAAAGGGAAAGACTAATAGAAGGGAAAACAGAAGAATTAGGGGAAAGGTATAAAAAGGGGGAGGGGCTTTAAAGGGAGAGGACTGTTTCAGGGAGATAGTCATCAAAAGCAAAATACTGGGGAGACAGGAAGGAGTATAGGAAAGAGAAAAACATAACTTTGTGTAAATAAGATGGCAGGAAATACAGAATTAGTTATTTTAACTGTAAACGTGAATGGGATGAATTCTCCCATAAAACAGAAGCAGATAGCAGACTGCATTAAAAACCAGAATCCTACAATATGTTGAATACAAGAAACACATCTAAAGCATAGTGATACATACAGAGTGAAGGTAAAGGGTTGGAGCAAAATCTATTATGCTTCAGGTGAAGAAAAAAAAAGCAGGGGTAGCAATCCTGATCTCAGATCAAGTAAAAGAAAAAACAGATCTAATTAAAAGAGATAAGGAAGGAAACTATATTTTACTAAAGGGTACCATAGATAATGAAGCAATATCAATACTAAACATATATGCACCAAGTAGTATAGCATGGAAATTCTTAGAGAAGAAATTAAAAGAGATGCAAGAGAAATAGACAGCAAAACTATACTAGTGGGAATCTCAACCTTGCTCTCTCAGAACTAGATAAATCGAACCACAAAATAAATAAGAAAGAAGTTAAGGATGTAAACAAAATGTTAGAAAAGTTAGATATGATAGATCTTTGGAGAAAAATCTATTTTCAGGTGCACTGGAGCAGCCTAAACTAATAATTTATGAAACTTATTAGCAACAGACTGTCAAGAATCTGTTAGGTTGCTGGTAATTGGGGTGGAATGGGGTGCATGTTTTTGAGGCTCTTTCCAAAACCACATATAACACAGCAGAAAAAAAGCAATAAGTCACTAGATGTTTGCCAGTCACTTATTTTAAGTTATTTCATAAATGTGAAGGATATGTATGTATAAGGATTGCACCTGAGATTTTATTAGTGCAGAGTATTTCCTGGTGAAGATTTTCTGCCAATTGAGGTCAACACCTTTTCTACAATTTATATTCTTAGAGTTCTAAGTGGCTGACTGATTTACACAAAGTCCCAAAGTCAGTATGTTGATAACAGTACTTGAACTTGTTTTCCCAGTTCCAGAGTTTGTTTGCCCTTTATTATGCCATACATTTAGGAGATCACAAATCCTATTTTATCACACTTATTTGTAATGCCTGCTTGGGGAAAGGGCACTCAGCAGTGAGAATAGATGGCATATTCTGTACAGTTGCTTCATTATTACTAGTGCTGGCCAAAATTCTAAGAGAAATGAAGTTTGGCCTGCTCTCTTCTGGCCCTCCTTGGACACTAAGACATAGATAATATATTTGGCCACTAAAATTTTCATTTTTGAAGAGCTGACAAAACTATATAATGTCATAGAAGATGAGATTATTGGGCATAGGGTTGTATTAAATGATTAAAGAAATTTCACATTTGGAAGGAATTCCAGCAGTTACATAATCCAATTTCAAACTAACCAATAATTTTCTCTATAATATATTCAACAAATGTTCCATATCTTTTACAAGCCTCTTCATCAAGAACTCCAGTGAGGAACAACACACTCTCTTTCCTTCTGTAGTCTACTATCAAATAGCTCTTAATGGTTTAAAAAGTAGTTTATTTTGTTTTTCTCACACCAAGTCTAAAGGCACTTTTCTGAAATTTCTGTCCATTCTTTCTTCTGAAGTCAAGAAAACTCTTATCTCTCTTCTATTTGATAATTCTTCAGACACTTTAAAGCAATTATCATGTTTCCCTTCCTTCTCTCTCCAAGATTACCATATATCCATGTTTTTCCCCTCAAACAATCCCATTTGGTCTTTTGCTAAATGGTTGGGATTATTCTCCATTGAAGGTCCTTTGCTATATTGGTTATACTCCTTAAGACATTCTAATTTATTAATGTAATTCTCAAACAATACCCAAGGATTATTCTTATTCTCCCAACTTGATTGTGAGTAGAGTATGTGGTTCATAGCATATACTTCCTCTGAATTAAAAAGCGATCTACAAAATTGAGCACAATGCTGAACAAATAAGATAATGCATAGAAAGCACTTGCAGATTGATTGGCTAGTTTCAAGAGAAATAAAACAAAACAAGGATTGCTTAGAGGAACAAGGATGACAATAGATGATAATAAATACATATATGCTACTTTGAAATCCTTAAAGCACTATATAAATACTAGCTATTTTAATCTATCATCATCAAAATTATTACTACTACCATTACCACCACCACCACCACCATTACTGTTGATGCTGCTGCTACTGCAGCTGCTGTTACCATCACTACCACTACTACTACTACTACTACCACTACTACTACTACTACTACTACCCAAGCAAATAATGGAAAGAGATTACTGGGTGCATACCTAAGTAAACAAACAAGAAGAAAAATCCCATGTACATCAAAATTGTCATAACAGCCCTTTGCAGTGATGGCAAAACAAAACAAAACAAAACAAAACCTGGAAATAAGATGGGTATCTTTCAATTAGGAAATGGCTTGACAAATGTTGCATATAAATATTTCAAAATATTATTGTGTCTAAAAATGACACAATAAGGAGTAAACTTTGAGACATAAATGTTATGATTTTATGATTAAAAAGGCTGAAGTGTCTATATCAGTAGATATCAACTTACCATTAAATAAGGCAGACCCAAAAACTATTAATCAAAGAATACTAAACAATGGAGACTTTAGATGAGGAATTCACCTGCATGGATATGTTTATTAGGAATGATATACATTATATATGTAATGTCCTTGGTAAAACTCAAGCTCTCATTACCCTTTAAGAAATGGAAACAAATTAAGTTTTAGAATAAAATAATTAACACATTTTCATGTGCCCCTTTATTCACTGGAGGTATCAAAGATACATGTCAGTTGGGATGCTCCAAATTTGTTAAAATGTAGTGGGGAAATGTTTATTAAAATAAATAAGAACACAGTAAAACATAAATAATGTTAATATATGATTTTCCAAATTAATATGTGGTTGTAAAGATCCTTAGTATGTAAGTATAGTATATTTTGATACCACCTATCTAAACAATGAGATTCAAGAAACATTTTGGTATATTGTTGGAAAGTAGTGAATATGTCATCAAAATTCCTTTATGTTAAACTTAACTCTCCCATTTACTTGCCTTGTATACTTAAAAAAATCATAATTATTATACAATATGCCTAATAGGGTTGTTGTGAGAAAACAATCTGCATACTACAAAATGCTATTTTAATGTGAGCTATTATTATAATTAATGATTTAATAAGATTCCCAATATTTGTGTTGTAACCAAATAAATGCACTACTGCTTGAAGTTATTATAATGGGAATCATTTTTTTACATAGAGATTGTTAAAATACATGTCTTTTACTAGAAAGGAATGACAAAGTAACTCAGTGGCCATATTTTTCTGAATCAAAAATCACAAAGATAAAAGTTTGATATCTGCTTTTTTATATATCCCTATATGTCTATCACATCTCCACCAAAAAATGTCAGACATGTTATACTGTCATTTTTCTGAAGTCAGTTTAGCCATTGAATTGAATTGAGTTTTGTCTCTCAGAGTCATTTTCTTTTTCATCATTATGGTTATTATGTAAACTGTTCCTTGGTTCTCATTTGATATTAGTTATATAAGTAATTTCAAGTTTCTATACATTATTCATATTTAACTTTTCCCCATGGCATGGTGATATTCCATTATGTGCATCTAGGATCATAGATTTAGACCTGGAAGGGGTCTTGGAGGTCAGATAGTTCAAGCCCTTCATTTTATAAACAGGGAAACTGAGGCTCAGAAAGATTGGGTGACTTGCTTAGGGTCTCACAATGTCTGAGGCAAGATTTAAATTCAGAGCAGGCTAATTTCATAAAAGTCTGAAAAGACTTAACATGAATTGATGCTGAGTATAGTGAGCAGAACCAAGAGAACATTGTACATAGTAACAAGATTATGTGATGATCAGCTGTGATGGGCTCGGCTCTTTTAAATAATAAAGTAATTCAAGGCAATTCCAATAGACTTGTGATGGAAAGAGCCATCCACACCCAGAGGCAGAACTAGGGAGACTGAATGTGGATCACAGTATAGTACTTTCACCTTTTTGTTGTTGTTTGTTGTTTGCTTACTTGGATTTTTTTTTCCTTTCTTGTTTTCTTTCCCTTTTAATCTAATTTTTCTTGTGCAGCATGACAAATATGGAAATACATATAGAAGAATTGTACATGTTTAACATATTTTATTGCTTGCTGTCTCAGGGAGAGAGAAGAGGGAGGGAGAAAAATTTGGAACACAAGATTTTGCAAAGGTGAATGTTTAAAATTATCTTTGCATGCATTTGGAAAATTAAAAAGCCATTAAAATTGAATTTAATCCATCAATTGATTTAAAAAAAATTAAACTCAGTTCTTTAGGACTCCAAATCTAGCATCCTCCTGACTGTACCACCTAGCCAGGACAGTCGATTCAGTCATCACCTTATCAATAACTACCCACTTTATTTCCAGACCAAAACAAAATTGTATGCAAATATTTTTTAGATATATGATCAATGTTGCTTACAATGCCTGGTACAGTATTGCTCACAATACCACTAAGGCATCTGAATATATTGAGTTTATTTTATTTTTCATTGTGGAATTTAATCCTTCCTTCAAAAGTTCTTTTGTCTTCTCTGACCCAAATTCTTGCTTTTTATTTGTGTAATAAGTGCTGTACTTTCTCTTTCCTGTAATGTGGCTCTAGAATATTCCAAGTCAGTTTCCTGAGAAAGTGGAGAGTAGTGATTTCATCCAACAGATTTATTAAGCACTTAGCATGTGCAGAGAATTTTGTCAGGCTGTTGTGGGTAGAGGAAGAAGAAACATTTCCTCCCCTCGTTGGTAGTTAGCAGGAGAATAGTATACCAACACATAAAATTCAAATTCATAATATTTAATAAATGATAAATTAATGTGACTTAGATGCAGAAATGTTATGGGAGACCCAAGGAGAAGGTCATTATTGAACTGATTTGATTCTATCAGTTACCATTTGCTAAAATATTAAAATTTCAAATAGATTTTGATAGGATTTTCAAAGGAAAAAAATTGAAATATGACTACACTGGAAAACCAAGAACATATAGTTAATATTGGTCTAGATGATCTAATCAGGAAGTATCCATTTGTCACTTCAAAAGCAGTAATTAGGTTCATGAGGATATAGGATAGTAAGGAGGAAAACTAGTTGTGAACTTGGGGCACATTCAGCACATTTATCAGATTTGAGTGCAGGTCAAGATATTAATGTGATTTAGGAGATCGGAGAAGAGATGAATGTGACATAGGGAAAAAAGGGGGAAAGAAGGACAATAAACATTTGAACCCTGAAATAGAAGATTATTCTAGAATAGCAGGGAGCTAGAATTTCCGAAAAAGTAACAGTTTTTTGTCCTCCAAGAACTGCCACCACAATTTCCTCATTATAAAATGATGGGATTCATCTAAATGCTCTTTAAGATCCCTTCCAGCTCTAAGTCTGTGTACCATATAGACCCACAGATGCTATTGGGTAAAAGATCATCCATTAATTGTCAAATAAATAAAGAGATGAGTCATGATGGTAGATGACTCCCTGCTTAAAGATGCTAAGAAAACTATTTCTCAATCTGACATTTACAATTGGTGATCTATCTTCCCAGGACAAGTATCCAGAATGTGACAAAGAGCCTCTCAAAACTTGTCATACCTGGTGATTATTGATTTGATTATCCCACTTCTGGTGATTCACATGGACACAGATGATAGTTCTAGAGGGAAGAAGCCAATAAGGAACAGACTTTGGGCAGTGAGGTGGGGGAAGGAGAAGGGATGCTTCAGAAGGAGTCAGACTTAAGAGATTAATGCCTAATTAAGAAGATGGTATCTGAGAATAGATATGGAATTTCTGCCCAAAGTGAAAAATGTACATGATAGCTTCTTGAGCAAGAAAGGAAGAGCTGATAAAAAACATATATGCCATTTCTTAGTCAAGTCTAACCAAAAGAGATTTAAATTGCAAAGGAAGGAAAAGAGGCAGAAAAACTTCCTTTGTATATCTAATAATCTTGATATCAAATAGAATTGCTAAATTATTAGAAGAATTGAACTATAGATAACCAGAAATTTATAGGAAAAATGTAATAAAGGATACAATGATGTCTTCAGATCTTATACAAAAATGGACAAAATATGATCTAGAGGAAAGGGAAGGATTCAGAAGAAAGGAGATAGGGGAAAGGAGGAAAATAAAATGGTATTTCAGAAAAATAGCATGGTATACCTATGTGAAGAAATCCAGGAAACAAAAAGAGGAAGATGATGGAGAGCATATGAGCAATATTTTTAGAAAAGGTATTACAAAACATGTAGCTATAGCATGGAATTCAGAAAGTATCACAAGCCTAGAATACATATTTCACTTTTATAGGAACTTCTGAAGATTTCTCTGCAGAATTATTAATAATTTCTTGATTTGCCTTAGTGATAAATTAATTCTTTAAAAAATAGAGGAAAAACTGAAAAGAATTATTATAATGGAGAAAAGAGGAAGCTCAAAGGAGGGATAGAACCAGTACTGTAAATGAATGTGATGAGGTAACTAAGAAAGAAGGCAGAGTATTAATTAACTAATGAAGAGCATTAGCAAATGGAAGAAAGTGTGCAGATCATTAATAATTATTTTCTCTACCAAGAAGAATGAATGAAAAGAAGAAACCAAAATTAACTGATAGGAATTCAAACTTCCAAGGATTCAAAATCCTAGGAAGAGAGTGCATTTGGCCCAGTTTTGCACCATCTCAATATAACAGAATTGGCAAATATGATTGCTGAGCCACTGGCAGTATTCTTTGAAAGAACATCACAATACATTCTGCCTTGATCAGACTCAACATTAATATTGTGTTTATTTCCAGATTTTCAGAAGCACATTAATAAATTTGAAGTTGAGGAAATGATAAAAGTAATAAGATCATGTCATATGAATACCAGTTGAGGGGACTAGAGTGGCTTATCTTATAGAAGGCTTATGCCTCAATTGATAAATGATCAAAAGCTATGATCTATGGCCAAAGAGCTATAAATTCATGTACATCCTTTGATCTAACAACATCACTACTAAACATGAATACCAAAAGAGATTTTTAAAAAAAGGAAAATGACCTATATGTACCAAAAATATTCATAACAGTCCTCCTGTCGTAGCAAAAAAAAATTGGGAATTGAGGGGATGTCCTCAATTTGGGATCAATTGAGTAATGGCTCATTAATGTGTGGTATTAAGTGCCTACCATATGTCAGGAGCATACATTTTTCTAGAGGAATAAAATATGTTCACAGATATGATGGAATATTATTGTTCTATGGGAAATGATGAGCAGGATGCTCTCAGAAAAAAAATCTGGAAAGTCCTCCATGAACTCAAGCAAAGTAAAATGTTATGTATACAAAATAATAGCAATGTTCTGAGATAACCATCTGTAAACCACTTTGTTATTCTCATTAGTATAATTATCCACAGTTACTCTGAAGGATTTATAATGAAAAATCCTATCTATATCCAGAGAAGAACTGATTGTGTCTGAATGCAGATTGAAGTGCACTCTCTCTCTCTCTCTCTGTCTCTCTCTCTCTCTCTTACTCACTCTGTCTGTCTCTCTCCTCTTTTAAAAACAAATATAAAAAAATGTTTCAATTGTAACTGGGGGGGATTAAATAATTAAATATGTACATGCATGCATACATAAAAGTAAAAAAAAAAAGAAGGCTTAAGATGTTTATGATACCAAATAGTTGTTACCAAATAGCTACTGCTACAACTATTTGAAGAGTAGGTACAGATAGAGAAGGAATCTTTTTTCTATTTGCTTTCAGAAAGCAAAACTAGGAACAATGGGTAAAATTTAATGACAGGCAAACTTTATTTTAATATAAAGGAAAGTTTTTTTTAAATATTTGGACTCTAGCAAAGTAAAATAAGCTACCTTGAAAGTAAACTTATCCCTGACTACAAGTCTTCTGGCAATAATCACATAATCCTGTATTATGGATTTTGTAGAGCAGATTCTTATCCTAGTAAAGACTTGATTAGATAGCCTTTGAAGTTCTTTCTCAATTTGAGATTCTGTGAGCGTAGACCAGTGTCATAGGAGAGAAAAGAGAGAGGAGACAGAGAGATAAAGACAGAAAGAAAGAGATAGAGACAGAGAGATAGAAAATGAAGAAATGATGCTCTCTTCATCTCCAGAAGGGAACCAATATAGGGAAGGAAAGGGACATTATATAGAAAGCACTCAAATTACCTGGTCAGCTAGGAAAGGAAACGGAACCAAGACACTATTATAGTTCTTTTAATAAGCTGAAAGGAAAGAGAGTGAGTGGCCTGTTTGAAACCTCATCTACTACTTCTAGGTTATTTGGGTTATTTGCATTCTCCCAGTCTTCTTGCTAGAACTGAATTCTAATACTTAGCTCCTCCCTCAAGCCAAGGCAATTTTTAATTGAGGGAGTCTGATTCTGTTGAAGGAAGAAAACTGCCTCTATCTCAATCCAATCCCAGAGTTCCATAGCTACTAGAGATTTAAATCATTGGAGTCCTCCCCCATTTATTAACTCAAAGCCGTCTCATAACCTATTGGTATCTGTGATAAGTTGGCTGGAGTCAAGGGAGACTTCTGCCTTTGGCCCATCCTCATGTCTATAATGTTATGATTAAGCAAGTAGTGCCCTAGGGTACCAGCAGACAGCTTAGTTATAAGATTTAGCAATGTGTGAACTTTTAGGTTAAAAAAATACTGAAATTCTTTTGGCATTTTCACTATTCTTTTAAAGGTGAACAGTAAAAACCCCCTTCTCACTTTTATATTGTCAAATATGGCTAAACTGAGATGCCTTAGTGACGGTTCTCTACATCCTCTGAATAGTGAATTGATGTTCAATCAATTAGTAAACATTTATTAAGCACTTACGTTGTATTCAGTGCTGAAGATATGACAAAAGTGAAAGAGTGCCTATTCTCAAGGGACTTACATTATGACAGAGGAAACAAAATGAAAATATACAAGTATATGCATAATGTATACAAAATGACAAGGTAGTTTGGGAGGAAAAAGGGGATGGGTTGTCAATCATGTTGCTACCCATCCTCATGTATATAGCATTATGACTAAGGAAGTAGTTCCCAAGGGTACTAGCAGGCAGCTTGGTTACAAGCTTTAGCAATTTGTGAACTTTCAGGTAAAAAAAAAATACTGAAACTTCCATTTGGAACCTTACTATTTTATCTGTTCTTTTAAAGATGATATAAAATAAAAATATATAAATAACCTTTTTCTCATCCAATCCCCTAAAGAAATTCCATTTCTTCTTTTAATAAAAGCAGATCTTTCCAGCCCTTTTTTTTAAAGAACTGAAGAATTAAACTAGGAGAAAAACAGTCATATATGTGTATGTGTGTATATATACATATATGCATGCACATAAGCATGTCTATATATATATATGTATGTGTGCCAAATGTATATAGAGAGATGTATATGCTCACTTGCATTGTGCATGTGAACTTGCATTGTGCATATGTATGCATACACATGTGTGTTTGTATAGGTGTGTACATGCATGTGAGTGTGCATATGTGGATTGTGTTATAAAATATATGTGCATGTACACATTTATATACACATATGTATGAGTATGCATATTTTGTGCACACAGAGAAATAAATAATTAGTGTATACACACACAATTTCTAATTTCAACTTTATATATTTCTTTGAGTGACTGCATACATATTGATAAATAACAGAATAAAGAAGCCCAGATTGTATTTGACCCAGGATATACTGGTTTTCTACATCTGAGTGAAATCCTGTCACTGACGATATATCTTTTTTTTAATGACCTTTTTTTTAATGTCTTTGGGATAACAGTAAGCTTACAGATGATATTCGTCTCTCTAGTATTATGCCTTTCAATCAAATGGTTGAGAATGTGAAAATCTCACATTTATTTGAAGGTATAATTAGGAAAAATTCTAAAATTTGATAAACACCTGGAGGAAGATTTGGAGAAAAGAGAAAAGCTTTATTTAGTACAGATAGATATTTAATTTATAATTGGAACTGAGATCTTTTATATTCTAATGGCCTGGTGATATAAGGGATGAGTAATACCCAGAGTTTCCTCATTTCTGTTACTTTCAAGACTGTGCTAATTAAATCAAAGGAATGAAGATTATCTATAATACTTTGAAATCACTCAACACATTGATTGAAAAAACATGGTTTGGACAATGATTTTATGACAGCTCATTAAATTTTCTGAAGCATCCACAAGCATCTTTCTTCTTTAGAACCAGGTTTTTCCTTTTCACTAGATAGTGGGAACAGTTTCAACTTTGTGTTACTAGATGAGGACTGACAGCCAAGTTCAAAAGCTTCTGGCATAGCAAACATAACCAGCTGATGCTTATAAGAAAAGGTTTTTCAATGTGTCAGTGCATGCAGTTTGATCTTATTTTGCCTTTCACCCAACTCCTATTTGTATACTTTTTATAATAAATGGGCTGACTTTGAAGGCCTTGCCTTATCTCTCACCTTAGTTATCTCTGAAAAGAATTTGGAAGAGCATTTGTCTCAAGGCTTATTCACAAGTGGATTGAAAGATACAACCTACTATACCGTATAAAATGATTCTATGACTTCCCTTTTTCAATTTACAATTAGTATTTTTATTAGTATATTTTTAGTAATTAGTAATTTGTCAAAAATTAGTAATACATTTTTATTACTATAAATTTGACAAATATTAAAATTTCCCTATACAAAAAAGAAAAAAGTCAGCATATTAAGTCATAAAAGTTAATTATGTATAGTTATGGGGTTTTTGTATATTTCCAATTTAATATAGGAGTTCCAACATTCCCCCACTTGTTTATGATCTCTTCTGAACTTGTCTCTTCTTTTATTTTTAGATGATTTCCTTTCTTTTTTCTTTTATTTATCACTTTTACTACTACATACCATTTCCTTTGCTCCCCCCACAAAAATAAAATATAAAAGCTCTTGTATTACAAAATAGTCAAACAAAATGTCAACATATTGATCATGTCTGAAAACACAAATCTTGTAATGCTAGTCTACTCCATTAACCTTAGGTCAGAAGTGTATTTCATCATGAATCTTCTGAAATTGATAAGTCTTTGCATTGATCATATATCTTTAAAGCTTTTCCAGTTGTTTTTCTTTACAATGTTGTAATTACTGTATAAATTGCTTTCTTGTTTTACTCATTTCATTCTATATTACTACATATAAGTCTGCTTAGATTTCTCTGAATTCATCATTTCTTATATCACAATAATATTTCATTATATTCATAAACAATCATTTGGTTAGATATTCCTCACCAAATATTCCTATCAATTGGTAGGAATCAACTTTGTCTTAGTTGGTCAAACATTATTTAGACATTTATTATGGATATATATATACATATATATGTGTGTGTGTATACATATATAGATATAGATGATGTAGATATATATGATGAATATAGAATGGATAGAAGATAATTTCAGAGGGAAGGCATTAAATGCTGAGTAGAATAAAAAGACTTCCTGAACAAGATGAGATTTGAGTTGAATCTTGAAGAAAGGCAAGGAAACTAAAAGGTGGAGGTATGGAGACAGAACATTTCAGACATGGGGAACACCAAGTACAAAAACAAAGATAGGAGATGGAGTATAATGTGTTAGGAACATCAAGTGAGTTCGTATTTTGGAACACAGAAATGCACAGAGAGAAATAAAATATATTTTAAAAAATAGCCCAGAAAGATAGAAAGGGGCAAGGATATAAAAAGCTTTAAATGTCAAATAGAGGAGTTTATAATTGATTCTGAATGAAATAGGGAATCACTAGAATTCACTGAGAAGAGAATTGACATTGTCAGACCTAGACTGGAAAAATAACATTTCTAGCTATGGGTAGGATGGACTGAAATGGGGAGAAGTCAGGCAGGAGGATTAATTAGGAGGCTGTTGCAAAAGTCCCAGCAAAAGGTGATAAAAAAAAAAAGCTTGAGCTAGGATTATGACTTTGTGAATAGAGAAAAGGGCTGTGAAGTGAAAAATGCCAACATTTGGCAATGATTTGGATATGAGGTTTGGGAAAGAAAGAGTGAAGATTCAAGAATGACATTGTGGGCGTGGCTGACAGATGATGGTTATGTCATAAGTAGTAAGGACAAAGTGAGATCAAAATTCAGCGCATTTTTAGGTCACTGTGTCTGGAATATTTGTTTGTCCTCGTTCTCAAAGAGGATCATGGCATCAGGGATGCAAATAAATTGGATCTAGGTGCAAGAGGCAAAGTCAACAGGAATATACTCTCCTCTAGAAATATCTAGGTCTAGTAGCAAAATATAAATCATGATAATTGGAGATGGTCCTGGATGTAATGGGAGACCTTGACCTTTTTAAGAAGCTAAGGTCTTTAACAGATCTCAGTTTGACTGAGGCAACAGCTAATCAGTGATTACAGCTGGATAAGAAATGGGGAAGAGAATGGCCCTTTTATGTAGTCAAAAAAATTTCAATCTGGGAGGGGAAGACTTTCAGGGTTTCTGGCCAAGATATAAACAATTGCTTAACAATCCCCCAAACCAAAAAGAATCCAGGCAATGACTAAGTGGGGCTTAGCCTTGAACCTATTGTTGGTGAGTCAATGAGAGTCAGAATGATACAGACTATTTGAAAGAAAATAATATGAAATAAGTCTGGGAAGGGAAGTGGGAGTCATATTGTGCAAGGCATCAAGTTCTATGCTAAAGAGTTTGTATTTTGTTCTAGTGGTATCAGAAACACTGAATAGTCTTGAGTAAGATTGACATGGTCAGACCTTTGAGTTGGGAAGATTGCTTTGGCATCCCTATGGAGGAAGAATTGGAGATGTGAGAGAGAGGAAACAAAGAGACTAATTGGAAGGTAATAAGGGCCTAAAAGAAAGTACTTGTCAGAGGCAGCTAGGTGGTGCAGTGGATAGAGGGGACCAACCCTGAAGTCAGGAGGACCTGAGCTCAAATTTGGCTTCAGACACTTAATACTTCCTTGCTGTGTGAACCTGGACAAATCACTTAACCCCAATTGCCTCAGCAAAAAAACAAAAAAAAAAGTAGTCGTCATTTGAGTAGAGAGTAAATGGATGTAAGATGTGATTTAGAATTAGAATTTTAATAATAAAAAATTTAATAAAAATAGTAATAAATCAGACACATTATTAAATAAGAAAGGAAAAGGCAATAAGTAATTGGAAGAATGGTTGTTCACCCTGGCAAAAAAAGGAGAAATTGGTTTACAAGGAGAGAGTTCAATATGAAACAAATTAAGTTTGAGGTATTAATGGTACATCCAAATACAGTTGTATAGTAAATGAATGGCAATGTGGACCAGGAATTCAGTAGAGACTTTAGGGCCAGATATATAGATTTGTAATTCATTAGAAACAATATTTGGCATAGCAATTTGAATCCATGACAGAATATAAAATTACCAAGAGAGAAAACAAAATTTGAGTGTGTTGGAACAAGCTAGTTTTGCCAACTGTAGAGAGCTCAGAAATTTGACAATTCAGTCAAGTGGTATAAGCCAAATCTAAGTAACAACCATTCATTGTAACTCCCTATTCCTGTAATTTCTCTTTCAGTCAACAATGGGACCAAAAATAGAGAACTTCAAATAATCCCCCCTCACCCTCTGCCTACCATGAACAGTTCTATTTTTAAAAATCAGGCATAATGCTTTCTTGGAAATAGAATGGTAAAAAGGTTAGGAAAATAGGAGCAAGGATTGAGAGAGAGCCCCTTAGCACTGAACCTGAAAATAGTTGAGTCTCAGAAAAACCGATTCATTGTTCCTATGCTTCCCAGTGACTTCTGTGTATCTCAGGTCTGGTCAATAATTTTTTTCAACTTCTTTTCCATTGTCAACACTACAATAGTGAACTCAGAGCCATGATAGTCCCAACTGCTAACACTTTCCCCTCCAAAATGATTTGTATCTACCACACACACACACACACACACACACACACACACACACACACACTGTCTCCTTAATTTTGATGTAAAGTTCTTGAGTGTAGAGAAACTGTTTTATGTTGTCTTTGTGTCTTTAACACTTTACAGAGAGCCTGGCATGCAGTAGGCATTTAAAAATGCTTGTTAGATATTTCATTCATACATATTAATCCTCTCAACTTTGACACATGCTAGTTCTCCATACTACATGCTACATACTCCAACTATCTCATATAGCAGCTAAGGTACCACCCTCCCAAATAACAGTCATTCCTCTCTCACACACATGGAGATCTTTACATTCTGTTTATTCTCCTTCTTACAACACGTATGTACCTAGTTTCTACCAAAGCATTTTTAAGATTGGTATCAAGAATACAGTTATCCCTTCCACACTGTGACTTCTCCCAAGCTGGTTTTGAAACATCATGGATTGGCATAAAAATTTAAATGGAAATTTGGGAAGAGTTTTATGGAAGTCATAGATAATATGTAAAGGCCAACAGATGACACAAAAAATTTAGAAACTCCAAAATGCATAAAATATGTGTATAATATATATCAACATAGTTTATCTTTTAATATCATAATAATTCAGACTTCTTCTCTTATATGAAGGGAAGACCACAAAATTTTATGCTCTTTTTCCAGATCACACCCCCTAATCCTCCCCTTCCCCATCCCCACTCCTTGAAATGTGGAAAGGATAACTAATTTCAATGCTCTTTAAGCCCAGAGACTTAACTGACAGCTTCAAACAACAATGGTTCCTTTCCTGTCTCATAGGACATATTCCCCTCTTGCTGCACTCTCAGAGTCTGACAATCATTTGACAAAATGTCTCAGAATATCTATGTGAATGAGATGGAGGAAAATGACCTAATTGATAGTATAGTTGATTAGATTTGAAACAAGTTAAATGTGAGAATCCAAGAGCAGTGATTAATGACGATGTCAACTTGAAGAGAGATTTCTAGTAATATGTCATGATGCTATATCCTTGGCCCTATTCTTTCCAATTTTTTCATCAATATCTTGAATAAAGAAAAAATGGTATGCTTATCAAATTTGTTCATGAATTAAAACTGAGAGGATAGTTAATTTGTTGGATGGGAGAATTGGAATCTAAAACCATTTTGAAAAGACAAATCTGATGAGACAAAATGTAATATTGATTAATAAAAGTTTCTTATCCTAAGGAGCAAAGAAGGTGAGATATGAACAGACTGCTAGTTAGGTGAACAGGACTTAGCGGTATTACTGGATTTCAAACTCAATATAAGTAGAAAATATAATAATGGAGCACAAAAAGCTAATACTAAAGCTAATATGATACTAGTGTGCACTGAGGAAGGCATCATAGTCAAAATGAAAAAGATTCCAGTCCTTCTATACTCTACCTTTTCAAGCCATAGCTGGTATAACATACTGAGATGAGCTTAGATCTAGGTGAAACATTTTAGGAAGGGCATTGACAAGTTGCAACATGTCTAGAGGAGAATATAATGATGGATTATAAATCATGCCAAAATAGGATTTGTTAAAGAAACTGGAAATGTTTAACCTGGAGAAAGGAAGACTTAAGAAAGAAATGATAGCAATCTTCAAGTATTCGAGGGACTTTTTTGTGGAAGAAATATATATATATATATGTATATATATATGAAATACACATATGCATACACATATATGTATATATATATACATACACACACACACACATACAGAGAGAGAGAGAGAGAGAGAGAGAGAGAGAGAGAGAGAGAGAGAGA
>JAJPUD010000223.1:603543-625005 GCA_023553655.1 Myrmecobius fasciatus | reverse complement strand
GAGAGAGAGAGAGAGAGAGAGAGAGAGAGAGAGAGAGAGAGAGAGAGCTCGACCCAAAGATCAGAACTAGAATAAATGGAAGGGCAAAAAAATAGCATTTGACTAAATATAAGCAAAAACTTGCTAATAGTTAGAATTATACTATAGTAACATTTGACATGCATATAGAGTATTTAGATTTACTATGTGTTTCATATGAATTATCTAAGTTGAAACAAACAACACTGGGAGGTAGATTTTAAGTATCCCCATTGGACAAATGAAAAAATTGAGGATAAGAGACTAAATAACTTGCCCAGAGACATTTAGATAGTAAGTAAAACAAGTGGGTGAAGAACTCAGCTCTTACCTAACAGAAAGACTATTACTCTTCTTTCTAATGCATTACTACCACATTGGCTCTACCGCAAAATAGAATGGGTTGCCTTGGGAAAATAGGGAGTTTCTTAATCCTAGAGATTTATCACAAGATGCCAAATAGAAGGAGGAAAAAAGCACTTGTTAAGTATATAATATAAAGAGAATTCATTTATGTATAAGACCTTTGAGATCCCTTTCAATTCAAAGATTCAATGATTTTTATTTGGAGATACAAAATGTTTCAGCTCAAAGTAAGTATAGACAATTCTAGGAAGAGAAAGTATTTTCAAATTTTCTTATATCCAATAAACAGATTTCTATGCTTGAAATTATAATTATGTTAAAGTAAATAGATGAAAATGAATACAAAGTCAATAAAGTCTATGGAAAAGGGGAGTTTGAGAAATATCTCTGTCTCTGAGTGTGACTAATTGAAGCCTTTCTGCTTCTCAAAAATGACCCTTAGGAAGTATCACTATGATATTGATAAACAGCAAAACAAGGTTCTGCAACTATAGTTGGGCTCATCAACAAAACTAAGAGAAAATTCTACATCATTTATTCCAATGACATATTTAGAGACTTACCATTCAATGAAAGTCAGGTTTATAAGAAGCATCAGAAGGAAATAGTGGAATCCTAGAATGTTACAACTAGAATGGACCTGGAAATTTTAAATTCCGGTCACTTCATTTACAGATGGAGAAATTAAGAAACAAAGTCATGAAAATCATACCAAAGGTCATATAGCTAGTGAGTGCCAAAATTTGGGTTTAAAATGTAATACTCCTGTTTCCTACTTAAGGATCTTTCACCTTTATTGAGTTCTAATAAGATAATATTTGAAATCACTTACCAAAATGCCTAGTACACATTAGATACTTAATAAATTATGTTCTCTTCCCTTTTTTCCCACCCTGATTCTATGTAACAATTAACAGTGCGTAGATATAGATATGAGGGCAGCTAGGTGGTGCAATGGTTAAAGCACTAGATTGGAAGTCAGAAAGGATCAAATCTGATCTCAGACACTTTCTAGGTGTGTGACCCTGGACAAGTTTTTGTCTCAGTTTTTTCATATGTAAAAATGAATTGGAAAAAAGGAAATGATAAACCACTCCAGTATTTTGCCAAAAAAAAACCACAAATGGGATCACAAAAAGTCAGACATGACTTAAATGACTGAACAACAAAGATACAGATATGAGGCAGTGAGGTAGTTCAATCTATAAGATTGCCATACTTGTCAGGAAGCTCCAAGTGGAAATCCTTCCACCAAAAACTAGCTGTGTCACTCTGGGTAAGTCATTTATCTTCTCTCAGCCTCAATTTCTTCATCTGCAAAATGTGGAAACAATATCAACCTCTTTGAAGTGTTTTTGTGATGATTAAATGAAATAATATATTTATATTATTTTTTCACCTTAAAGCACTATATAAATGTTAGCAACTATAATCAAGATCATCATTACCACCATCATCATCATTATCATTATATTGACCAATCAAATTTTTTTTTCATGCTACAAATTGGCCCAGAATCACTCAAATATTCTAATACTTTCTTCAGATCCCTTCTCTCACTGATGAGCTTTGTCCAAACTAAGAATGATCACAAACTAGTCATCCCTGGTTCTAAGGACTTAGGAATCATGCTCCCTTTATTTCATATAATCCCCTTTTATTATCCAAGATTCTTGAGATTAGGAACAGTTTTACTTTACTTGTATTTGTTATATTCTGAGCTTTGCATAATGCCTGGTACAGAATAAGCACTTAAATGTTCATTAACTGACTTACTGTTCTAGTGTAATGTTCTAGTTACATTCTAACTAGAACAGTGAAACAGCTTCTGGTGATGGGTTGTTTTTCCAACACTTCCAATTTTTACAGGTAAATTTTATTTTTTGTTATTAGACATTTATTGCTCCTACCTTCCAACTACCCCTATGTGAAAAAATAAAGGAAAAGAAAAAATCCTTTTTAAAAAAATCAGTATAATCAAGCAAAGCAAATTTCCATGTTGGCAATATCCAAAAGTGGGTATTACTTTCTGACTAGACCATTTGACCAGGAAGTAGCATTATTGATGATTGCTCCCATATAAATATGTATGATTGATCATTATGTTGATCCAGAGTTCTTAAGTCTTCCAAAATTACTTTCATTTTACAATAAAGACTCTCAAAAATGAAAATACTAATAGAATGAAATTTACATGTGCACACATTCTATCTCCTTGAAGCAAATATGTGGTGCATAACTCTGTAATGAGCCTAGGTAAGGTAAAGTGCTAACCCATATGTATTAATAGTAGGGTGCCAATTAACTAATTTTCTTTTTGTGGCCTCCTGATGTTCCAATAGAATTAAATTATCTCACACAGGTGAGCACTTTACTTCCAGGCAGTATTTTAGTCATTCTGAATCATGATGGGATGAGGCTACTTGCCACTATTTATAGCAGGCCAGAAATCATTTAGGGAGATAACAGCTAATAGGGAGAGGTGAGGATCTCTTCGGTGGATTTGTTCATTCCTGTCTCATTCATAAGATATCATGGTAAGCTCAGCCCAGTCAGAAAATTGGTTTAACACAGTATGTGCTAGAGGAAAGAACTTATCTCGTGTCTCACTCCTACAGTCATACTTTTATCTGACTATAATGTAAGTTGTTAGCTGATAATAAGACTTAAAATCTCTCAGGGGAATTTTTATTTTAATAAGGTATATGGGGAAAACCTTCTATATTCCAAGGAATAAATCTGGAATAACAGATAATATTGAGAACTCACTCAAATCACTATATAAAAAGCTTCAAACATGCTCACATATACACACACATCTGGAAAGGCAGCATTGGAATTATAGATAGAAGACTGGATTTGAATCAAGAAAATCTGGGTTAAAATCAGGTTTCCTTTACCAATTCTTAATATTGTAAATTTTCTGAGCTTTATTATCCTAGTCTTTAAAATGAGGATAATAATAGTACTTACCTCATAAAGTTGTTAGGGGGCTTGAATTAGACAGAAATCAATCATTATCATTATTATACAAAATCCAGAATGAAAAGAGCTAGGAAGAAATGAGACAAGATGCAAAAGGATTCTATCTTATAACAAAAAGAGACCTTAAATTTCACCTAATCTAATTCCTTATTTTAGAACTGAGAAAATTGAAGCGCAGAAAATGGAAGTTGCTTGTTCAAAATCACAGTAAGTACCGCAGCCAAAATTCTAAGTCAACAAGCATTTATTAAGTGTATACTATATGCCAAGCACTGTGTTAAGTAGTAAGGAATATAAATACAAACAAAAAGAAAGGCAGCCTCTGCTTTCAAGGAGTGCACATTTTAATAGAGGGTAACAAATAAAAGGGAGCTGACAAGGGAGAGGAAAGGGAAAAAGAGAAAGGTAGTTGTTGTTCAAGAGAACAAATGATGGAGAGTGACATCTTGATTTACAAGTGAATGGGATTTAAGTGAAGTAGGGCTGGGCAAAGTCACCAGCCTCACTGTCTCCTCCAGTCATCTGGGTCTCAGTGGCAAGACGTAGGTCAGGACCATTGACCATGGTCCCTGACTCAGTGGTAGAGTTTAGCATTTTTTAACTAAGGTCATTCTTAGGTTTCAGTTTGTCTAATAATACCCACTCAGTCATTAAAGGTTAGGTAAGAATTGAGGTAAAAGATGGCTTAGTCTGACTTCCCAAAATATGAATCAAGGACAGGAAAACTTTCAGAGATTCTGGCCAGAACAGAGAAGACATAAGCACAAAAATAGGAGAATAAAGCATGTTCATTGTGGGTCCTCCCTCAAAATGGAGATTGGAGAGGAACTTACCTATATCTCCTAACTAAATCCTGACATTTTTCCAGAATTGTGATAGGGCAGAAAGATCTCTGGTCTTAGCTTTAAAAAAAAAAAAAAAAAAAAAAAAAAAAAAGGCAATTAATTCACCTTAGAAGATTCTGAGCCTCAATTTTTTATCTCATTAAACAAGGCAGTTAGACTAGATAAACTATATCATCTTCTAGCTCTAATATTCTGTAACAAAAAAATAAAAATAAATTAGGAAAGAAGCTACATGAAAGGATATCTTGGAATGGTTAAATAATGTACCATAAGATTCTACAAATCATACAACATATGCTTAAGGCTATTTTGAGTACCTGTATAGCAAAGATCAGGTGGCGAAGGACAAGGCCATTAAGTAAATAGTGCTGGGACCAAGAGATTCAGGTCTTGCATTTATAGTTATCAATTAAATTAAGCTGTTCCCCCTACCCAGGCCAGTAATTAAGCAGATCATTGACCCAGCCTATGGAGCACGTTATCATTCTGATTTAATTTGATTCATTGTCCCAGGGCCTCTGGACACATGTTTTGAATAAAGTAAATTTAGTAGCTAAATGTCTATAAAGTGCAAAAAAGAGGATTCCCTGCCGAGGGATATCAAATAAAAAGATAAGAATGACTGGCCCTGGACCACAGGTTTGTAATGAGCAAATCAATTTACATTATGGATAGGCTTAGCCTTATGGGACTGGTTTTTTTTTTTTTTTGTTTGTTTGTTTGTTTTGTTTTGTTTTTTTAACTGTAGTTTCAATGGGAAATGAAAAGCTCCATTGTTAAGAAAATTCTCCCTTGCTCGGGTGACTCCAAGTCCTCAATTCTGATAATAGCTATCCATTTCTTGGGTACAAGATATTGCTCTTTGGGATTATTTGTTGGTAAATGCAAGAGAAATATGAAACATTTAGCTGTTATTAATTACATTAATCTTATATAAAAAAGTTTATCAGATCAATTTTCTCCCTGAAAACTATTTGGGTGCCAAGAAACTGAAAAATTTTGTCAATTGTGGAGAGGAATATGGAGTCATTTTGGATCACGAGACATTTCCCAGGGGGAATAAGGAGAGTCAATTGGCACTGAGCATCAGGAGAATGAAAGATACTCCAAAATATCTTTTACTAATTTTACCTAAGAATATGTGAAGAGGAAGCAAAACCTGCAGAAATCCCAGTCGAGAAATCTCCTGGATTCAGTTCCCTGAGGTTCAAAACCATATGCTCGAAGACAAAGTACTTTATTAAACTCAGAGAGACACAGAATCCTGCATGAAAGGATGGCCTTTTACTTTTTAATATTTCATTCATTAACTTTAATGACTATAATTAACAAATATATAATTAATTCTAAAAATCTGACCATTAAAGAAAAAAATTTTTTCTCAAGAGAAAACTATAACTTTAGTGCATTGAAAAAAAATGTCATAAGGAATAAAACTTTAAAATTCCACATTTCTGAATCTTAGAAATTTTCAGAAAATTCATGTTTTATACCTGTTTTTAAATGTCATGTCTGGAGAGGCAGAGGCCACATGGCCAAGTAAAGATAGAGACTTCTCTAAAATCTTTCCCAAACCTCTTCATATACCTCTAAATAATGACTAAACAAATTCTATAGTGACAACCCACAAAAAGATGGAGTGAAATAATTTTCCATCCCAACATAACTTAGAAGATGTGCAGGAAAGGTCTGTCATACTTGGGTGAAAGAGGGGTATAGTCCAGGACACATCATGTCAGTACAGCCCTGGTCCCAGCAAACTAAGAGCAGGTTTTGGGAGCCACTGAATCAGCAGAAACAGCAGCAGCTTCTGGAACTCTCAGCAAACAGACAGTGAGGGGGGTGAAAAACTGGTCAGATAGAGATTATAGGGGTCTCTTTGCTAGCACTGCAGCAGGACTGTATTGCATACATACGCAGATCTGTATTGCAGTACAGGCAAAGGGCAGCACTGGCTACATCCGAGTTTGTGTACAAAATAACAGCAATATTGTAGAATAATCAGCTGTGAATGACTTAGCTATTCTCAGCAATAGAACAATCCAAGACAACACTGAAGGACTTATAATGAAAAATGCTCTCCATAACCAGAGAAAAAGTGATGGTGTCTGAATACAGATTGAAACATACTTTTCTGCCTTCTTTATTTTTCTCCATTTTTTTCCTCTTTGTTTTCTTTCACAACATGACTAATATGGAAATGTTTTACATGACTACCCATGTAAAACCTACATAAAAATTGCTTACCTTCTCAATGAAGGGAGAGGGGATAGAGGGAGAGAATTTGGAACTCAAAGTTTAAAAATGAATATCAAAACTTGTTTTTACATGTAATTAGGGAAAGTAAAACACTAAATAAAATTAAAAAATAAAAAATAAAATGTCATATCTGAGGGTTTTTTAAACTTTAGGGGTGTTAGTTCATGCACTAGCAAAATGAAGTGGGTGGTGATCTGTTATTGTTGTTGAATCATTTTAGTCATTTTCAACTCTCCATGACCCCATTTGGAATTTTCTTTGCAAAGATATTGAAGTAATTTGCTAATTTCCTTCTCCAGCTTATTTTATAGATGAGGAACTGAGATAAATAGGGTTAAGTGACTTGCCCAGGATCAATAAATGTCTGAGTTCAAATTTGAACTCAAGTCCTCCTGACTCAGGCCTGGTGCTCTGTCCACTGAGCCACCTTGCTGTCCAAGAGAGATGCAAAGTTCTTTATAACTCTAATATTTCTTTATTCAACAAAAGAAATGATATATGAAAATGTAAACTTAAAATTGCTAGGTAAATATTAACTAATATATTATTAATGTTATCATAATCTATATTCTTTATTTAGATAATAAAAGGAGTAAAGACCTATGGTTGAATAAGAAAATACATGGTAACAAGGAAATTGACCACCTACCTGTTTAAACCAAAGGCACTGCTAACACCTAATGACAGCACTTCCTAATTCTATATATAAAACAAAGAAACCTTAGAGGCAAAAGTCAGTTGAATATTGTCTTTTCAAATATAAATCTATAAAGTGTAGGAGAAAAGTCAAAGCACCAGATGTGGATCTAGTTAGCAGAAGGTTAAGACCTTTTGATGAACTGGAATATAAAATTTCATTTTTTAAAGTGAAGAATGGGTTAACCAAGCTGATTAGGAGGTATAACTAAAGCAAATGGTGGCTCTAGTGCCCTCTTAAAAATCTACACACATAACTCAATTAATGCTGCTATATGAATTAAGTGCTATTAATTAAAGAGGTTAGCTAATCAAATTTCTCTAGATGCAGATCCAACAAATCCAGATAATTTCAAAAATTACATTTTCTATTTTTGTTGTGAACTTTATAATGATCAACAAATAAACCTTTCAAAATACAAGAAAGAAGAAAGAGGAGTATATAAGAAACTGTTAGCCTTGGTTACGTTACAGTTTGAAGTTTTTAAGGAAATGTACATTTATGTAAATTTAATATAGTGAAAACAAAGTTGTCCTATCAGTGCAGAAGGGGATAATAGTCTTTTCTATAGATAGTTGCATTATCCTATGAAGAAAATGAAATTTGGACATATTACCTGAGGGGACCCTGTGAGACAAAAAGCTAGCAATGTGTTTACTGTAGTTTTGTTTTGTTCTAAATTACCTAGATGCCAGGTAAGAAATGAAGTTCTCAGTTATCTAAAAGAGAATTAGATGTTTGCCACTTTTTATTTTAATGAGGTTAATGATGATAGTGATCATGTTTTCTTAGTTTTATACTTATAAAAGTAGGGGTTTCCATTTTTGGGGGGGGCCCTTGATTCCTTTCAAATACTTTTCTACTTTTAATATCAATAAGCACTGTGTAGTCCAGAAGAAATGAATGCAATTTAAGGGATGTAATGGAAGGCAGATTTTTTCATCAATTACCCAGGAGAAGGGAAGTTGGCTCTCATGCAATCTATTTTTCACTTGCAGTTTTGACAATAATCTGATGTTTGGGGTTCATATACAAACCCTGTCTTCATCAAAGGTATTGTTATCATCTGTTTGTCACTTGTTTCCAAGACTATAAGGATGGAAAGAAGGGTACAATAAATTAGAAGATAATTTATGAAACTTAGGAGTCCAAGAAAATAGCCTGAATTATTGGTACCTGCTTTTTTCATGAAATAAATGAGTCCACAAAATAGCTTGAGTCTTTGCTTCGTTTTGTTTTGGCAGACACAGCCAAACAATGGAAATAAAATCTTAGTCTTTCTGAATTCCATTTTATGACCTGGAGCAGACGACGAGGCCTCCTGTTTTTATATGTCATGTTAGTTGCCTTTAAGGGGAACCAAGCAGGGCCAGTATGAACAAAAACAATTTTCTCTCTTGTAAAACTCTCTCTGTTCCAAAACCTAATTTTGCCTCCAGCAGTTGGTTTGGCTTCACAAGTGTTTACGCTCTGACCTTTCCAAGTATTTACACTACTTCACTTGCAGTTGATCTGGCTAAGAAGTTGAATTTTTATTTTCATCTTGCATGAATGCCATGCTATGGCCAGTCCCAAGGTATATCTCTTCATTGTTCCACTTATGCAATATATTTGGCATCTGCTGCTTGGAAAAATTTCGGAAGTCAAAATTCTCAATTCCGTCTTCATTTTTTCTGAGGATGCAGGAAAAATATCTTTGATTGTTAGAGAACACATTATCCTAAATACCAGAGTTGTATTTTCTTATTTGGCTCAATTGGCTTTTTGCTTGGGACATACTCAAATGTTTATTAACCAACTCAAAAGAAAGAAAGAGGAAGAGAGAAACGGAGAGGAAAAGGGAGAAAGAAGGAAAAAGAGAGGAAAAGGGAGGGACGTAGGGAGAGAAAAGAAGAAAGACAGAGAAGGAAAAAAAGGAAGGAAGGAAGAAGGAGGAAGGAAGGGAGGGAGGGAGAGAGAGAGGAAGGGAGGGGGAGAGAGAGAGGAAGGAAGGAAGAAAGGAAAGGAAACATTTTTCAGTTTAATTTGCATTACCACTTTCCTTATTTTCCTCAAGTTTAAACAATCAAGAACACAATGACTTAAGCTGATTTGTAGCCTTTGCTAATTTCTAAGGTGTAATGTTCCCACTGAAAATTTATCAATCATCTTTGAAAGCTAGTGCTAGTTACTGCCAGCACACTCCTAATTCTGTTCCTCTTCCCCAAATCTGTCATTCCTGTTCTGTTCTCTCTTCACTTCTTTGATAAAATTAATGCTATGGCTTGAAAGGTCAATGAAACACTATTGCTGCAGGAGAGCATTTAGTTGAGACTCATATAGGATTCTCTCTAAGTCAAAGTTTTATTTCACCAAAGCAAATGAGCCAAATAGAATGGGCAACTAATTGGCAATTAGGGTCAAGGGGAAGAAAGTTATATACAATTATTTTGGCTCTAAGCCATGTTAGGAATACCAAGGCTGTTAAAAATAGGAATTATCTTTAGATAATAGTCTAGCCACAGGGTCTGGGAAAAAGAGGTAGCCTGAGTTCAAGAAACAGTTTATGGGTAAAGTCTTCCTTCTGTGGGCCCAGCAAGTCTTTATATATATAAAGCTTTGCAAAAACTTTTTTTTTCCCAAGCTTTTCCCCTCCTTCCCCCCACCCCTAGATGACAGGTAATCTAATACATGCTAAATAGGATAAATTATATGACAAATACAATACATGTATACATATCTATACAGTTATCTTACTGCACAGGAAACATCAGATCTAGAAAGAGAAGAAGAAAAAACAACCTAAGAAGGAAAACAAAATGCATGGAAATATTCACAGAAAGCGTTAAAATGCTGTGTTGTGGTTCACACTCAGTTCCCACAGGCCTCTCTCTGGATGTATATGACTATCTTCATCGCTGAACAACTGGTTTGAATCACACCATTGTTGAAGAGAACCATGTCCATCAAAATTGATCATCGTATAGTCTTGTTGCTGTGTATAATGTTCTCCTGGTTCTGCTGATTTCACTCAGCATCAGTTCATGCAAGTCTCTCCAGGCCTCTCTGAAATCATCCTGCCGGTCGTTTCTTACAGAACAATAATATTCCATGACATTCATATACCATAATTTATTCAGCCATTCTCCAATTGATGGGCATCCTTTCAATTTCCAGTTTCTTGCCACTACAAAAAGGGCTGCCACAAACATTTTTGCACATGTGGGTCCCTTTCCCTCCTTTAAAATCTCTTTGGGATATAGGCCCAGTAGAAACACTGCTGGGTCAAAGGGTATGCACAGTTTGATAACTTTTTGAGCATAGTTCCAAATTGCTCTCCAGAATGGTTGGATCTGTTCACAGTTCCACCAACACTGTATCAGTGTCCCAGTTTTCCCACATCCGCTCCAACAGTTATCATTATCATTTCCTGTCATTTTAGCCAATCTGACAGGTGTGCAGTGGTATCTCAGAGTTGTCTTAATTTGCATTTCTCTGATCAATAGTGACTTGGAGCACTTTTTCATGTGACCAGAAATAGATTCAATTTCTTTGTCTGAAAATTGTCTGTTCATATCTTTTGACCATTTATCCATTGGAGAATGGCTTGAATTCTTATATATTTGAGTCAATTCTCAATATATTTTAGAAATGAGGGCCCAGCAAGTCTAAAAATACTTGTTAGTGATTTTAGAAAATGTTTATGTTAGTAATTTTCATAAGGTAATCTAGGGTCCAGGGTCAGGGTCCAGCATGTCCTCTATACTACCTTCCACCCCTGAATTCTATGCTCTCTATTCTTCTAGTTGCTTAGTATCTCTGTTAATAATTTATTAACTTCATGATCTGAAATACAATATAAACAAGACAGGGTCTGGAAACTGAAACCTAGGGAGGTTAAGTCCTTTGTGATTTTCCCCAAGTTCATACAGTTATCAGAGGCAGAATTTGCACACAGATCCTCTGACATTTACTATCTATGGAAACTTGGGGAAAGTTATTATGGACTTAACCTCCCTAAGCCTCAGTTTTCTCATCTATAAGATTTGGAATGTCTCTGAGGTTCCTTCCAGCTTTAGTTTTATGATAATTATTATTTTCTATCCGCCTTATATACTACTAAAGTTCCTAAATGATGCTAAAGGAATCAAATAAATATGGAACCAAATCTACTACAAATTCGTGCTTTTTAACTTCCTTTCAGATAGTATTACTATCCTGCTAGTCTTGTTCATATCTGATTGTCTTTGGTGGTTAGTGTAATCATTCTCTCTTCTTAACTCTACAATTCTACCTTGGCTTTGTTCTTTCAGAAAAAATAAAGTAACTTGTTACGTTGAAATGATTCAATATGTGCTTCCTCATTTTCCCCCAATTATTCCTCAAAACTCTCTCCACTTTCATCTATTTTTCCTAAAGTCACCATCTCTTTATCAATTCTTCTACCTCTGATCTTGCTCTCATCCCCTCCTCCCTTCCTTTCTCTCTCTCTCTCTCTCTCTCTCTCTCTCTCTCTCTCTCTCTCTCTCTCTCAATTGGCCACCTCCTCCTTATCCTCTCCTCTCTTCTTTCATGACATTACCATGTCCTGGTGATTATCTTTCTCTCTGACTCACTGATTGTTTTCAATCTTTTCCATGTATTCATTCTCCTTCTCTGACATTCTAGGTATATGGATTCCCCAAGATTTGATCCTTAACCTTCTTATGTTTATATCTTTGCTTTACTAACCCCATCTATTCTCATGGGTTCAATGATACTACCTATGCAACTGACTTCAAATCTATATATTAACTTCTAGCCAAATGACTAAATAATTATACACATAATACATATATATATATGTGATATATATATATATAGCTCCACTTACAAAATTTCCCAGATATTACATATCTCAATGGGTTGTCACAGTCTTACCTCCTACTCATCATTTCAAAAAATGGAATTCATCATTTTATGTACACTGCTCCCTGCCCTTATTCAACTTCCCAGTTTCTAAGTTACAACCACTATTTTCCTAGCTGAAAAGATTCACACTTCAGAGTCATCTAAGATCCAGTTTTCACCCTTATCCCAATCAGCTGCCAAATCCTATTATTTCTACCTCTACATCATCTATGATAATGAGCCTTTCCCTCCACTGACCCAAAGTTCCTAAATTGAATAATTTATTATCTAAACCTGGAATAGCTCTCCTGCTTATTTCCTTTCCACCAATCTCCTCCCATTTTCCCTACTATATCCTACACATAGTAGCCAACATCATCTTTCTTTAAAAAAAAAAAAATCTGCCTTACATGGACCAGTATCCCTAATTGGTTCTTCTTCATGGAAACATCCGATAATTTCAATGAAATTATTGTTTCATTGTGTTGATACACACCCCAATTTCTAACTCACATTTAGCTAGAGTTTGCCAAAGCTTCTCTCCTCCTCTTCTCGGGGCTTACGGCTTAGACCCAATAAGCAGAAAACTGCTAAAGCACTGAAACATCTAAATTATAGAAATTAGAGTTGGAATTTAAAGATCATTTAATCAAGCTCCACCATTTTACAGATAAAGAAAGTGAAGATCAGAAACACAAAGTGATTAGTCCAAAATTATATAGCTAGTAAATGGTACAGTCAGGATTTGATTTATTGTGATCTCTTATTCTCAATCTCCAAATCCAAATTTTTTTCCTATGACAATGGAAGAAGGGAAAGGTGCCCCTGAACTTTGAATTCAAACAAAAATATCTGGGACAGACATGTGGCATAGCTACCTAAAAGAATGGATAGAAAGGCAAGGAATGTGTTACAAGAAGTTTTCTGAGTGGAAAATTATTTAAAGCAACAAAGTGAACAGATCCTTAATGATCCAAAATGGCTTTTGCAAGATCTCATGCCTTGAATGATATGTCCTCAAAACACCTGATAGAGGTGGATGATAAATGGCTTTTATGTAGCCTCTAAAGAGACCCCTGGAGAAGGACTTAAATAACAGTGTTCAAGAATATGAAGGATTGCCATATGAGTTATGAATAACCAGGGCTGACCTTCGGCAGAGGCAGAATAGATGGTTGTCTCTATGGTGTGATTTCAAGGACACTAAGAAAGCCCTTCTAATAAAAGAAAAAAATATTTCCCACACCCAGATAGGTGTCAGTGCCTGAAGACTTACTTATACTTAAAGATTCACTCTCCCTGTGTTTTTCTTTTAAAATGCAAACATTCCACATTAAACTAAGTGCTGGTGATAAATCAAATCTGCTTTCCTCCAAACAAGAAAAACCTCATATGAGGGCAATGGATGTCTGGGCAAGATAAGTGATCCCTAAAAGAGAGAGAAAATGAAAAGGGGAGAAGGATCTAGGAAATCTCCCTGCTTCATCCCATTTGTGAGGTTTCTCATTAGTTCTCAGATTAAAAATGAGATTCAAAATGTCTTTTGTTATCTATTCTATAGGTTTTGCAGAATACTGTCCTAACACAATCCTAGAAGGTAAATAGTACAAATATTATCATTCCTATTTTACAGAAGAGAAAAATAAAGCTGAGATGTGGAAGGACACCCATAGTCATCCAGCTCATATAGCAGTAATGTGCTTCCAGAAACCCATGGACTCCAAGTCTTGGACTTTTCCACTCATCTGCCTCATGAAAAGGCAAGTTAGGTTACTAGAATAGAGATAGCAGAACTAACTATGGACTGAAAGAGCAGAAATATGATTATCAAGGACTGGTGTGTGTGTGTGTGTGTGTACATATGTATTTATAATCTATTACAATCTATTGCATCTTTCACTGGCATAGGCTGGAATCATTCTCATTAATAATATATATGCTAGAGATGGGGTCTGTTCAGAATGTTAATCCGGACAGCAGTGCTATACTTTGTAAGTCATTGAAAGTATGACTTTTAATAGTTATACTTTAATAAGAGGGTTTTACATTAAAAGAATATTTTTCAAAGGGAACTTGCAAAAAATCCTTTGTGAGGGAAATCTTCAAATTAGCTATTTTCAAATGTGCTTCTTATTTTAAAAAATCTTGTTAGAACTTGTTAACAAAAGGAAAGAGAGATGGATTAAAATAGCTATTATCTAAGTGCATTAATTTCATTGAGATTCCTAGCACATACATACCTTTTTTAATTGAAATTACCTTTTCATTATTGCATATACAATTACATAAATCCTCTGGTTTCTGGTATATTTGGTCTAAATGAAGTGATTATTACCATTTTTTGAGTGGACAATGAAACATTATGTAAAACAGGGGTGTAGAGATATTACCAACCCAATTACTCAAAATGACAACTTCTTTTTCAAAAGCTCTTTATATGCAAACGTGTCTACAAAATTGTAGGGCTGGAAGACACCTCTGAAGATCATTTTTACAAATGATTGTGGAAATGAATTGACTTCATCATTCATCCTCACCTGACACCTATTTACTCATACTCAAAATATTTACTGAATATTTTTTTTAATTCATTCAATTATTCCTTGACTAATGTTTGCCTAGTTATCTCTATGCCCTTTGTTTGTACCTATGTCACTATTGTCTACTGTTAAAGGTGATCCAAAGAAATCCCAATAGACTCTGGACAGAAAGTGCCATCTTTATCCAGAAAAAAGAACTCTGGAGACTGAATATTAATTAGTACATGGTATGTTCACTTCTTTTTTCTACTTTGTTATCTTTCCCATGATTTTTCCCCTTTGCTCTGATTTTTCTTGTTCAACATGATTTATAAAGCAATGTGTATTAAAAAATAAAGAATTTTTTAAAAAGATAAGAAACTGTTAAAGGACGGGGCCTATATAAGTTTAATGATTTATACAGAACTAGGCAGTAAAAAGTTTCCAAAAATTATTTGATCTGATGAATTATTCTGAGCTTTGAATCAATCTAAAAGGTTTTGAAAATTACCTCTTTCTGTTACTAAACAATAAGATTTGTCATAAAAAATTCATGTTTAACATATATTGGATTACTTGCCGTCTAGGGGAGAGAGTAGGGGAAAGGAGGGAGAAAAATTTGGAACACAAAGTTTGGCAAAGATGAATATTAAAAACTATCTTAGTATATATTTTGAAAATAAAAAGCTATTTTTTTTAAAAAAAGATTCATGAGGATCTTGAAATATTAAGCTTTTAAGAACACCAAGATCCATTTTTTCTCCCTTTGAGAATGAGATAGCTCTTATGATATACTCTCACAACACAAATGAAAAATGAATGTCATTTTGCTTTGCTTCCTGCAAAACCACTTGCCAAAGTCTACCTCGGTATATACCCTGACCTTCACCTGCAGGCTGCCTTTCTGAGAACATGTGTTCATTCCCAGAGAATAATTATAATGCTTTTCCCATGACCCCTCACCCAAGCCCCAGCCTCTGGTCCCTAGAGCAGTGTTCACTTGACATTGGTGATCACATACAGAGCTACAATAATTGTGCACAAGTAAAATGCCATATCTTATTAAAGTAGTCAAAAAAAACTTTTTCAATTATTTAATCCAGTTATTTAATTTTTCAATATTATTTGTTGATTCCTTGGGAGGCTAGGAAAATTATTCTTATTGTTTTAAAACACTGATGCTTGTGATTATGCTGAAAAGTTTCAAGTTTAACCCGACTGATTTTTGCAAGAGCTTAAAAATGTTTTGGCTCAGTGGAGAACTGTTATACCTACTTAGAGAAGGTGTAGAGAGTTATAACCCTATGTTGCATATGTGAATGGAGATGTTACATCCAATTGGATGAGACAATGATAAATGTCTCATGACTATTTAAGGGACTTATTTTAGTTGATTATAGGAAGATTTTAAAAAATGACCTCAAGGGAGAAGGAGGCAGATAAAAATAAATAAAATGATACAAAGAGAGACAGAGAGAAAAGAAATAGTCAGAAAAAACAAGAGAGACATAAAGTCAACAAGAAGATATATAAATATAAAATTCCTTTTATGAGTCAGACACTGAGTAAACACTGGACACAAAGAATGGAAAAAGCTAGTTCCTGTTCTTAAAAAAAGTTCATAATCTAATATCAGAGACAACATGCAAATTATGTGTAAACAAAACATATGCAGGATAAATTGGAAATAATCAATAGAAATTGTTAGAATTGAGAAAGAATCAGGAAACACTTCCTATTGAAGATGGTATTTTTAACTGGAACATGAAGGAAGCCAGAAAAGCAAGGAGGCAGCAAAAGAAAGGGGGAGTCATTCCATATATGGGGAACAGCCAATGAAAAGCTCTAGAGGTGGAAGATGGAAGTATCACGTGGGAGGAATAGCCAGGAGGACAATGTCACTGCATTACATAATGTGTGGAAATGTAAAAGTGCAAGAACACTGGAAGACTGGCAAGGAGTGGGAGTGGGGGGAAGAGGAAGGAAGGAAACAGACTAAAAAGGTCTTTAAGGTCTTTAAATACTAAAGAGATGATTTCATATTAAATTTTAGATGTAATAGAGTGCTACTAGAATTTATTGAATGAACTTTAAGAAGATGACTTTGAAAGCTGAGTGGAAGATGAATTGAAATAGAGAGAGAATAGTGGCAAGCAGGTAATTGCAATAATCCAGGGAAATAAGGATCTGCACTAGGGTAATTGCAGTGTCAGAGGAGAGGAAGGGACATATGAGACAGATGTTTTAAAGGTAAAATTGACAGGCTTTGGTAACTGAATGGATATCAAAAGATGGTGGAAAAGAATCAGGAGTTGAATATGATGTCTGGATTGTGAAAGTGGGTGACTAGTATAATAGTGTGACCTCTACAATAATAGAGACGTTAGGAAGAGAGGAGAATTTAGGGAGAAGGATAATGAGTTCAAATTTGTCTTGTTTTGAATTTAATGTCTACAGGAGGGGGAGAGGGAGGCAGGGAGGGAGAGAGAGAAAAGAGAAAAGGGGAGAGGAAGAAGAAAGGGAGAGGAAGAAGGAAAGGGAGAGAGAGAGACAGAGACAGAGACAGAGATACACAGAGAAAGAGAGACAGAGAAAGAAATAATTTTCTGAATAGCGGACTGGAACCTTCAGTGCTGCAGACATGTATTAGAAGCAGATCTCATATCCCTTGATCTATAGCTCTTACAGCTCTAGAGAGTGCTAAAAATGGATATGCCCTTTATGAGATTTTCTTTTTCCTTGTTTGCACTGAGATCTTGTCTCAATCTAAGTTGAAGAGCTCATTTACTCTAGTATATTCTTGAGAATGCTCTAATATTCAATATTTACTATTCATGACAGTCTTTTGTGTAATCCATATTTGGTGATGGGGGTTAAACTGTGGAGTGTAAGCAAAGGCCTTCACCTTGGGATTAATCAAGGAAATAGCTTTCCTTCTGAACCAGATTTCATATTCTTAGAACAGAACTGAAGATTTGGAATTTTTAGTATGTATGATATGTCCAAACTTGAGTGGATCCATCCCTACTGCAAAAGGAAGGAGTGCTGGCTCAGTTAAAAGGAGAGTCAGTTTCCAGGTTTAATTCTTTTGTTTATTTGTTTGTTTCTTTATTTTGTTTTGCATTCAGCTTCCAACTTCGTGACAAATTACTATTCTTGATCTCTAGAACATCTGGGATGAAGGAGGAAGGGAGAGAGGACTATGTTCTTCTCCATTTAACTTCTAAAACCTAGAATATAGAATCAAGTAGTTGAGTTTGCACTGGGACCTTTTTTTCTTTTCTTTCTGTTTTGTTTCTAAGTAGGTAAGTGCACATTAACTGGGAAGTGGATGTGTTTAGATTTGGAAGCAATTTCATGTATTCAAGATATTAAGAGGTTCTAGATCCAAAACATATATCTTCATAGTAACAGGAAAAACTTTTTCATTGGAGAAGACAGCTTCAACATGATTGTGAAAAGGTGAAATGGAAAAATACCTAGTCCATAATCCCACAAAGTTTAAGAATCTGCCTCTTCAGAGAATGTAATAGTAATTTTTAAGTTGCTGAATCCTGTTTTAAGTCATTGTGTCAAGGTATACTACTGTGAGTCTTTTGTGTATTAGTATGTCTTTTATTTGTAAACCTTAAATGATTTGTTCCTAAGGTATCAGAATGGCCAGCCTCTCCCACCCACCCATACCTGACCAAACTCCTCAGATTACAACCTTGGCTCCAGAGCACTAATTCCTAATGATGAGCTTCTCAAAAGAGACTTCATTTTGGGGAAGAACCCAGGCCACCCAGCCTCCATCCTGGCTGCGTTTGACTTTCGATACTTTAACACCATTCCTCAGTTCAATCTCACCCTAGGACCTCCCTCAATACCTAGGACCTCTTCACCTTCTTTTCAACACAGAGCAGCCTCTCACAATGAAATATCCTCTAATGTACTGGCCCCTTTCTCCCAGTGGGGAATTCCTCTACTTTGGGGAAGAATCCAGGCTTTTATTCTCTTCCCACCAATACTTCTGACAACATACTTCCACATACTTTTTCATTTGTAGTAGAGAAACCTCAAGAAAAAAGTACCAAGTTCCTTTGAATCCAACAAAAGTCTCAATATCACCCTCTTTCATTTTCTAAGAGATTTCCTTATCTATGATCTTGTTAAGACTTGAAAGAACTCTGTGAAACAGACATGTAGGGGCTAGTATTATTGTCTTCATTCTACAGGGAAAAAAGCCTCCAGAAATTAGAGAGGTTGCTTTGTGTAAAACATAACACTTTATGAATACAGTAAGGATTCAATTCAAATCTCTTGAATGTTGCATGGGGAGATAGGGTTTGAAACCAGATTCCTTGAATATGAACCCTGGCCCCTTTCTTTCACAAGTGCTTTAACACTTTAACTACAATTTGTGTGCATATGTGCATGTGCATAAATGTATTTTACTATGTCTAAGAATACAAATGATTTTGCTTATCAGTACTTACAGTATTTTAAGGATTACCAGTAGCAAATTGATCAAGTCTCATCTTTGCCAACTGAGGCAATTATTAACCAGTCACAGAGAAGGTACCATTTTCAGGCAGCAGAAGCAAGACTTCCTCCTTTTATACATCATAACCAAACACACAGGATTATTGAACACTTCCCCCATATGGCATTTGGGTGTCATGTACTACATCTACATGTAGTTATTCTGAACTGTTACATTGTAAAAGATAGAAGTCTCCATTTTTATCCTTGGATAAAATGGATCTTGTCTAAAAAATGTAAATCTAAACCAGTCCTTCCCAACCTGTTGCCATAGATCACTAATGTGACTTACTCTCTTCCCTTGTCAGGAAAAAGCCAAACTTCTATTATATAGAATGATGTGAAATCAGAATCCTGTTAATTCATCCATCCTGTCTCCAATCTAGGTAGCATCTTTAAAGATATTCACAATAACTTTTGAGAGAACCTTGATAGGAACTTAGCTTTTCTGGACTATCTTACTACCAGTCATAAATTCTGACAACTATAATTGCATACAAAAAGGAAGACTATCTTGATTGGCATATTTTTAGACAAGTGTAGGACCATCTAACACTCTGACCCTCCCTCTAGATTTTGTATCTTTGCCCTGAAAAAACCCCAAGAATATATTTCCCCTATAAAAGATCTGCTTATGATGATCTTTGCTAAGTTATTTCAGGACTAAGACTATTATAGATTTCTCTCTCTCTCTCCTTCATAGTGCCTTCCCCTTAATTGTGACTTTCTCCTTACTCTAACTAACTCTGGTTAGTCTAACCTGCCAGTCATAGCTTACTCTCATTCTCATGGAGTATTACCTTTCTCCTTAATAATTGTGAGTTCCCTCGGGCAACTTGTCTTTTTTTCTTGCTAACTACATGCTCTCCCATGTCTATTTCATATTTGTCACTTTTGATACCTATTTTACCCTTTCAATTTGTCTGTAACCTGTTCCCCAAAGTAAACCTGTCTTTTGCCAAAGAGAATAGCCATTGTGAATTTGTCACATGATTATTCTGAACTAGGTATTGCTATCTAGACTATATCACCCCTGCTGGGAGAGGGACAGGGAAAGGATGAAGAAAGGAAGAAAGGAGAACAGAAAGGAAAAGAGGAAGGAGGGGAAAAAAGGAAAGATGGAGACAAGGACAGCAGAGGTGAAAACCTTCTAATTAGAGAAATAAAACAAAATTATAAATTGAATTTGTATTTTTACACATTTACTTGAATCAATAATTTTAAATATAAACACTTCCAAATTATTAGGTGAAAAAATTACTTCTCTAGACCAAATAAATATAATGCAAACATAAATACAAATAAATATAAAGACAAAATAGATTTTTTTAAATACCGTTTTCAAATTTATAAAGAGGTTATTGGAATGAAGTAACAATTTTTGTAATCTACTTACATTATTTTTTTGTTTTGTATAACTTCATTAAATCTATCTATTATATATATGTTATATATATAGTATACTGTTGCTTTCAAATAGGGGTGAAAGACTGCCCCCCTTTTTTAATATTTAAAGAAGGCTGATAATCATTGATTTAACTAAGGTTTGGATTTTTTTAAACTTTTTTTTGTATGACGGACCCCTTTTGGACCTATGGGATCCCTTCTCAGGAACATATTTTTAAATGTATAAAATAAAATCCATGGAATTTGAAAGGAAACTAAATATACTGAAATATAATTATAAAAAATTTAAAAAACAAAACATTAAAATAACAAGTCAAGAATTTGTGGCATAAACTATCTCAGACTCATAATGAACCTTAGCTTTTTATATAGGCAAACACAAAGACAAACCTTTCAGAGTAGGATTCATTTTCTTTTTTCCTTTTTCCTAACATTTTTTTTCTCTGTTTTGAAAGTATCATGCCAAGAAAGAACATTTTCTGGATCATTAGGCTGCTGAAGAAGCTTCTAAGATCTTCTTTGAAATAGCTAAGGTCTAGTCAGATTTCTTCAGCTACTGCAGTAGGAACGTCTTGTACTCTCCTGCTCTTAACTGTGCCTGCCCAAATGGAACATCCTGTTTGAAATTGTTATTTTAAAGTAATTTCATAAGCTGGTTAAAATAAGGGCCCAGATGCTAAATTGTATAAAAAGTCATTATGATTTCACCAGATGGATTAGCCATATTCAAGCTACAGGCTAAAGTAAGGAGAATTGGAATTAACCACATAAAGGGGGGGGGGGGGGAATGGGCATTTTCTTTCCTGCCTGCTAAGAACCCTAAATATTATCTTGCATAAAGAATCCACATCTAAAATGATATTCCTCAAATTGGGTATGGTTACAAAAATTTGGCATTTGATGTTGCCTCTTTTTTATTACTATTACTACTACTACTACTACTACTACTACTACTACTACTACTACTACTACT
>JAJPUD010000223.1:378262-603533 GCA_023553655.1 Myrmecobius fasciatus | reverse complement strand
CTACTACTACTACTACTACTACTACTACTACTACTACTACTACTACTCTGTACTATATTATTTCAACTTTTGCTATTTCAGTATAATTCTAGAAGACTTATCTATAAAACTATGACCTGATTTTCTTAGAACTTTACTACAATTTACCAACCATAAGTAGGAATACTTATAAGCAACATGAATATGAAAAGGGGGAAATTTTCTTCTATCCAGAATTTAAATTGAAGAATCATAGAATATTAGACTTGAGGGAACTTGGGAAATCATCAGGTAAAGTTATTGAGGGGAAAAGTGATGTTAAATCCCTCTGGATCGCAATTGCATGTCTCCTAGGGAAATTATAGGAAAGATCTATTTCCTAATGGATTCTGTTTCATTAAAGTCCTGGTAATTTTTTTCACCTAATAATTTGGAAATGTTTAGATTTAAAATTACTGATATAAATAAGTGTGTAAAAGTACAAATTCAAATTAGAAATTTGTTTTATTTCTCTAATAAAAATATGCTTCCATCTCTGCTAGGCTTCTTTTCCTACTTCTTTTCTACTGTTCCTTCTTTCGTTTCTCTCTTTCTTCCTCCCTTCTTTCTTTGCTAACTTCCTTCTTTACTTTCCTCTTTCTAGCTCTCCCCACACTCACTGAGTATTGCTCCTTTTTAATGTTTTCAGTTACTAGAGAGTACTTCAGTTACTGAAGAGTATTAGGGAAGAGACTATATTGACCTGATATTAATTAAGTTGGATTAAATTTGTGCATATACTTTTTAGAAAGATGAATAAAGAGAAAAGTTGAAGTAACATTGTCAGGTAAATTCCAGAACAGCTTTGATATTAATGATGAACATTTCATCTGCAGGATGTTTTTCTACCTGGTACTCAAAATTTTCCAAATTGGTGAATTTTTAATGAGAGAAGATATAAACAGAATGGTTAGCATGAAATCTCAATGCAGAACATGTTCTAGGCTCTGTTTAAAGAAAAAAGAAAAAACAATACTATGATTAAGTCACTTAAATGGAATTAGGAAACAGCAGAAGCAATTGTAAAGCCTATATGGACTCTTTAAGGATACAAAGTCTAAGTTTTATACTTACAGATTTCATATTTTCTATTCAGATGCTGCATAAATAATTCCTAAGAGGACAAAGTCAATGATAACAAATGAGTCTCCATTCCTGCATGTCTGGAATGCAGAGTTTTACCACTCCTGCCTTAAGTGTTGCCTCTTCCAGGTGATCTTCCCTGATCCCTCTGGTTATTGATTGATCTCTTTCCCTCCTAAAATTACTTTGTATAATCTTGTAGATCTTTTTTCTTTTCCATTTAATTATATGTATATACATCAGTGGAATAAAAATTCCTAGAATGTAGAAATTATTCTATTTTTCTCTTTGTTGTCAATCCCAGCTTCTAGCATAATATTTGGTGCATAGTAGAAGACAGATCAAGCATTTATTTACTTTTATTTTATTTGCCATTTGGATTTCTTCTTTTTATTTATTCTGTATATTTTAAAATATTTATTTATTTAAAACTAAATACAAAAAAAAAAAGAAAAAAGAAAGACAGAAAAGGAAAATTAAAAAAAAAACCAACAACACTGTCATGTGCCTAGCAGAACATCAGGGAGAATTCAAAATATGTAAGAATAAATTTCCATCTTAAGACAGCAGATATCATTATAAAAGACATTAAATTCATGACTATCCATCTTTTCTTTGCTTCCTTGTAGGTTATTCTTTTGATCTCTGCTGTGCATTTTTTACTTTATTCTTTTTTCCTCTTTCATCCTCCCACCTTCCCTAAGCAGACTAGAATTATTTATATATACATATATAAGCATGCACACATACACACATACATATATATGTGTACACACATACATATAGACATACACCTATATGCATAAACACACATATGCACAAATACAAATGCCCACATATGCATCCATATGCATTTTTACATATGTAGACATGTATCTAAACCAATATTAATATGGCTGACAGGTAATATAGATTTCCTTCTTGATGGAATCTTTAAGTTTGACTATGTCTGAGATCAATAATTACTAGTTCTACTTTTTTTCCTAATAAATTCTACTCCTGATTCTTATTGTAGTGTTTGTGTATATTTCTTGTTTTCTAGGCCTGCTAACTCTTCTGCTTTAATTCTTTTCCTTACTTTAAGTTGTTATTACTTAACTTCTTCTTATCCATGGATCCTTCCCTCATCATCTTCCTCAACTCTTTCTCTCCCTCTTTGTCCTATTCACATTAAACTATATACCATATCCCACTGCAATTATTCTAAACATCCTTCTATGCCCTACCTTATCCTATTCCCTGTATCATTATTTCTTTATAGATTTTGAAGGGTGCTATACTCTTCATAGTATATGTATGAGTGTGTATACCATTGTTCAATATTTAATCCATTTCTGATGTGAATGTGTTTTCAGAATTACCAATCATCCTCCCCACCTAATACCTTTATGTCAGTTTTTCCTTTGTTCCTAATTTGTGTAGCATAATTACTATTTTTGCCTTTTCCTAGCTATTTTTGCTGTTTAGAGTCTGATCATCCTCAGCTCTGCCCCAATCTTTCATTTGAACTACCTAATTATTAATGTCAATCTTAAACATATGTTTTACATTTCCACATAAAAAACATAAACAATTTGTCCATGTTGAATTCTTGAAATTAATTTTTGATGTTGGCTCATATATTTTCTATTAAGTTCAGGTTTGGTTGAGAAAAAGTCTTGAAAATCTTTGAGTCCACTGAATATCCATTTTTTTGGTTCAATATTTTGATTAGTTGTGCTGGATATGATATTTTTGGTCACATGCCTAGTTCTTTTGATTGCACATACATATATACATGTGTGTGCGTGCACATACATATATAGACATGTGTGTATACGTATATATATATACATGTGTGTATACGTATATATGTATATATATAAAATTCAGGGACCAGTGCTCTTTTATTATAATTGTTCATAAATCCTGTACAATTCTAATATAACTCCAACATATTTAAATTGTTTTTTGTTTGTTTATTACTGTAAAATTTTCTCTTTGTTCTAGAGATTTTGAAATTTAGGAACAATGTTCCTCTGTGTTTTCTTTGGAGGATTTCTCTGAAGTGGTGATCAGTGGGTTTTTTCTATTTTGACTTTCCCATCATGTTCTATTACTCCAGGCCAATTTTCTTTATTTCCTTTCTTATTGCAGCAAGGTTTTTTTTAGTTACAACTTTCAGGTAGTCTAATTATTCTTATGTTTTCTTTTTTTGATCTATTCTCTAAATATGTTCTTTATCTTATAAGATGCTTCGCCTTCTGTTCAATTTTTTTCATTCGTTATTTTTGTTTTATTATTTCTTAGTTTCTCATAGCTTCACTGGCTTTCTCTTGCTCAATTCTAATTTTCAAAGAATTATTTTCTTCTTTAAGACTCTCAATCTTCTTTTCTAGTTGATTAACTTTTTTTCATAATCTTTTTGTTTTTCTTGGATGGTTCTATTTTTTGGTTTTTCCTCATTCTCATTTGATTTTTAAAATTTTTTTAAAGTTATTGAATACATTCTTTCTAAGCAAGTAGTCATTTAACATTTCTCCTTGAGATAGGAGAGACTTTTTTTACTTCAATGTCCTCTTCCATATTCCCTGATCTTCCATATTCCCATGGAATATGGGAATTTCTATGATTGGGTTCTTTCTCCTTAGCCTGTTCATTTTTTTTTAATTAGAATGTATTAGTGTAATCACCTGTAATTCTGGGGTAGGGAGGTATGGTACCTCTGGCTTCACTTCAGCTCTCTCCCCTCTGACCTGAAGCCCCAAACCAAGAATTCCACCATTCTGCAAGGGTTAGCAGCCAGCAGAGTCCCTGCCCCACTGCTTCTGCCCTCACAGAAGGTATGTTGGTTCCTTCTAGCTCAGGAAATCATCCCAGCAGCTCAGTTGGGTCCGGCATACCTTGTTAGAAAAGGTTCCTTCAGTCTCCCAAACTCAGATCCCCAACTTCCCACACTGCCTGAAGGTAAAAGTTCCTGTGGCTCTGGCTAAGACTACCTCCAACCCAGCTAGCCCCAGGACTTCCTGCTTGCTATTTCTCTGGAGCTCACCTGGAGATATATACAGTTTAATTGGGTTAAAGCTCTCTCCTGGATTCTTTCTTCTATTCTCTTATTGAACCTAGAAGCCCTCTGTTCTGCTCCAAGCTTTATTTGTTTTTCACTAATCTATGTTTGCATTGAGGAACAATTTTGTTTTGTTTATAGGAGAAATCTGAAGAGCTTGAAATTTTCTGAACTACTCTGCCATTTTCACAGAATTCTGCAGATCAAGCATTTACTAAGAACTGATTGTGTATCTGGGATCAGTTAAGATATAGGTATAAAAATACAAGAAGGAAAAAAGAGTGTCCTTATTCCAAATAGACAATATGGAAAAAGAACTAGAAAAGGATAGTGTGGACAAGAGGAAGGGAGGGGAATGGTCCTGGGCAAGGTTACTTTCCAGGAAGTGAAGTCTAGAGAATAAGGAGTAATAACTGGAAGGAAGCAAGCATGGGCTGGATATTTCATGGGATAGAGTTAATAAATAGTTGTCCAACTGAATGAGTTTTTATGTATTCCCATCCTCAAGAGGCAGGTAGGGAAAATATGATTATCCTTATTTCATAAAGGAAGAAAATGAGAGTGAGACCAGGAAGAAGAAATGATTTGCCCAGTCACACAGCTAGTAAGAGGCAGAGCCAAGGCTTAAATCCAGTTTTTCTGACTCAAGTTCAGTGCTCCTTCTCCCATATACCATATCTTCCTTGAGGAAAGAGACATGCTTTAGATGTACTACAGGTGAGTATTTTACTACATTTATATCTTTTGTGCCATATTTCAGTTTGTCTTATTTGTATTGATATCAATTCTGAACTTTTGTCTGCTACAATCCAAAACTTGAATTCTATGGTCCTTCCTTGGACATTGAGGGAATTCAATACATTAATATACAAAAGTACACACATATATGTATATATATATATATAAATGTCATAAAAAAGTCCACAATTGCCCTTAGGACCTCAGGCCTTGTCTTTCTATGACCTACAGCAGCAGGGCAATAACAGATGGATAGTATGCCCAGGATCAAATGCAATCTAACACAGACATGTATCTCTTGCTGACAAATGCAATGAACTTTCAAATCTGACATTTCCAGGAGGCAAATCAAAATCAACTGAATTGGATTGCTTCTGTCTAGTTCTCCCCCAAAGCTTCTCTGCAGGGTCTCTTCTGTTTGACTGTGCTGAGATGACTCAAAGTGTTAGCCGCATGAGGCTGTCTCTTCAGAGTTTATAGCAAAGATGTTCCTTATAGTTGAATAGTAACAATTGCTATTGAATCCACACTGAAGAGAAACAAGGAAGGTAATAGTACCTTAGCAAACTTTCGCATATTCATCACCATTCAAGAAAGAAAATTAATATCATAATTAATTTACTCTTCCCTTTGTAGTCAAGGAAAAAAATGTACCCTCCCACTTGCAAATGATTGGTGAAGATGTGGGGAGCTTTTCTCTGTTACTTCTCAGTTCCCTAATGTACAATAGACTAAACCAGCTGTTGCCTACAGCTGTGCTTCCCGACACACAATGACAGCATGACAATCAGGAACAAGGTCAGCTACCAGAACAAGCTCTGGGGGGAAAAGACTGTGAAATTGGCAAAGTTACTATATAACTCCCTCCACCCCAGCTTTTACTGCTTATCACCTACTCTGAATATCCCATAACCTCATGTTGTGAACTTCATTGACCCTTTAATGATGTCCCTTTACTTCAATTTGCCTTTCAATATCCCAAGTTTAGAATATTTTTCATCCTCCATCAAAACAAAGTCTTCCTGTGCCTCATTCCCTAGGACAATTAATTCATGTTAATATATTAGTGGGTCTGATCCCCCGATATTTAAAACCCTTCCCAGGCAGCTCTCCTTTGGCAAAGTTTTAGGATACTTTCTTGTCAAGGAATGAAAATATTGTTAGGAATTTCTGACCCAGTAGGAGGCTGCTAAGGGAAATATTTGAGAGAATACTCCTGGAGGTAGGAGATGGACATATACTTTCTCTCCCTAATAAATATACTTATGTAATCTGCTAGTCAGCAGTAGGAGATAGATGCTACTATACTATTTTAAAAGAATCCTCAAATGAAGAAGTATATTCTTTGCCCTCTCTTTGCTTTAATACACCATTTCCTATGGTGGCTTAAGAAAGGAAGACAATAATTCTCTTTTTCTTTTATGTGAAAGAGAAATTGATGCTTTCTTAGGGCAGCTAGTGGTGCAAGCTTGGAATCAAAGATTCTTCTTCATAAATTCAAATCAGGCCACAGACACTTATTCTATTAATTGTGTGAACCTAAGCAAGTCATTTGCCCCTATTTACCTCAGTTTTCTCATTTATAAAATGAGTTGGAAAAGAAAATGGCAAATTACTATAGTACCTTTGCCAAGAGAACTGCAGATGGGGTCATGAAGAGCTGGACACAACTGAAAATTACTAAATAACAATGTGTATTCTAACCCAGAAGGAGGACTAGATAGATGAATCATTCAGTTGACAAACATCTAGTAGGCTCTTAATCCATGCTAGACACTATGCTAAACATTATTGCAAAAAGTCTGATGATCAATGAGCTTAAATATTAATTGTACAAACAAAAATAATTTGGTACCTGTAACATCTAGGTAGAGAAAAAAGACATCTTAAAGGAAAGTGGTACTTAAGGTTAATCTTGAAGGAATCAAGGGAAGGTAAAATAGAAAGGTGAGGAGACAGCATTCCTTTCAAGGGATGGTAAGTAGAACAGTGAAGCTGGAATTCAATGTAAGGAGACTGGAATACAATATAGGAAAAGACAGTGATTGGCTAGGTTGTAAAGAGTTTTAAATGCCAGAAGACTTCATATTTGATACTGGAAGTAATAGACAGCCACCAGACTTTACTAAGCAGTAGAAATGACATTCTCAGATATACATTTTAGGGGGGGAAATCACCTTATAGGATGGGTTGGAATAGGGAAAAACTTGAAGCAATAAAACCATTTAAAAGGCTATTTCAAAAATACAGGTGAGACATGATAAGGACCTATACCAGAGTATTGGCTCAGTGAGGGAAAGAAGTGGGAAATATATGAAAGATTTGAATGTCAATATAACCGGATTTAGCAATGGACTAGATATGTGGAGTGAAAGTGAGGAATCATAGATGTCAATGATGTTGAAAGCCTAGATAACAAGGAAGATCTTGCTGACCTGGCCAGTAATGGGGAAATTTAGAAGGGAAGTTTGGAAGGTAGGAGAATCATTCTCTTTTTGAAATAATGAATTTAAGATATCTATGAATAAACATCTGGTAAGTAATCAAAATAGCTGGTGAGTGATTGGAACTCTGCTTCTTGGCTTCCATCAAGTCCCAGACAAAATCTTACATTCTGTAGGAAACCTTTTCAAATCCCTTTTAATGCAAGCAAGAACTTTCCCTCTTTTGATTATTTCAATTTTTCCTGAATATTGTATAATTTTACATAGTTGTTTGCATGTTATTTCCCCCATTAGACTGTGAACTAGAGAACAAGGGCTGTCTTTTATTTTTCTTCAATCTCATCTTCCACCAGATGACTGACATTTTCTTTCATTTTGATATTTAGTTTGACCTTTGCTCTAACTAGTTCATGATCTGATTGCTCAAAAACAGCTAATTTTTAAAATCCAAGTACTTCTGTGGCCTGTTGTCTACCATCTGTTAAAAGTGTAATCAGTTGGATTGTTTATGCTATTGTTACATGCTCGCTTTGCCCAATTCCTTCTGAGTCTCCTCTTGAAGTGACCTTGTCATTTACAGGAAAGAACATGTAAGAATGAACATTCTTAGCATTTTGGAAGCTTGTGATTTTTTTATTCCTTAATACTAAACAATGCCACCAATCACAGGTATTTTGTTTTTCTTCCATTTTCCCCTGCATCCAAAATTTCCCTGCTACTTCAAGTTGTAGTTTCACTGCAATTTGTGATAAAATAACTTAAAGAAGTTATTTAACAGATGATACATTACTTGATTTACTATGATCATAGAGCCAACATTAGATATTCAAAACTTATCATGCTTCTAGTGCATAGTCCTTGGACACTATTTATTTGGTAGTTTATTTCCTAGGTTTTGTTAAAAATAAAATGATTCGTAGAATCATAGAGAGGTAGGATGACATAATGGAGAGAATTGGCTTCAAAGGTAGGGCAATCAAATAAAATTCTGACATATTCTAACTGTATGTCAAGTCATTTAACCTGTGACTACAATAAACTGGGTTCTCAAACTGCTTAAGGGTTAAAACCATGTCCAAGGGGTTCACAACAAAAAAATTTCTAATGGCTTCTTAACAAGTAAATAATTGTTTATATGTATATACACACACATATATACATATGTATATACATATACATGTGCACATATGCACACATGTATGTGTGTATGTATACATAATCAGTTGTATATTAAATTGCCCTGCAGAGTCACAACACTTTTTGTTATTATTAAAAGGGGCTCTTGGAACAACAAATCTACCTATCTATTTATCTATCTATGAGAACTATTGCAGTAGATGATTCACCCAGACCATGAGTTACAGAAAAGGTACCAATCTTCAGTGGGAAAGGAAGTTTACTTTTTTGGTAAGCAATTAAATGGAGATATATGAAATGGATGAATAATGAATAATAAAATGGATGCCAATGAAATCACAGTTCTTATGACTGTCTTCTAGGTTGAAAGCTTTCAATTATATCACAAGTTCTTTGAGGCCCTACTCTTGGTTACTCAATAGATACTGAATAAATAAATGTTTTCTAGATTTCTACAAGTAAGTGTAGTAGATACAGGTATGTCTAGAGTATAAGTAGTGTGTATTAACCCAAAATGTGAGAACATTTTCATTGGCTCCTTCTTCTGAAGGAAGGTATTGACCTCCAACGGGAAAGAGGAAGGACCAATGTAAACATTCCTTCAGAATGAATCCAAGCTTTATACACACCTATGCTAATTAATATATTTTGCTTTCAGTTTGATCTGTCTTGCTATTCATTTTCTGGAGAAGTTACTGCAGAGACATAATTTTAAAATTAAAAGGGATCTTAGAAGTTATCTAATCCAACTTTCTTATCTTGCAGAAAAAAAAGACCCAGAAGAGTTTCAAAAGTTTGAATTTTTTAGTGTATCATTCCAATGTCTAGCATATATTCTTCATATGAACATAAACTATACTCATAGTTTTATTCAGAATGCTGGAAAGGACATTAAATGTTATGTAATCAAATTTTGCAATTTTGCAAATAAAGAAACTTTATTTTAAGGCAGGGAAATTATTTTTCCAAGGTTACCCAGCTAATTAGTGTTGACCCAGGATCAGACTCTAAGTTTCCAGATTTTCTGTCCAGTTCTCTTTTCACTATATTGTGCTTCTTTACCACTTTTTGGGACATATTTGTAGGGAGAATGCAAAGCATTACACTAATCAAATCAGTCACCTTAAGAAAGCCAATTACCAAGAATCAGTAAATGAAGTTGGCATGAAAACTAAATCCCAGCCTGGGACAGAGCACAAAATAAATATAGTGTCCAATATATCATTATATTTATAGAATGTTTTCATCACTTCAGTGCTTCTTCAAGTAGGCTATTTCCAACTATTAATGAATTTCCTTAACATTTATCTCTCTTTGGGTACAAATTCAGATCATAGTATAGCGAGCTAGCTAGCTATCTCTGTGATTAAGAAAGGCAAAGCACCATAGGTGGTTGTTCATCCTTCATTTTCAAAGAGGATCAATGACATCATGGGGTGATGAATTGACTCATATAAATGAGCCAAACTCATCAGCCTCACTTTCCCTTCCAGAATTATAGAAGTCCAATGGCAAAACAAAAGTCAAGATAATTGGTTATGGCCCAGGATGCAGTGGATGACCTTGACAATTTCAAAGCACTCTACAACACTCTACTTAAACCATTTTCAAGGTTATTGAAATAAATTGTTCTCATTCATTCATTCTACTGGGGAAAGTCTTCACGTGCTTGGGCTTAACATCCCCCCAACTCATCATTTGCGTGATGGGTTTGAGGTCTGGTTTAGCATTTCTGCTCAGATTTTACCAAGCTGCTGTACAAGTTACAGCTTCTTGGAGCCAAAGATGAGAGTTGGATGAAAAGTGGACCCAAAAGGTGGATGAGCAGCCCTAAAAAGTATTGAAAAGGACAGGAAGGCATGCTACTCATAGTGAATATACAAAATATATCAGGTCTTCTCATTGTTTAAATAAGTTAAATACACACCACCTAAGCTCTCACTAATTCCCTAGCCTGGAAGGCAGGAATAAAGATCAGAGATATCTTCTACCACTAAATAATAGCCATGTACATAGGAAACCTTTTTAAAAATTTATTTTATTTTTAATTAATGGAATAAAATAAGTATTTCCATAATGCAGTATAATAAAAAGATGATTGCATATGAAATTATAAATCTTATGTACAACTTGTTATTGCTTTTTAAATATATAATGAAGTTATTACATGAATGTATTTCCTCCCCCCCTTTTTTTTCTTCCAGATCCTTTAGAGATGGCTACCATTAGACACAAATAGAATATGTATGTGTGTGTGTGTGTGTGTGTGTGTATACACATGTGCATGTGTGGGAATTCAAATGATTCTGTACATCTATTTCCAGTTCTTTCTCTGCCATCTTTCTTCATATGTTCTTTATTTTTAATTTGTATATTTATAATAATGAAATGACTTAGTCACTCAAAGTTGTTCTTAAAATAATATTGCTGTTAATGTATGCGATGTTTCTTTGGTTTTTCTCACTTCACTCTTGACCATTTTATACAAGTCTTCCCATGCCTTTCTAAGATTATTAAGCTCATTTTTTATAGCACAGTAGTATTCCATCATAACCTTACACCGCAACTTGTTCAGCTAGTTCCTAATAGATTTGAGTCCTGCATTTTCTTGGTTTTTTGCCACCATCTATTTGATATCTTACTGAAACAAGTTTATTATAAAGAAAGAATTATAAGAACATACATATATGGAGCATACATAGAAGAAATTTCATATGTCATCTTCTCCAAACCTTTTATTTTATAAATGTTGAAACTGTAGAAGGGACATGATTTGCCTGAGGTCTATAGACAATAATTGAAAGACTAAGTATTCAAAACTAAGGTCTCATAATTTCAAATTCAGCATTCTTTCTTTTGTACCATGCTGACTCACTAATCTTCCAGGAAAATGTGGCCAAACTCTACTGAAACAATCTTTTTTTCCTACCTTTAATAAACGCTGGGTGTTTTTGTATGCATGTGGATTGGAGGGCAGGACAAAATATTGGATCTTAAATCTTTTAGGTCTTTTTTTTTTTTTTTTAAAGGAGGGTAAGTCTGTGTTGCTAATAAATAAACTTATTGCTTAAGTGGAGATAGTTATTCTTAAGCCTTTTTGCTATTCCAGAACCCAATATGTGGTCAAAGATATTAAGCATAAGTCAATCTATATGGTGCTGGCTTAATTAAAGATTCACATCAAATTGACATTTTTAATACAAGAGCTGATTTGAAGTAATAAAAATATCACTGCTATTTTTTCTTCAATTTTGCTTTTAGCCCTCTGGAGCAGGTAATATTGACATCTGTTCTCATTAACTGTTAGTACTTTTATTGTGTGAATGTGATGAAGAAATCTTTTTAGAGTTTATTATTCTAGATTTTTATGGCATTTGCCATGGGAAAAGTCTGTATTGTAAAAAAAAAAAATGTAATAAAAGTAAAAGAATGAATTTCACACAACACTGTCTTTGACAAAAACCTGTCCTTGAAAATTCTTAACTGAAAGTTTACTGTATATTTATCTTATTATCTTGTGTCTGCTCTTGTCTCTTCTCCTATGGTTATTTGTCTCAGCGGTTCCTAATTTTTCATATTTTGCAGATTCAAGGTCAATACTGATATTTCAATGGATTTGTGATATCATCAATATGTTATATTACAAAGTCCAACCTATTCTCACCATCTCACTCTGTGATTTCTTTTACAGGAATCAAGATTGGAGGCTGGGCACTTGAATGTTCCATTCTGGCCCTGTCCATTAAAGGGCCCCACTTAACTCTGCACCATTTATTCAGGAAGACTGATAACTTAAAAGATAAGACTCTCTTTCTCTCACTCTGGTTTATTATACTTTTACTCTGTTGCCTGAGGGGGAAAACATTACTTCAAGTTGTTAATTTTTAGAGAATCCTCAAAAGGGACAGTAAAATTATATTCAATACACAATATGAATCGGGTATGGGGCAGTTGAAAGTGACTTTGGTTCAGCTAGTTCAGTAGTTCTCAAAGTGTGATCCATGAATCTATGAAGAGTCCAAAGACCCTTTGCAGGGATTCTTGAGGACAAAATTATTTTCATCATAATTCTAAGACTTTATTTGCCTCATATTTTTCCTTCCTTTTTCCTACTATATGTGTGTATGGAGCCAGATTTCTTTATATACTTCAACAAAAATAACATCCTACAACAGATTAAATGTGAAAGTAGATATTAGGAATACTGCTGTCTTTTATTAAACTAAATTTTAACGAGATGTGAAAATTCATACATATATATACAAATAAAATGCCCTTCTACTCACTAATTTTTTTAAAACTATCAAATATTACTTATGTTAACATGCAACGGGTTTATTCTTATTATTTTAAATCAATTACAAAATATTTTAAGTTGTTGGTTTTTATTTCTAATATGGTCAACATTGATGAATATGGCCAATATGAACAAAAAAGTCTCCTTACTAATTTTTCAGAGTATAAAGGAATCCTCAATAATTTTTTTAAGAATTCAAGAGAATTTGAGAATTTCTGATCTATTCTGAAATTTTCAATGTTCAGAGAATAAGTTGAGGGAAGCCAAGAAATGTAACATGATTGGTCCATGATCAGAATGGATATTAGAAGACTCAAAAATATAATCTAGACCTCTTAGGTTGGGACAGGTGTGTGTGTGTGTGTGTGTGTGTGTGTGTGTGTGTGTGTGTGTGAGAGAGAGAGAGAGAGAAAGAGAGAGAGAGGAATTAATAAATATAGATATATTCCAGAACCCAGCAAACATGCCATCATTAAAATGATGTACTATATTGATGAACTTCTCTGGGTAACAGAATTTTGACATAATTTTCCATAAGTCCTCATTACTAACAATATCAAAGGCCTTGATTAGATCTACAAATGTTGTATTCAGACTTCTGTTTGACTCCTGGCATTTCTCTTGGAGTTGTTGAACATTAAACACCATATGAACTGTTCCTCAGCCACACTGGCTCTTAGGTAGATGACCTTTTACCAGGTATAGAATTAGTCCATTAAGGAAGACTCTGGCAAGAATCTTGCCAGCAATGACTAAGAGAGAGACCCCTCCCCCTCCACTATGATGTATTCCCTTTACCTTTATAGAGATGGACAATGGAGTCATCCTTGAACTCCTGAGGCATTATCTTCTCTTGCCATATAATCTGGAAAGTTTCAGTTAATTTTTTTTTATGAGCAATACACTCCACTTTGCAAATCTCAGCTGGAATAGAATCAGCATCAGGTGCTTTGCCACCTGAAAGTAGTCTAATCATATTCAAAACTTCTTTAGTTGGAACTTCAATTAGGAAGTTATTGATTTCAATCTGAGGTAAATCCTCAGTAGCTTCAACATAGATTGCTGGTGGTCTGTTGAGAACCCTACAGAAGTGTTCAGCTCTTCTCTATAGGATCATGTCCTAATCACTAATAAGTGTGATAGCATCAGCACTGAGTAAATTGAGATACACCATAGGTCTTTGGCCTGTAAATAGCCTTCAATGTATCATAAAAACCCTTTGCATTGTTACTATCAGCATACAGCTGAATTTCATCTGCCTTCTTACGAAGTGAAGAATCCCACATCTCTTTAAGTTTTGATTGCATTTTACTTTTGATGGAATTGAATGTTATCTTCTTAGAGAAGAAACAACTATTCTGCTGGCATACCCTATGAAATTCTCGTTTTTTCATTTAGCAGCTTTTGAATTTCCCCATCATTTTCCTCAAACTAGTCTTGATGTTTGTGAGTGTTCTGACCCAGATGAACAAATGCAATGCTGTACACCAATTCTCTGAAAACTGCCCCTCCTTTTCTGCTCCATTGTTGTCAATTAGATAAACAAACAGATAGGGAGGTAGAGAGGAAGATGGGTAGAAAAGGCAGTGGATAGGCAGGTAGGTAAATGCATAAAAGCATTTATTAAACACTTTTTATGGGTCAGCCATGGTACTAAGCAATAGGAATACAAATATAAGCAAAAAGAAAAAATAGACCATACCCACAAAGTGCTTACATTATATAGCAGAGAATGCAATGCATAACAGGATAACAAAAGCCTGCAGATAGGAGAAAAAGTATTTGTATAAGGACAAACTGGGAGAGGAAAGGAAAAAAAAATACTAGTCTAAGAATCATGGACAGGTTTGGATTTAAAAATGTCATGATTGGTATGGGTGCTTCTTCAAATGGAGGTCATGGAAGGGAAAATATTATTTGGAGGAAGAAACCTTAAGAATGGAAATATGAGCATGATATAAAGGGCCCTGATTCAAAACTGGAGAATAATACAGTTTCTAAACAGAACTTAATAAAAAGTCAACTATAAATTATTTATTTTTATATTTACTATTGGATTGGACAATCATCCAATAGTAAATATAAAAATAAATAAAATAAAAAATAAATAATTTATAGTTTGTATAAAAATATAGATTCTGATAGAAAGGCTTTTTGCAGATCTCATACTTATATAACAGGAATTATTTGTGTATCAGATATGAGGCGTAACTACACAAAGTATCTTTATCCTGTTTTACTCACATTCCATTCTGGTCTGATGGAAAACTCCTAAATCTCCACCTCCTAAAGTTTTTCTGGAGATATGCTATCTCTGCTAGCCCATTCTAAGAAATGGCTCATTCATCTCATGATCAGCAGAATGTCCCTTCTCCACTTGTTCAACCCAAAGGGTAGATTATCCATCTTGTGTTCATCTAGTCAGCAGAAATATTTACTGCACTTCCCATCTTTCACTTTGTAACCCCTAGGATACTTATATTTTGCTCTCTGCATTATATGGTAACCAATGAAATGATCTTCTCTTTTTAGCCTACTTGTAACCCTATAAAAATAGAACTCTGAAGGAAGGTGGCACCTCAAATTAAAAAGGAAGATCTGGGATCTGTTTGGTTGGAGGATAGCCAGATTCCTTTAATAAAGTATATTTTTTGGCTTGAATTCTACTTCAATTTCTTCTTTGGTTTTCTGGTGATGATTCATTTATAATAAAGAAAACAATCTTCAATTTGTAAAGAATGGAATAAAATGGTTAAGAGAAAGATGAAACAGAATATAGGAGAGATAGTAAGGGAGCAATTGGCTGCCTTCAATGAGAATGTCATTGTCTAGATGATGCCATATTAAGAAAAGGAAAGAAAAAATGCAGACCATGCTTGTTAAGCCTCTGTAAGTGATTTTTTAAAAAATTTTTGAGAAATTTCTTATGACTAAAGAAAAGAAAGGAGATGACAAGAAGAGAAGGGTAGAGGGAGAAGGAATGAAGGAGGGGAAGAATTTGAACAAGCAAAAATGATGGACTAAACATAAATTAAATTTAACAGAAATAAATGTAAAATCCTAGAGTTAGGTTTAAAATTCAGATTCACAATCATAGAATATTTTAAAAAACCATGGATTTTTATTTGAACTACAAACTGAGTATAAGTCAATGATATGGTATAGTTATCAAAAAGTTAATCCAATATTGGAGTGTATTATGAGGGATAGTAGTTTCCAGGAATAAGGAGGTGATGAACTTTTATTCTGTCCTGCTCAGAACTTTGAAGCATTGTTTTCAATTCTGGGTACTACACTTTAAGAAGAACAGTGATAATCTAGAAAGTATTCAGATGAATAAAATAAAAATCCTTGGGTTCCTGTCATCTGAGGATGGTTTAAAAGGAACTAGACATGTGTACCCTGAAGAGAAGAAGGTTTCGGGAATTTACTGTCTTCAAGTTTTTGAAAGACTATCATTTCAAAGACTAAGACTCATCTTGTTTGATCCTAATGAGGTACAGAAGCTGAACCCTCAAAACATTAGGGTTCTAGGACAGTGTCACAAGATATCTCAATAATCTACAGGCTTAAGCTATCTCCAAAAAGAAAGGTAAATATTTTTATTATGACTCATAATGGGTTAAATTCCAAAAAGGGAGTTATAGGTTTTAACAAAGAGAAAAACTCAGAGATTCACAATTAGGGATAAAGGAAAATTCCTAAAGAACTTATTACCATAAAGCAGGCAAAACTCCTAATGAAACTGTACTTAACAAGGAGAAGGGTAGGACCTTATTTATTGGAATAACATAGGAGGGGCAATGAGATGGGCGGGGAGTTGTGGATTGAGGGATTGTGGGGAAAGTGACATCTATAATTTGTTCTCTAGATTGAATACAATAACCTGAGATCAAGATAATCCTGTCAATGCAATGAATTCAACCAGGGGTCATTGCAACAAGGATTTAAGGACTTGATAATCTTAAGAACAAGATAATCATGTTAATGCTTTTCCCCACCTGCTGGGAGAGTAGTGTGGTCTCCCCCAATAAATACTGTAATTGTGAAAATTCATGTTGGGCCCATGGCAAGGAAGACCCATTTAAATTCAACAAATGCCTTTCTCTATGGCCCACCTAGCTACAAAGGACTTGGTTCTTTGCTGGGGTCTCCTTCACCACTTCAATCCCAGAGAGCAATCCCAGAGTAGTGGATAAGAGTAGCAGAAAGGCAAATTTCAATTTGCCATGAGGAAATAATTTCTAGCAATTAGCACTGCCCAATGGTGGAATGGGCTGCTTCATTTGGTAGTAAGTAAATCATAGAGAGTAGATCCTTGAGATCTGAAAGTATACTTTCCCTTTCTTTGTATCCCCACCACTTAGCACAATTCCTGAAGCTTTATTGGTTAGACATTGTCCTTCACTCTAGAAGAGGACCAAAGTGACCTCACTATGTTGGAGTCAAGTTACAGTGTGACTGACTGGCTGCTCAGACCAGTAGGAACTGGGAATGTTCTGCCACAAGTAGGACACAGATAGTCCCTAGGAACTTCTGGGGTACATCCATTCCATTTACCAATAGTGAGAGGAATCCATTTTTCAGAATTTTTGTACATTTTTTAGTGTCTCCATCACAGAGTGGGATCCCCATCTGCTGCAGTAATCAGGCCAGAGTTAGGAAAGCAGACAATTTTTAAGGCAATTTTTCTAGCCCCTTCCTCACACATGGAGGTGAGCAGCAAGATCATTAATTAAAAGGCTGTTTACTTGGAGATGCCAAATCCCACTTTTGCTCCTAGTGAGAAGGCAATCCTATGGCCTGGGCTGCCTGGGTGCAGCTCCCAGTGTATCTGCACCTGCTGGTTCATCTCTGGCCTATCCTCCAGGGTTTTGACAGAAGTAGAAAAGGTAAAATGGTATGGTTATATTTTTCGACTCATGCACAAATTGGATTTAAGTGAAGCAGTGTTGCAAGAAGTTTTCTGTCTCATTATCTCTTCTAAAGCCAGCATTGTCCATTAGTAGGCCAGAATCAAGATAACTGATGATAATTCAAGATGCAGTCAATGACCCTGGTGTCTCTAATGTTCTGCCTCAATTTCCCTGAATTGTTCTGCCTCAGTCTCTCTGGTGGCAACCCCCTTTCCTGACCATTAGGACTGAGATAATTAGGGCTGGGAGCTGTGGCCACTTGCATTCCAAAGTGTCATAAAACTCCAGATGTGAAGGCTGTTGAGCCCTTTACAAGGCTACTTTTCACTTTTGGTTTCCACCTGATCCACCTAACTCTCACCTGTGGCTCTAAGCTGTAACATGCATAGTGGCCACACCTCAGTAAACTGTTTTGGCAAATGGGCTAAACCAGGTTGAGGGTAACCAAAGGTTCTCAAATCCTATGATGAGTTAGGGGGACTGAAGCTTACCAGGTACTTAATGAATATTTGTTCATGTATTTCTCACAGAAGATCTTCAAAGGGAAGCCAATGGCCACTGCTTGAGATTGTTGCTCTTCAGTTAATTGCAGGAGTGGATAATTTCTAATATTCCTTCAAATATAAAATTCTAGAGAAATGATGAAAATCAGTAAAAAAAATTAATTATTCAAATTTTGTGGATTATATCTACAGGCTACATGTTTTATTTTTCTCCTTTTTATATGATTTTCCATTTATATATTCACATACATAATAGCCCAAATCAGTCTTTTGCAACTTAAAAAATCCTGATTTTATTTATAATAATTGTTATGAAACATTTAAAATTGCACTTATTTTTTTTAAATAATGGGTTCACATTGACTAAAGGACTTCTCTTTATGAAATATGATTGATATACAATTCTTGGTAGTCAGGAAAATGCATTTGAAAGCATTTTCTTTTAAAGATTATAATTACATTTGACATTCATAAATGTGTGGACCAATGTTCTTTCTCTACTAACATATTTCAATCTTTTTCTTTTTTTTCATATCAAAGTCATTAGGACATTTGGAAATCACTCCAGTATTTCAAAACTAGAAATCCTACCGTGTTCCACCTTCAGGAAATGCAGTGGTTTGAACATTCTTGCTTGCCCTTTCTAGAAGCATTTTGGAAAGATTGAGAAATCAAGTCCTGTTTTATCTGAGAGATAAAAAAACAAACGAACAAAAACAAAACATAATGACAAAGTCCATTGAGAAGAGTTGCTATTTCTAAAGAAGGATAGATATCAATGGTAAAAAGTCCATTCTCTTCTCACTCTCTTAAAATTCTCTTACTGAAGTAACCTGATTTCGTTAGGCAAAGATCTTATAAAGTTATGGAAGGAAATGTAACAAATAAGCTTGAGAATAGTTAGAAGGCTGGTCTATCCTGGTCAGAGTGGAATAAAGCTGTCAATAACAGAAGTGCTGCAACTTTGGATTTAATTGTTTAATCTACAGAGTCCCAGATATCTCCCTGAAGCAGAAATGGAAGCTACTCAGTACCTGCCAACAGAGATCCCTTTGTTACTTTCAGAGAGACACAGGGGACTATTAGCACCAGCTTCAGGAGGATTGATTATTTTCTGGAACTCAGTTTCAGTATGTCATGGTGCAGATGATTGTGTGTATGGGGACAAAGAGCTTTTGCTTATATGTGTGTCAACAATAAGATCTGTGACACTGAAATGACTTTGTAACAGAGAACATACATGCACAAAGTATTAAGTCCTTGTTAAGAATACCAAGAATGAAAGGGATGGTTTATTCTCCTAATATTAATTAAAGTGAAGCTGAAGTATATTGAATCACTTCAATAGTATATATTTGGTGGTATTATTCTTAAATCCTAGGTCAAAGTAAAATAAACTTATTCACCAAAAAAAAGAAAGAAAAGAAAAGAAAAAAAGGTAGAGGAGAGAAATAACCATAAAGTCTAAACTGTAAAATTCATTTGCATTTTAATGGTGAAAATCAACTCAAAGCTAAGTAAATGAGCTGATAAATGACTGCCCTATTAGCAGTTTACCTTTTTTTTTAAACAATGGAAAATTTGATTTATGCATAAAGTCTTGTATTTTTTTTAACAGTGTTGTCAAATATTTCTAGTAGTAAGACTTTCTGCTAAATAGATAATACCTAAAGCATGCAATCTTTTTGATCTCCTCTTTGTTGCATTTTCTTCACATTAACTCCAAAAGGAATGTTTGGTTTTCCTTCACTGATCTAAACATCAAAGAGCTTCTTGAAGCACATCACACTAAGAAAAAATAGACACTCTAACTTGATTTCTCCCATACACTTAAAAAGTATTTCAGTTGAAAATAAAGAAAAGCACTGTGAGTTGGTGATAAAGATGTTGATTCAGATCCCTACTTTGCTACCCAGGTGACCTTAGGCAATTGTCATCTGTCATAATCAGCAAGGATTAATAAAGTGCTTATTAATAATCAGGCTACTGTTTTAGCCACCAGTAATACAAAATAAAAGTGAAAACAGTCTCTACCTTGAGGAACTTCTTTTCAATCAGAAGATTCAAATAGGTACATTTGTAAGTGATGCTGCAATGGATAGAGCTCTGGCCTTAGAGTCAGGAGAACCTGGGCTCAATTTAAACTCAAGACATTTACTAGCTATGTGATTTTGGACAACTCAATTCACTTTGATTGCCTGATTTTCTTCATCTATAAAATGAGCTAGAGAAGGAAATGGCAAACCACTCTGGTATCTTTGCCAAGAAAACCCTAAATTAGGTCATGGAGAGTTGTACATGACTGAGACAACACAACACTAGTAGCTGAGAGGATCAAGAAATTGATGGTACTTGAATTGTCTTGAAGAAAACTAGGGATTGTACAAGGCACAAGGGAGGAAGCAGTGCATTCCAGGCATAGATGATAGTAAAAAGAAAAAATAATAAATAACAACTTGGAGGTTTGTGGAATGCCAGACTATAGAGAGTATGAAGGGGATTGATTAATATGTAATAAATCTGCAAAGATCAATTGGGTTCAGATTGTGAAGAGCTTTAAATGACCAACAAGGGAGCCTATATTTGATCCTAGATATAGTAACAAATTCCTAGAGTTTATAGAGTGTGGTTAGAACTGCACTTTGGAAAAAATGGCAACTATTTGGAGAATGGATTTGAGTGGGAGAAACTTTAGTCAGGGATCAATTAAGAGACTATAGAAATAGTCTATGTATCTTCAATTTTCTCATTTATAAAATATGAATGTTGAGCTACATGGCTTCTAAAATACTTTCCAGATCTAAATCTCTTAACCTATGTAGTTTATGACTTGAAGATCCGTGTATCCTGCTCTGGTCTCTCCCCTGAGCTCCATTCTTACATCAAGAATTACCTTTACAAGCTTTGGAGATGAATAAACTACATAGCTTAAACTGAGCATGTCCAAACCAACACTTCCAAAAACCACTGCTTTTCTAAACTTCCCTATGACTGTCATCCTTGTAAGATTCACAAGCTGAGTGTCATCGTCTACTCAACTTACTTTACCCACATATAGAACTAGTTTCTATCCTTTGGGCTTTTTTAAAATTAAATATACTATTTTTTTCAATTACACGTAAAAACAATTTTTAAAATTTGTTTTTTTTAAATTTTGTGTTCTAAATTATTTCCCTCCATTTCTCTCCTCTCCTCTCCCTCATTAAGAAAAGAGGCAATTTGATACAGGTTATATATGTGCACTGATGAAAAATATATTCCCATATTAGTCATGTTGCAAATGAAAACAGAAAACACACACACACACATACAAGGAAATAAAAATATGCTTTGTTCTGCATTCAGACTTATCAGTTCTTTCTCTGAAGGTAAATGATGATTTTTATAGATGCTTTTCTGTTTACTTAGCCAAGCCCACCATCATAATTTAGACCTTTATCATTTTTCAGATAGACTATTGCAACATCATTCCAACTGGTTTCTCAGAACAGTTTTTTTTTCCATATCATTTTTCTTTCCTTTACACATGAGCCAAATTTATGTTCCTAAAGTGCAATCTGACTATATCACTCCCCTACTCAAAAATTTTCATTGGCTCCCCATTTCCTCTAGCATAAAATATAAACTCCTCTGTCACTTAAAGGTCTTCACAACCTGATTTTAGCTACCTTTCTAGGCTGATTAAATGCAATTTCCTAAAGACAGATTAACCTATTTACTAAGTTCATAAAAGCATAGCTCTAGAGCTGAATGGATTCTTAGAGATAATCTAGTCCAACCACCTCAGTTCTACAGATGACAAAACTGAGGCTCATAGAGATTAAGTGACTTGCTCAAGATTAAAAAAATTAAAAACAAAAGTAGGAAGTAGTATAACCAGAATTTGAAATCAGGTCCTATAGTTATAACTTCAACAATTTTCCTACTATATCATATTGCTTCCCAAATTTACTGTCATCTATTAAAGCATTGTATATCCACCCTCGATTCCTTTGTACATGTTGTTCTCCATATCTGAAATACCTCCTTTTCTTGGAACCCCAAGATCCTATAAGAGAACTTTACTCATTTCCCCAACTGTTATCCTATATTTATGTTTCTGTGAAAATATTGTATTTCCATATGACTCCCTCCTCACAAAAAAGTAATCTCCTTAAGGGCAAGGATTTATATCACCATCATATCATTGGTTTCTGGAACATGGTAGGAGATTTATGAATTCTTACTCATTGATTGATTGAGGCTGAAGTAATAGTATGACAAAGAAGTAAGGATGTTTGATAGTTGAAAGTCCTATTTTGGAATTTGAAAGAGAAACTGTAGCAAGAAGTATAAATTTGTAACTGATCTGTATGGACATAGTCTGGATAATTTTTTTTTTGAGGCAATTGGGATTGAGTGACTTGTCCAGTCACACAGCAAAGGAATGTTAAGTGTCTGAAGCTGAATATTGACCCGTTCCGCGGGTCTCGAGCTAAGGGTGCCTGAATTCTCACATCGGCCTGTGAGCCGAAGGCTGGGGAGGATTCAACCTGGGGATGGGCTGTGAAAGGAAAGAATGGAGACCATTCTGTATAAGGGCAGAATAGCTTGTTTATTGAGGCTCAGTACAGGGTTTATATACATTGTGTATCAAAGTAAACTTTCATATAACAAAGGATGTAACATCTATTGACCATTTGTCAGGAAATTGAATAAGGGGAGGGATGTGGTGTATGTGTGACTTCTTGAAGCAGGATGCCTGCTTGACACTTTCTTGAGATAATTGATCGTATCTGGCTTCCTGGTATGCACTTTTTGGGGGCAGGGGTTTGGTAGACCTCTTTGTCTCTAACAGTCTCTTTGTCTCCAACAGAATTTGAACTCAGTCCTCCTGACTCCAGGGCCAGTGCTCTATCCACTGTGTAATCTAGCTGTTCCAATATATTTTTTAGTATTAGGAATTACCAAAAAGGCAAAGTATTAAAAGTGAAGGGTAGAGGACAGAGTAGAGGAAAGAGGGTAAGGAACAGAAAGGCATTTAGCATTATCAAATAGAGATGATTTTCAGCAAACTCCCAATGATATTCAAAGGGCTAGAAAATAATACATTTAAAGAAATTAAAACAGAGACAGCTTTGAACATAGATCCAATTCTTCCCTCTCCTTCATACCTTACATCAAATCAGTTGCCAAATCTGCAAAATATTACCTCTAGGATATCTCTCAAATCTGATCCTTTCTTTTTACTCTTGCATTCAGTCATTCTAGCTCAGATCCTCCTCAGCTCTCACCTGGATAATTTCAACAGTCTCCTAACTGGTATCCTTTTATTTAGTTTCTCTTCTTCCATCCATCTCCCATATAACTGCCACTTGTCTATTTCTGATAAATCTGGGCAGCTTAATAGCTCAATCAGTAGAATACCAGGTCTAGAGTTAAAAAAAAAAAACTGAGTTCAAATCTGACCTCTAAGTAAGCCACTTAACCCTGTTTGCCTCAGTTTTGTCATCTGTAAAATGAGCTGGAATAGAAAATGGCAAACCACTCCAGTATCACTGTCAAGAAAACCCCAAATGGGATCACAAAGTGTCAGACATAGCATGACAACTGAATAACAACTACAAAATACACAAGTCCATGTTTATCCCCTGCTCAAGAAGTTGTAATAGCTTTCTCTTCTCTCTAGTATAAAATAAAAGTCCTCCTTTTGGTATTTAAGGGCTTTTATAACTGTAATCTATACTACTTCACAATTAGAGTTTATTCTATTTATTACTATTATAATGTTACTATTCTATTTACTGTTACATATTCCATTCACCTCCTACTTCTCTGACTTTGCATATTCAGCACTCTTATCCCCTTTTCACCTCACAAAATGACATGCCCCCCAAAACTATTCAAGTACTATCTTTTACATAAAACCTATTTTAATTTGAATCCCTCTCCACACTCACTTCTTATAACTGCTGTGAGAATAAAATGAGATAATATTGAAAAAGAACTTAGCATGTTGCTGATACATAGTAGGCAACTAATAAATGCTTGTTTCCCTCCTTTCTTCCCCTAAAAATTATTTCACATTTACATTGTATACACTTTATATTTATTTTTCTTTGTACTATACATGTACAGAGAAAAAATGTACTCTTTCCCCACAAAACAAGAGTATAAGCTTCCTGAGAACAAGGACTATTCCATTTTATATTTGTATACCCAGCACCCAGAATAGATTCTAGCACAAATGTTTACAGCAATACTTCTAGGAGGGCTGCGTAGCCTCTACTTTTTGGGAAAAGAATAAGGAATGCAAAATTGGATGTAGAGAGATGGAATAGAATTGGGGGGAGGGGAATGCCAAGACATAAACTCTGCTTATTTAAGCAAGAGGAAAATTAGGTCAAGAGAATGTAAACCTGAAGGTCCAGAAATATCTGAGACAATGAATTTTAGCTTCTCAGCAATATAGTTTTTCTTTGTTTTGGAACCTTCTGAATACCTAGAGATCCCAGGGTATGTCCCCCTCACTTCTACAATGGTCTCAAAAGCTGAAGCTTTGGGATGTTTTCTAAAAATTTAGGTGTAGTAAAGGAATATAATTAATAGTCACATCAGGATATATGCATATGAAAAATGCTGAAAAGTTGGGTTTCCACAGTGTTGCAAGATTTGAGGTACTATCAGATTGAGACAGTGGGTACCCCTGACCAGGAAGTTTTCAGAATGTGAGAGGTTAAGGAAGGTTAGGATTCACAGAGCAATTAAGTGATCAATAGAAACCTTGAGCAAACAAAAAATTGGGGGCTAGGAAGGCACAGGCGGATTCAACCAATCAGAAAGAGTCTTGTGGTTTTGAGAAAATCACAAACTTAAGATAATAGCTCATCTAGCCCAAACTAGTTCGGGTCAATGACCTGATTTGACCAAATCACTATTGCCGGAACTTAATAGGCTAATTGAATATTAAACAACATATCCCAGAGGAGGAGTTTTCTGCCATTTTTGAACATGGGATGTATGATGAGGGAAGGTGCATGTTTTATATATATTAAGGGGAAACGTAGCGGGCATATGAGAAAGACTGTAACCTGGATAAAACACACCAAATCCTTCTCTGAAGAGAGGAGCTATGTCACATGAGCAAGTATAAAGTTTCCCCCATTTCTGTACTCAGTGTTCCCTCTTCCTGAAGAGGAGTGGACCCCACTTCTGACCAGCAACGTTAAGATGATTCCTTAAGATTCTTCTTTAAAAATTTTCCTTAATATCTGATTTTCAGTGTCGAGTGTTATTTTTAACAGTGCATAATAAAAAAAAAACTGATAAATTCACCTTAGTGAACCAGTTATTGTGTTGATAATGATTCGTTTTCCTAGCACATTCATTTTGACGGTCTCTCTCTGAAATGCTAGATACTAATTTCCATTTATTTGGGGGAAGATGAAAGCGAGGCTGAGATTTTCTTGTGAACACCTGTTATACCCAGATTCAGAGAGGTTTAGAAGTGATAATAGCTCAGATAGGGAAGGTTTGCTTGTTTGTTTGTTTTTTTAACTTAAATAAATGTTTGCATTTTCTCCTTCAGTGAGCCAGATATCTGCTCTTTATGTGTATGTGATATTCTTTTATCCAGGAGCAAAATTTAAAAAAAATTAAATCTCAAATACTTACGACTGGAATTTTGCCAATATTCTGGTAAAGCAACTTCTACAGCTGAAAATGTTAATTACTCAATGTATACAATAACAGCAAGATTATACCATTATCAATTCTGATGGATGTGGCTCTTTTCAACAGCAAGGTAATACAAATCAGCTCAATGCTTTTGTGATGAAGACAGTCATTTCACCTAAAGAGAAGGGGGGGGGTAGGACTGAGTGTGGATCATAGCATAGTATTTTCACCATTTTATTGTTGCTTGCAAAGATGATTGTTGAAAATCATCTCTGAATATATTTTGAAAGTAAACAACTTTAATTTTAAGAAGGTAGTTACTCGGTATGCACTATAGTCATTTCTAAGAGGATTGTACAGTGTCTTTTGGGAAAAGAATTAGAATTGTAAAACTGGATGTGGAGGGCTTATAAGCAGATGCTACTGACAAACATGAATTTCCAATCAAAAGTGGTAGAGAAAATGAACTGATAAATTTGAGTATAAAAAATCCTAGTCAAATAGTGTGAATAGACTACTGAATTTCACTTTTTTATTCTATCCAAATATGGAAAAATCCCTTATAACAGAGAGTTCTTTTTTTTAAGGAAGGAAGGGAAGGAGGGAGAGAGGAAGGGAAGGAAGAAGAGATGAAGAGAGGGAAGAAAAGAAAGAAAATTTAGGAAAATCCTTTATTTTGCCCTCCTTCCCTCCCTTCCTCCCTCCTTCCTTCCTTCCTTCCTTCCTTCCTTCCTTCCTTCCTTCCTTCCTCCCTCCTTCCCTTTCTTTCTTTTTTTTTCTTTCTTTCCATTTCAGTTAAGTAACAACTACAGATTTCCATTGTGGGCGAGTGTCTTTTCACCAAGTCCCCATTTCAAAGAAATCACAAGTCCAGATTCCTGTCCCTCTCACCCCTATATCCAAAATTGTAAGAAGTAGGGACTAAGATCACTTTACTTTTGAGATGACATCCAAATCTGATGATGGAGGATGGTAAAAAGAATGATCCCTGCAGTTAACATATGCTTATCACCCTAAAAAAATACTCTCAAGTTAATATGGCAGTTTGACAAAACTAGAAGAGGCCTTAGAGATCATCTAGTTTAATTCTTTAATCTTACAGAGAGGAAAACTGAGCCCTCAGGTAGGGGAAATCATTTTCTCAAAAAGAAGGTTTGCAAATTCAGTTCCTAGAGAATTCGTAGCTGACCTCACATATTGTTAGAGATGGAAAACACCATGTTATCCTATTTACATTTTCTACACTTTGTCCAATCTACCTCATTCACCTCATTTAATAGAGTAGGGGAAAAAAGGCCCAGAGTTCCTGTCAGAGCAGAAGTCTAGCTAAGGTCCTGCTTTCCTCCATGCTTTTCTCTAGATTGTTGAAATATGGCTTACCTGGGATCACTGTCTTTTTCCAAGGATCCACCTATGGTCTCTTAACTCATGTTGAGCATCTGAATGGAAGGGGATTCCTCAGTCCTGCTCCAGCTCACTTTGGCCTTAAATTTGGGGTCCACTATCCTTGGCCTCCACCAACTTATCCCGGTCTGCCCAATAGGAATCTCACAAATGAAAACAGAGTTACAGGTGAGTAGCTCCCCCCACCCAAGATTACTTGTAGAAACCCATTCTACATCTTGCTAATGAGATCCATTTTGAAGAATACCTATATTATCAGAGTCCTTTAAAATTCCTTATGCTGGGGAAAAACTTAGATCACCCAGAGTCAAAGTTCTTTTAATACTACCTTCTAAGTAAAACCTGATTTTTCTATAAAATGTTTTTCTTATTATGCAGTTGTTCAGTTGATTAGTTATGTCTACAAGCCTGTAAAACAGCCATAATAAAAGTAAGATTAATCATAGGTTATTTTATATATTCAAAAAATGAGTGAAGAAGAAGCAAATTTTTCAAATTGGTATGCCAATATATAGATTTTTTTGGTTGTTCTATATGTCTATTCACACTAGCATTTGTAATCAATAAATTTTAAAAGTGCTGGGACTGACTGATCTACTATATGCAGTATTCAGCTGAAGCAGCAGGTATAAATAGGTATAGTAACAATATTTCTTTTGATGCAGACAAGAATAGCTTCACTCCTGTAAAAATTTCTATACAAGACAAGCAAACCCAGGTTATTTCTGAAAAACAGTCATATCAAATCCAAGACTGGTAGTGAAATAAAAAAAAACAAAGTTTTAAAAACTGGGGAAAAGAGGGAAAGATCATTTCTTCTCAAACATTCAGTTCCATTTATGATTAACACTCCCATCAAGGATATACTGACTCTTTACAAAAGAAATCAAAGCCACCTTTTGGTTTGAAATCCTTCATCTCTTCTACTCAATACATAAAAACAACATAAATTTCTCACATTTCCTCTCCCACTTTGCTCCAGAACCTCAACAAAAATCATCCTCCCTCTTTGCCTGGGCTAACTTTACTTGTATTCTTCATCCCATGATCCCTCATGAATTGAAAAGTCTAAAGAAAGTGGCATCTTCTGGGTTCTCAGATTAAAAATAACAATAGGTTTAGAATCTGGGAGAATAGAAACATATTATTTGCCCAATTTCACATACTCCATAATATATTATAGAATGTGCTTTACTCAACAACCTATGGCCAGGTAAATACAAAGCTTTGAATTTACCTGTTGATGTTAAAAGTTGAGGATGCATCAACATGACACGGTGGAAAAAACAATGAATTTGTAATCAAAAGTACTAAGTTCAAACTCTAATTCTGTCACTAACATCTTCAGTGACATTAGGCAACTCTTTGCCTCTCTAAAACTTAGTTTTCTCATAAATGAAATGAGATTGAAATGAATAGTTTGTAAGATTTTTTTTTCAGTTCTTAATATATAATGCTATGATTTTATGAATCCTATACATGCTAGTTACTGGTTGGTTAGCTTTGTTTCAAAAGAACTGCAGATCACCTGCTGGCAGAGCAGGTAACACAGTGGGTAGAGTACAGTAGGGAATAATAAGATCTGAGCTTAAGTACACTTACTAGCTTTGTGATCCTAGGCAACTCATTAACCTCAATTTAACTACTTCCATTTCCTCATCTCTAAGATGGGGATGATCATATCACCTACCTCTCAAGGTTATTGTGAGGACAAAAAGAGGCAATACTTGAAAAAGCTCTCTGAAAACTTAAAGTACTTCATAAATGCTACTTAATTATATTAATTTTCCAGGGAAAAGATTTTAGGCAATTTTTCAAACCTTGACATCATATAGCAACAGAAAGCAACTCCTAAGTACATTTCAAAGGTGTCCATCTGCTGCTCTGTACTACTAGGGCTAGGGTACAGGACAAAGTGTAATATATATTACTGATGCTCACAGTGATAATGATAAATTCCCCATCTCCTGCCATAGAGAATGCCACATCTCAGTTCTTTTTTAGCCTTGGGTGGCAAACTCCATGTCATCTCCACTGTCTACCTTTTATCTTTGAGTCAACTATTTTTAGCCTTTTCTTCTTTCTGTTATGGTCTTTGTTAACCAGGTGAAAACATGAAATATACATACATTCTAAAGTGAAATGCAGCAAATCCCTAAAATTGTCCTTTCTGTTATACTGAGCAAAGCACATCCAGCCAGCACAATGAGAAATCCCACTCCCATCTGCATTTATATTTAGCTCTCAACAGTAGACCTTGTATCCTGTTGAGCTGAATGATAAATGGACAGAATGTTTCCATCATCTTGGATAAAAAGCCCACAAACACTCTTGTTTTCATCTCAGCCTGATCTTGTGATGCTGCAGCTGGTACTCACTCCCCTGCCCATTGTGGTTCACATTTTAGCCCTATTATTAGTTTATCCAAATAATCTTCAGCCATTCCCAAATAATAGGTCTCCAGATTCTAAATTCCATGCTATTCACTCATCCTTAATCTGCACGGTGTTGTTTTGCCAAATGGGAGCCCTAAGCCTTCTCAGGCATCTCTGACATATTGATGTTGGAGGCTAAAGGGAAAAATAAGGAAAAAGGGGAAATGTTACCAAGAGCCTGGTAGATTCATTCAGCCAACAGCATGTCAGATGCAAACTCAAGTATTTTCCCCTAGTAAGAGAAGGGAAGAGAAAGAATAAGCATTTATATAACACCTACAATGTTTCAGGGACTGTGCTAAACACAAATATTATTTCATTTGATCGGTATAATAACCGTATGAGGTAGGTACTGTTATTATTATTGTTTTTACATTTAAGGAAACTGAGACAGTCAGAGATTAAGTGATTTGCCTACAGTCATATAATTAGAAGTTTTCTAAGACTGGCTAAATGCAATGTATATGCAGACTGATTTCAAGAAGAAGGTGATAACTATGGAACTCAGGCCAGAGATGGGCTTTGAAGAAGTTAAGAATTTTCAGAGGTAGAGAGGAAGAGGAAACATATTTCTGATATGGGGAAGAAAACAATTTTGATGTTCAAATTGAAATATATTTAAGAACACAAGGATTATGGGGAAAGTCTTTGGAAGGTTGGGGCTAGCATATTATTCTTACAAACAGAAAACATGTTGAACAACAGAACAGAATTGCAGCAGCTGAGATCCCCTAGAGCAGGCCATTCATTAAAGGCTCTGATACTATGTTAGCTATAGTCAAGAAGACTTTGCTAATTGCATTAATTCCCACCACAACAAAAAGAAGAAGAAAGAATGAGAACCTGATTTAACAAAAACCTAAATTAAAAAACTATTATTTTTATTTTGCTGTGTTCCAATTTATTTGGAAATGTTCTCAGCAAATGTTCTGAACACTCCAAGCATTGACCCCATTATTGCCCTATCTAAGATCCAAACCATAGAGTTTAAATTGCACTGATATAGCAAATCATAGGGACAATTTTTCCCAGCATCTCCATCTCCAGGAAGATCCAAGGTCAGGATGAAAATGAAAAAAAATGGGTCATTTTTCAATCTAGAAAGTTCTTTTTTTAAAAAATTCATCCAAAAACTGGATCATGTTTGTTTTGGCACTTAATATCAGCACATTAATCCTGTGGTTTATTCATGATTTTCCATAGTTTAATCAGTGAAACCAAGAGTGCAAAAATCAAGAATTACCATAATTAAAAGGTCAAGAAAAGCCTTCACATAATGAAAGGAATTGTCAGGAAAAGACAACAGAAAGACTGAGGGATGAATGAGATAGCATGCAGAAAAATGTTGGCAGGTAGGTAGCCCCAGTCCTGACATTATTGCCATGATAGAACTAGCAGAAACACAGAAGGTGGTTGGCAAACAAATGCCCCAGCATACCTGGATCCCCGCTAGAAACGCCACAACCTTCTTTTAGTTCTCTGCTGCCAGTCATTGCATAGTTTCAGCTACCTAGTCTAGCTAATAGCACAAATTCCCAAAGTATGGACTTCAATCAATTAGAGAGTCATCGCATGATCCAAGGTAGTAGGAGATTTATCAATCTGAAGATGAAAATAAGGTACATATCCCATTCCACCTCCCCTCAAGAAATCTCCTTGTGAGGTTTGTCTCCAAAACAAAAACCCTATTTTTTTTCCCTCTTATTCAACTTTGCTAACTTCCCATCCCTATCTTTACCATGGTGCAAACTACCACCACTCCCTTTCTGTCCCGGGCATTAGCTATTCAAGTCAGTTTTTGGTTTTTTTTTTCTCCAATCAACAAACATTTCTATTCTTTCTTTGCACTTTCTTTCCCTATTAAAAAAAGAAAAGAAAAAGAAATAAATAAAAACAAATCCCTTATAACAAATATTCGTAGGGGAAAATATCTATATTGGCCAGATCTAAAAATATGTTTTGTTCTTCATATTTAATCTATCTTCCTTTTGTTAGGGTAATGTTCTCAGTTCTCTGGAATCAAGATTGATCATTGAAATGCTGGGAGTTCTTAAATCTTCCAAAATTGTTTGTTTTTACAATATTTCTCTTATAGTACAAATTATCTGCCAGTTTCTGTTCACTTCACTTTTGTTTTAAACCTAATCTCAACCTGAGTAGCCACAGCAATAGCTGTCTAGCAACTAAAGGAAAAATTCTACACTTTCAGTCCACACTCCCCAACATATGCATCTCTGACCCTCCAGAGCACTTTATTACTGAGGTAGACACCCTTTAAAGGATGGATTCTGCTCTCTGGATTATTAACCATAAAGAACATCACCTCTCTCTCCCTTTTCATTTTGAGTGGGACAAAGCTATATGCACACAAAGAACAGACATGGAAGGGTTGTGATCTGTATCACAGATCTCATTATACTCTTTCTCCCAAATCCATCCCTCTTCTATCCTTCCTTATTTTTGTTGAGAAAACCAACCAGTCACCCAGGTTCAAAACCCCAGTGTAATCCTTAGTTCTTTATTTTTCACATATATCTAAGCAATTATCAGATCTTTTTTTTTTTACATCTTTGCATACCATTTCCCTTGTCACCATGCTCACACACACTAGTTCTTCAATTCTATTGAGCTATTGTATCCAAATATCCTTCTTGTTCCCAGTCTCTCCACATTCCTATATTTCCTCCAAATATCTGAGGAAGCAGTTTTCCTAAAATGCAAATCTAATCCTTTCATTTCCCCTTCCCCCCCCAAAAAACTGAATAAACTTGAGTTCTCTATTGATCCTGGGATAAAATATAAACAAACAAAAACAATCAACATAACCAAACATGAATAATAAATTCTGAGCAAGAATCTCATAAAGAAAAATGTATTCATATTGAAATTTTTCTCCTGATTTGAAATCAGAGACAATTTCCTTTTGTTTATTGTCTCTACATTTAATGTTATAATTATCTATCTAGAAAATAAAATTATTCCTGTTGAAAAGTGTGATGGTCCATGAATGTTATGAACCATTTTTATTGTATTATTGTATATCTTCATAGGATGATATGTAAAATTTTAGGAACATAAAAGGCTGACTAATCTGGCCCTCTTATTTTGCTTATGGGGAAACTGAAGCCCACAGAGATTAAGTTATTTGCCCAGTGTCCCACAGATAGTAAGCATTTGAGCTGTAATTTTAACCTAGGTCCTCCAAAACCATAGCCATTGTATTTTCCCCAGCTCATACTTATTCTTTACATCAATCAACTAAGAAAGTCACCTATGAGAAATGTATTTTTAACCAAACAAGAAATAGAAGCAATTACAAAAGATAAAATTTTGATTACTTGAAACTGAAAAGTTTCTGCACAGACAACATTAATACATCTAGGAAGAAGGGAAATCATTGAATGAGGAAAAGAATCTTTGTATCAAATTTTCTTGATGAGGGTTTGACATTCAAGGTACTTTTGCCACTTTCTTCTCCAGCTCATTTTACAGAGGAGAAACTGAGGCAAACAGAATTAAGTGAATTGCCCAGGTTCATACACACACTAGTAAATATCTGAGGTCACATTTGAATTCAGGAAGAAGAGTTTTCCTTATTCCAGGCTGACAGTCGATCCACTGTACCACTCAACTGCCCTCCAAGATATTATGTATGTATATACATTTATACACATGTATGTGTATGTATGACTAATAGTTATTCTACTAAAGACAAGGATTCAAAGGTTGTAAACAAAGAGTTCTCAAAAGAAGACTTGAAAAATGTCCACCACAACATTAAAAAAATGCTCTAAATTAATAAGACAAATGCAAATTAAAGCAACCCTGAGGTTTGATTTCATACTTTGAAAATTGGTAAAGATAACAAAAATGACAATAATCAGTAATAGAGTGTTTGTGGAATGATAGACACATTAATACATTGTTGGTGGAGCTGTGAAGTGCTGCAACCATTTTGGAAAAAAAATAATAAAATAACTAAAAAGACTATACTCTGAATCAGAGTTCCTATTGCTTGACTTATATCCTAAAGAATTCATTGATAAGAAAAAAGTTTCTCTGTATAGCAAGATAATACAGCAGCACATTAGTGGAAACAAATAGATACTCATTGATTGGTGAATGACTAAATAAATTGTGGCACATGAATGTAAAGAAGTATTACTATGATGTAAGAAATTATATATGGGATGAATACAGAGGATGGCGTGCAAGATGCAGAGTAAAGAGATCCAAGAAAACAACATACACAGTAACTACAACAATATAAATAGAGAGACCAATTACACCCTCCCAAATCAAAAGTGAATGAAACAAAATTTAAATATCAAGTATAACTTGAATAAAGATATATAAGAGGACTCCTTAACCCACCCCTTTGTGAAGGTGATACATTCACAAGCATTACAAATTACCTATGTTTTTGTATGCATTCAATGTATTGATGAATTGTGCTGATTTTTTTTCTTTTCTCTCTTTTTGTTTAAAAATATTTGTTATATGGGGTGGCTCTCTGGATAGAATAGAGAGGGATGCTGGGATACCATGGTCATGATAAAAGAATAGAAAACATCAATAAAAACTTACCTAATTAAAAAACAAATCACATTCTTGACTTGCTATATTAAACAAATTAATAGAATAAACACAATAAAAAGTAGTTATTATTTTCAAGTCTGCCATATCTCCCAGGAAATACTTAGAATTTTTTTGGAATATTATAAAATATATTCTATCAAATTGCTTTCAATTTTACAGTATTGCATAAAATCATTTTAATATATTATTGATTTCATTCTCATCTTTTTAAGAAATTCTACCTTTTTGTGTTCTATGATGTACAGAATTCAGAATTTGTGAATTAGAAATAGACCTCAGCTGCCATCTGTGTACAGTGTATAGAATACCTCATTTATGCCTCAGGATAGAAGACCTGAGTTCAAATTCGGCTTCAGACACATACTAGTTGTATAATGCTGGGCAAGAACTTGCTTTGTTTACCTCAGTTCTCTCAAATATAAAATGAGTTGAACTTTGGCAATAAGACAAGAAAAAGAGATTAAAGGAATTAGAGTAGGTCATGAGGAAACCAAATTATCACTCTTTGCAGATGATATGATGGTCTACTTAGAGAACCCTAAAGAATCAACTAAAAAACTATTAGAATTAATCCACAACTTTAGCAAAGTTGCAGGATACAAAATAAATCCACATAAATCATCAGCATTTTTATACATCACCAACAAAATGCAACAGCAAGAGATACAAAGAGAAATTCCATTCAAAATAACTATCGATAGGATAAAATATTTGGGAATATATCTGCCAAGGGAAAGTCAGGATCTATATGAGCAAAACTACAAAACACTCTCCACACAAATAAAGTCAGATCTAAACAATTGGAAAAACATCAAGTGCTCTTGGATAGGTCGAGCGAATATAATAAAGATGGCAATACTACCTAAACTAATCTATCTATTTAGTGCTATACCAATCAAACTCCCAAGAGATTATTTAACTGAACTAGAATAAATAACAACAAAATTCATCTGGAAAAACAAAAGGTCAAGAATTTCAAGGGAATTAATGAAAAAAAATGCAAATGAGGGTGGCCTAGCTGCACCAGATCTAAAACTATATTATAAAGCAGTGGTCACCAAAACCATTTGGTACTGGATAAGAAATAGAGTAGTGGATCAGTGGAATAGGTTAGGTTCACAGAACAAAATACTCAATGACAATTGCAATCTAGTGTTTGATAAACCCAAAGACCCCAGTTTTGGGGATAAAAACTCACTATTTGACAAAAACTGCTGGGATAATTGGAAACTAGTCTGGAAGAAATTAGGCATTGACCCACACCTAACACCATATACCAAGATAAGGTCAAAATGGACTCATGATCTAGGCATAAAGAATGATATTATAAACAAATTAGAACAATGTAGGATGGTTTACCTCTCAGACCTGTGGAGGGGGAAGGAATTTGTGACCAAAGAAGAACTAGAGGTCATCATTAATCACAAAATAGATAAGTTTGACTATATCAAGTTGAAAAGTTTTTGTACAAACAAAATGAATGCAGACAAAATCAGAAGGGTAGCAGTAAACTGGGAAAATATTTTTACATCCAAAGGTTCTGATAAAGGCCTCATTTCTAAAATATATAGAGAATTGACTCAAATATATAAGAATTCAAGCCATTCTCCAATTGACAAATGGTCAAAAGATATGAACAGACAATTTTCAGACGAAGAAATTGAAACTATTTCCGGTCACATGAAAAGGTGCTCCAAGTCACTATTGATCAGAGAAATGCAAATTAAGACAACTCTGAGATACCACTACACACCTGTCAGATTGGCTAAAATGACAGGAAATGATAATGATAGCTGTTGGAGGGGATGTGGGAAAACTGGGACACTGATACATTGTTGGTGGAACTGTGAACGGATCCAACCATTCTGGAGAGCAATTTGGAGCTATGCTCAAAAAGTTATCAAACAGTGCATACCCTTTGACCCAGCAGTGTTTCTACTGGGCCTATATCCCAAAGAGATTTTAAAGGAGGGAAAGGGACCCACATGTGCAAAAATGTTTGTGGCAGCCCTTTTTGTAGTGGCAAGAAACTGGAAATTGAAAAGATGCCCATCAATTGGAGAATGGCTGAATAAATTATGGTATATGAATGTTATGGAATATTATTGTTCTGTAAGAAATGACCAACAGGAGGATTTCAGAGAGGATTGGAGAGACTTGCATGAACTGATGCTGAGTGAAATCAGCAGAACCAGGAGAACATTATACACAGCAACAAGTCTATACGATGATCAATTTTGATGGATATGGTTCTCTTCAACAATGATGTGATTCAAACCAGTTGTGCTGCGATGAAGATAGTCATATACATCCAGAGAGAGGCCTGTGGGAACTGAGGGTGAACCACAACACAGCATTTTAACGCTTTCTGTGAATATTTCCATGCATTCTGTTTTCCTTCTTAGGTTGTTTTTTTTCTTCTTCTCTTTCTAGATCTGATGTTTCTTGTGCAGTAAGATAACTGTATAGATATGTATACATGTATTGTATTTGTCATATAATTTATCCTATCTAGCATGTATTAGATTACCTGTCATCTAGGGGTGGGGGGGGAAGGAAAGGAAAAGCTTGGGAAAAAAAAAGTTTTTTTGCAAAGGTCAATGTTGAAAGGTCACTCATATGTTTTGCAAATAAAAAGCTTTATTAAAAAAAATAATAAAACAAAATAAAATGAGTTGAAGAAGAAAATGGCAGACTTTTCCAGTATCTCTGCAAAGAGTTGGATACATATGAAGTGATTGAACAACAATAATATATGCATACAATTCATAAATAAACATGTATATACTGGAGGTATGTAGTCATTTTTTAGACACTGAGTCTAGAATCAGGAAAACCTGAATTCAATCCAATTTCAGACATTTAACAGCATGATCCTCAGAAAGTCACCTAACTTTTCCATCTTCCTCAGTTTCCTCTCTCTCTCTCTCTCTCTCTCTCTCTCTCTCTCTCTCTCTCTCTCTCTCCATATATATAATGAGAATAATAATAACACCTACTTCACAGGATTGTGAGGACCAAAAGAAATCATCACAATAAAGCACTTTACATTTATTGTTGTGGGTTTTTGTTTTGTTTTTGTTTTATGTTGTTGCTGCTTTGTCCTTCATTCTCAACGAGGACCATGAGTTCAGGGAGTTAATACCATCACAAAGAAGTGAATTGGATTTAAGTGAGGGATGACTATGCAAAGTCATGTCTCCCTTTTCTCTCCAGAATTACCTGAATCCTATGGTCTGTTATAGATCAGATTGACTGGAGATGGCCCTGGATGCAGTGGAAGATCTTGACCTTTTTAATAGGTCTCATTTTGATGGAAGCCACACCCATTCAGTGAATAAGGCTAGGTAGCAATTGAGGCAAAGAATCTCCTCTTTCATCTAGTCAAAAAAAAAAAAAATTCTAAATAAATGAATAAATTTGGGTGAGGAAGAACCTCAGAGTTACTGGCCAAAACAGAAATGTTTTACATTTACTCTATTTACATTCACTCTGAATCAATCTGGAATCAAATTCATTTGCATTTCATTATCCCTGATGCCTGGGTTCTCTTTGTTAAATAGCAAATCTTTGTTAAGTAGAGCTGCTCCACTGGGGACTCAGCTGGAACTGGTCCTTTCCTTCCTTCCTTGCTTCCTTCCTTCCTTGCTTCCTTCCTTGCTTCCTTCCTTCCTTGCTTCCTTCCTTCTTTCCTTCCTCCCTCCCTCTCTCCTTCCCTCCCTCCCTTCTTTCCCTCCCTCTTTCCTTCCTTCCTTTCTCCTTTCCTTCCTTTCTTCCTTCCTTCCTTCCCTCCATTCACTATCATACCCTTATCTATATATATTCTTAAAACCTTTTAATTTAATTTAATTTGAATCAAATTTAAATTTTTTTGATGACTGAACCTTCTCAAGATAAAGATTTTTTTTTTCCCCCTAAAGGACCATGCCTTAAAACCAAGCTGCTTTGATGCTTATTGACTGGCCAACAATAGGTCCCATGCTTTATATTTGTAAAGAATTTAGAACAGCACCTGAACAAAAGGCACTTAATAAATATTTCTTTCTTCCCTTTTGCTGATAAGATGACTGATTTGAAAAATTTGGAAACCACTGCCCTAAAATGTGTGATCCGATAAAATTGCCTCAATTTTACATATCCCAGAAACAGCATGGCTCAACATCCCCTGAGGCACCCAAGGTTAAATTGTATCTCCTCAATGTGCTTGAAGTGCTATAATGAAACAACTCTAGCAGCTGTTTCTTCCACAGTTCATACCTTAGCAATGTCATATGGTTGGTTAGGCAGCTGAGCACATAGAGATTTCAGTCCTCTTGAATGTCTGAATTACAGAATTGTTCTTTTAGGTGACCTCATAGGTGTCCAGGACAACAGACTGGTTCCAATTTGATACTGAGACATTATAGATATTCCTTGTCCAAAGGACCAATGAACTGCAAATGACCTCAAGTTAGCTGCACTATTTACAACATAATCTTGACTGATCCCTTTCCTCTTCTCTTACTCCCTAAATCTCCATATTTTCTACCTAGGTTTCTTTCTTCATTTAGGGGGGGGAAGGACTTCTTTACTTTAAAAAAAAAATGTTCAGAGGCTCAACTACATAATGCACAAAGGGTATTCTGAATTTCTTGAAGAAAAGCCAAAACGAAGAGATATCTTTATCTTTTTCTATGTAAAAGAGATTACAATTTCCTAAACTTTGAACATGATGGACCCTCTGCCAAACAATGGGAAATTTTCATTTATCCAGAATCTAATATAAATAAAGGCTCAAAGTACTAGATTTTTCTGTGCTAATTAGTGTAATGATAATTGATCTGCATAATGATGATTTCAGGGTCCTGCAAGATGAATCAAATTTCACTATGTAGGGTTTTGACATTATTTGTATTCCTTTTATTGTTCATTCATTTCAGTTATGTCCTACTTTTCATGACCCCATTTGAGGTTTTCTTGGCGAAGATATTAGAGTGGTTTGCCATTTCTTTCTCCAGTTTATTTTACAGAAGAGGAAACTGAGGCAAATGAGGTTTAGTGATTTTCACAGAATCATATAATTAGTAAGTATTTGAGGCTGGATTTGAACTTAAGATGAGTCTTCTGGTCTCTGGGCCTGACATTCAACCCACTGCACTATCTGGCTACCTAATTGTATTATGAAAACAGGGGAAATTTTTAGCCTATATAAGTTGTCCAGAATATTAAATGGATTACCTATCCTATTCCCAAACATTCTAGATAAACTGTAATTGCTTTTATATTTACCTACTGTGAGAGGATATTATTTGGGGCAATGTGGGCTTATTTTATGAAGCATTTTGAGGATGCTTTAAATATGAAAAGGGATTTACAATAATCTCTTTCTTTTCCTCTTTTGCCCAAAGGCAATGTGGTTATTGATCTCTGCTGTATTTGAGAGCCACTGAATCACTTCTTTGAGATGTAAAAACTTCAAGACAACTACCCACTCTCAAAAGAAAAATTATTCAGGAATCTTTGAAGTGAGAAGGTATGGAACAGCCAGACTATTCCACTAAACTAAACTAAAGTTTCTGGAGAAATAGCATTCCAAATCCCTAAATCACTTGGGATTTCTACTTTTCCTATAAGCAGGCAAAATTAGAACAAAGTCAGATTTAAATAATGGTAGAATCTGGCACTCAATAATTAGCCTAAACCATCATTTATTCATCTTGGGCCAATGGCAAAAAAAATGAAGATATTGTTGAGGTAATCATTATTATAAATGGAAAAACTCCCAGGATAATGGATCATGGAAGACAGAGATAAGTATTTAGCGTGGTGATTTTTAATGATTCAAATGTTACAGAATGATATTTTTAAAAATTAATATCCTCTAGTCTCAGTCTTTGAAATGTATTTTCCTTTTAAATAGTCACCAGAGTATTTACCATTTCAAGAAAATTAATAAAATTGTAACAGCCAGACTATTCCACTAACATATAAACTTTTATTTCAATGGATCAAATATGCTGCATATATATTTTGATTCAAAATGTCCCTACGTTGGTCATTTTAGGTTCAGATGTTTTAAAACTCGCCTGAGCTAACTGACTATTTGAGATAGGCACAACTCACACTTTATGATACCTTATTAAAAAATCTACCTCCCAGACATTCTCAAGGCTTAAAAGCTTGGGGCGGAGGTACATTAAAAGAATAATATGCAAAGCACTGGGATTTCAGGGACCTTTATAATACTTAGAAATACACCTTATAGAGTGAAATAGAGTGCTCTTTTAACATCAGCAGTTTAAAACTATTTTACTAGGCAGCAAAGATTAACTAATTTGTTATATTTTAAAATGTTGTAGAATTTGTTTTTCTATCTAAGGAGTCGAAAATATTTTACACCAATGACATCTAATTAATTCTTGCTATTAATTCTTACCCAGGAGGCAGGCATTAATATTAATATTTAACATGAGGACAGCTAGTTAGCACAGTGGATATAGTGCCTGGCCTGAAGTCAGGAAGACCTGAGTTCAAATCCAGCCTTAGACACTTATTAGCTGCATGTCTCTGGGCAAGTCACTTAATCCTGAAGCCTCAGTTTCCTCATGTATAAAATGAGCTGGAGAAGGAAATGGCAAGTCATTCTTTGCCTCCCACAGAAAAGCAAAAACAAAGGAACTCTTAAAGTGTTAGACAAAACTGGAATAATTAAACAAAGACAACAACAATCTAACGTTTGAAGATAATGAGGGAGAGAGATAACAAGGTTGGGAGTGGGAATAATTGAGAGAGATGTCCTATAAGATGTATGTCCCCCTGATTTGCACTTGATGCAATGCCCAACCAAAGAGTAGAAGAGGGAACAAGCCCCCAGCAATCACAAACATCTTCTCATCTTAGATGGGAAAATGATTCAACAAAATACTGTAATGCAAAGTAGGGAATAGGGAGGATATTACTCTTTCTCTCCAGTGGAAAAGGGGGATAAGAGTAACAACACAGAGGAATTTATATTGGTCCTAGGGAATCAGACTGACAGTAGGGGAATTTTCAAAATTTTATTCTCAGCTCTGAACTTAGTGCTTTGCTAATGGCAGATGCTAAATCACTGCATCCTGAATTGGATTCTGATAGAATTATGAATTCATGATTCACAGAATTTTAAGAGTTAGGAGAAATTTTAACAGCCATCATGTGGAATCTATATCTAGATAAGATTCCTTTCTACAACTTCCTTTAGTTAATTATTTCCTGTTTGTATATATTGGTTTGCATGTTGTCTCCCTCATTAAATTGTAAGTTCCTTGAAGACAATGACTGTCTTTTCCTTCTTTTTATATTCTCAGAATGCTTACCACATAATGACTTGCCCAGGGTCACATCCCTAGGAACTGTTATGTGTCAGAGATCAGATCTAACTCAGGTCCTTCTGACTCCAGAGCTGGTGTTCTATCCACTACAACATTCAGCTATGCCTAAACTCCACATATGTTATCTCATTTGATCCCCATACCCACTCTGTGAAGTAAATACTATAATTAATCTTATTTTACATATGAAAAACTGAAGCAGGAAGATGTTAAATGACTTTTACAGATTTACATAAGTAATTAGCATTTAAGAAAGGATTTGAAATCAAGTCTTTTTGACTCCAACTTCTACACTCTATCCAATGCATTCATTACCTCTCTGTTTTAATTTTTGTTTTTTGTTTTTTGTTTTAATCAAGCATTTTAATCTGTCCCTTACATTATCCTCAACATTAAATAAATTTAAAAACAAATATAAACCCTCCAATGAAAATGCAGTCAACATACAAAAACATGAGATGCAGCTAAAACATATCTAAGGGTGGAAGTTTGAGGGGGAGAAAATTATATCATGAAATACTTCCATCAATAATTACTTTGAAATTCTTTTTAAAGATCCTTCATTTAATATAATTCTTAGTGAATTATGATTATTAAATAACATGTTCAGCATTTCTGATTTTCTACATTTTAGTAAGGTCTTTATGTTCTGAATTATGGTCATTTTTTGTAAAGGTGACATTATATAATTGAGAAATATATAAACTTCCTGTGTCATCTTTTTGCTAAAATGGGTCTTTGGACCTATGCTGCTAATTCCATCCCTTCATACTACTTTGTTCCATCAATTAATCCTATCCTCACCACCTCTCAGATCTTTAATCTCTCCAACTCTATTGAATCTTTTCCAGGAATCAAAAATATGTTCATCTTCCCTAGCCTGAGATTGTATTGTCTTGATTCTGATGCCAATAAATATTTAATCTTCTCTCTTGCTTTATTTCTAGACTTTTAAAGAGAGAATTATAATTTCACTCAAAGATTCCTCTGTGCCAGAGATTCTTAACTTCTTTCATGTTATAGACCTTTTTAATACCATGGTGAACCCATGGACTTCCCAGAATGATGTTTTTAAGTGGATAAAATAATACACATTGATTATAGAGGAAGCTATGATAAAATATAATTATCCAAAAAAAAATTAAAATAAGTTTATAGACTCCCTGAAATCTAATCATAGACTTCCATGGACCTCAGGTCAAAAATGCTCTTGCCCATAGAATCAAACTTGCACAAACTATTCTCTTAACACCATTTACTAACTGACTAATCAAACTCCTGCTCACTGCCTTTTTCTTGAAATTACCACCTTATTGCCTTTTATGATGCTTTTTGGACCAAATTCAATTCAATAAGTGGAACTTTTAGAACAGTGTTATTCCAGAGAAGAAGTGGAACCTTTACAAATAGTGTTATGTCAGAGAAGAAGTGGAACGTTTAGAAACAGTGTTATGTCAGAGAAGAACCTAATTGGAGACTCTTGCTTGGAAGAAATTAATTATGATTTATTGCAGCACTTCTTAGAAGACCAAACTGAAGGGATGATTAGGAAATCATGTTATGATCCCTTTGATACTAGGTATGTGGTATCTTATCTCCTTTCACTGTTTTGCTTCAGTATTGTTGTAGTGATATCACATTGTTGGAGTCAATATGTTGAGGGCTGAGAGATCCCCTGGTCAGTGCTGCAAGTTCTTTGTGAAAGAATTCACAATTCCAAATGTACGAGAGGTTTGTAGCAAAAATGGGTTTATTACACTGAGAAAATAACTCAGTGGGCTCTTCCGAAAGGAATTTAGCAAAGCTTTGGGGTACAAAGTCATTCTTTTATTAGCCTTCTTAAGGTTTGGGGGCTAAGGAGCAATGAAAGGCTAATTTTCAGTTCAATAAAGGGTGGTGATTATGCCCCAGGCCAAGATCTCCAATTGAATTGTAGGTGGAGATCAACATCTGGGAGTTTCCCCTATGAATAGGAGTCCCAGAGATCAGGAGGGGTTGAGATTTTAGGGTTTTTCTAACCCAGGTCCACCCCCCCCCCCCGCAAAGATCAAAGGGGACACAGTTTACATCATTCCCCCCTCAAGCAGTTACCCCAAATTCATTTGGGGCAAAGGGACAAAGATCTCATCTTCTAGAGATACTTCAAGTTGTCCCTATGTTCAATGAGGGTTCAGGCCAGGAGGGGAAGTACGAGATCTGAAGACGTCAGCAGTAACATCTAAGAGATGTGGAGTGTCCAAATCTGATCCATGATCTTCAGATTGAAAGACTAGTTGAAAGTTTGCAGCTTGGAGTCTGGAGGAAACAAGTTTCATAAGCAGATTAAAAGTGGGGCAGCATCCAGGGTGGAGATGATGATATTTGGGAATGGGGCCTTTATAAATAATGCATCGAGTCTCACCTGTGGGCTGACATGAGGATGCTGATGGCCCACCCAACAATCCCGAAGGCCCCCACTTCCCACAGAACTCCCTTAGCTGAAAGGCCAAAGAAAAGCCAGAGAGAAAATACTAGGAGCAAAGTTCTCATCCTTGGAATGGAAAAATGGCAAAAAAACAAAACAAAACAAAACAAAAAGAAGACTAGAATGAGAAAAAGGACAGACAATTTCACCCTTCTTTCTCCAGAGTGTTTTCAGGGGTCCTGCAGAAGAGTAACTTCAAATCTTCTATAGGTTCACAAGAATATTCTGAAATATCTGAAGAAGAAGTAACAGAAGCAGCATTTTTAATCCTAGAAATATGAGTCCAGCTGGGGAACCCTTCCAGTTTAACTAATGTTAGAGTGGTCAGAATGACCTTACATGTTCCTTTCCACTTTGTACTCAGAGGCTCAGCACCTTGAGATTTCTAACATTTCAAGTATACAATGTCCTCTGGATTCACAGGGGAGGCAGTCTGAGTATGAGCATCTGTAGGTTTAGGGAGATGCTTGTTTGTGTATTCAGAAAGGGCTTTCTGGACTGCATCGATCTGTTTTACAAACTGGGTGACCAGATGCTGTTCTGGATCTGCAAGAATATTAGAGGTTAAGAAGGGCCTTCCATACAGAAGATCAAAGGGACCTAGCTTAATGTTCTCCCGAGGTGCAAAGCAGACTCTAAGAGGCCCTAATGGGAGATCCTTCCCCCAATCCTCTCCAGTCTCTAAGCACAGTTTAGTAAGGACTCCCTGGAGGGTGGGATTCATTTTCTCCACCTTCCCAGAACCCTAAGGACACCAGGCACAGTGATGTTGTAGGTGATTTTAAGTGCCTCAGCCACATTTTGGGTTACCTGAGAAGTGAAGGCAAGGCCATTGTCACTCTGCAAGGAACTGAGCAGGCCAAAGCAAGGTATGATCTCTTAGCAAGCACTTTGCTACCTCCTGAGCTTTCTCGGTCCTGCAGGGAAATGCTTCTTCCCAATTAGTAAAGGAGTCAACAAAGACCAAAAGCAACTTGAAACCTCTGCAGGAGGCATATGTGTAAAGTCTATTGGCCAACCTTTCCCTGGGTATGCGCCCCTTCTCTGAACAGGCTTCAGGAGAGGGGGAGGTTTGAGAGCTCCTTCAGGATTTAGTTGGGCATAAACTGGGCAGGCCTGGCAGTCCTGTCTCATCGCTTCTCCCAGCTTGTGACCAGTAAAAATGTGTTTCACAGGGGATTGAAGAGCATTTCTTCCCAAGTTGGTAGCCTGATGAAGACCAAAAAAGTTTCCATTCACTTGCCTCTGGGATTAAAAGTTGGCTTGAGGGTGTTTGAAACCAGCCAGAAAGAGAAAGGGTGTACCCCCTTTCTTCTGTAAGGTTTTGTTCCTGTGGGCTATATAAAGGGGTAAAAGAATCAGGGAGTTGGGAATTAAAGGTGCCATAGTTCAGGAGTGAATGGGCAGCAGCTTTAGCAGCTGAATCTGCAAACCTATTCCCCTTGGCTTGAAATGAATCTCCCTTCTGGTGTCTTTTACAAAATATGACTGAAACCTCCCTAGGTTTGTGGACAGTTTGCAGTAATTGTAGAATTTCTCCTGCATATTTAATAGGAGAATTTTTTGCTATCAAAAGTCCCCTTTCTTTCCATATAGCCCCATGAGCATGCAAAATATGAAGAACATGGAGTCAGTACAGATGTTCACTCTCATTCCCTACCACAGTTCCAAACCTCTGATTAGGGCAATGAGTCCAGCTTTCTGGGTAGAAGTCCCAGGAGTCAGTGGCTTAGCTTCCAGGGTGCTATTGAGGGTCACCACAGAATAACTTGCCTTTCCCCATTTTCAAGAAAACTCAACCCATCTGTAAACCATTAACCATCTGGGTTGTCAAGAGGAATGTTCCCTATTTCAGGTCGACTGGAGTAGACAGTCTAAAGCTTCCTTACAATTATGAATGATGAATCCTGACTGAGTGTTGTCAGGGAGCAAAGTGGCAGGGTTAAGAATGTGACACACCTGGAGAGTCAGGTTGGGGTGTCTAGTAGGAGAGCCTGATGTCTATTAAGCCTCCCACTAGCAAGCCACTAATGTCCTTTGGCTTCTAAAATGTTCTGAACCCGGTGAGGGGTAAAAACTTCCAATGGTTGTCCCAAAGTGAGTTTTGAGGCTTTTTCATTTGGAAGGGCTGTAGTAGCCTCTGCTCCAAGGCAGGAGGGCCATCCCAATGACACTGGATCCAGTTTCTTTGAGAAATAGGTGGCAGGTTTGGGATCAGATCCCAGAACTTGGATTAAGACCCCAGGGCCTAGCCCCACCTTTCATCTGCATAGGAGTGAAAGGCTTTTCTAAATTAGGAAGAGCCAGGGCAGGGGCTGAGGTCAATTTGGCTCTCAGGGTCTTAAAAGCCTTGGCCTGATCAAGGCCCCATTCTAGGGGAAGATTATCTGGTCTTTGAATAGAATCATACAGAGGCTTGGCAATAATCCCAGAATTAGGTATCCAAATTCTGCAGAAACCAGCCATGCCCAGGAAAGTGCGTAGCTGTTTCTATGAAGCAGGGTCTGGAAGGCATAAAATGGTCAGAGAGCAAGAAGTGGGGGTAAGATTGTGGCCCAAATATTTGACAGACTGGCAGGTAATGTGGGCTTTGGGTAAGAAGACTCTGTAGCCACTTGAAGCCAGAAAATTAAGGATTTTTGTGGCTGCATCTAGGAAAGCCTCTCAGGTGAGGCTGCAGGTCAAAATATCATCCACAAACTGGATCTTTTAATCCCTTAAATCTTTAGCCAGTGCCTGTCTGAGTATATTTGGGCTATCTTGGAAGCCTTGGGGCAAGACTGTCCATGTTAGTTGATGGGGATGTTCCCTTGGCTTCCCTCATTCAAAAGCAAAGAGAAATTGTGAATCTTCATGCAAAAGTATACAAAAGAAAGCATCTTTAAGATCTAGAGTGGAGAACCATTTTGTGTTTCCTGGGATCTGAGTAAGAAGAGTATAAGGATTAGGCACAATGGGGTGAATCTGAATAACAGCCTCATTAATTGCTCTGAAGTCAGTTTTCTAACGGAGAGAATTGGAGTGTTGCTGGAGACTCACAGGAAACTAAAATCTTGTGCTTAAGAAATTTCTCAATCAAAGATTGCAATTCCTCTCTAGCCTCTGGCTTTATTGGATATTGACATTAACAGGGAAATACACTGGGGTCCCACAGCCTGACTAAGGCTGGGGTGGCGTGAGTGGCTCACCAGGGATTTCTTGGTCCCAGACAGAGGGATCTATTTTCTCTCCCAGATTTCAGAGGGAATATTGGAGGGCTTTGAAAGCAGTGCAAAATGGTTACTTGGAGGTCTGAGAAAAGAAAATTGGGTCCCCAGTTTCACCATTAAATCATGCCCCAATAAAGGAGCAGGACAGGAGGGAATATAAGAAAGGAGTTCGTTTAAACAACAGGTCACCAAACTATCAGAGCAGAGGGAGAGTCTCAAAACAGTTCTTAAATTTCCCTTCAATCCCCATTATTCTATGAGGGAGGAGGGAATGGGAACAAAGTGCCAGAGCAAGACAGAGAGGCCCCCCTATCAAAAAGAATTCATTGGTCTTACCTGCCAAATCCAAAGATACCCAGGGTTCTGCTGTCGTGATGGAGTAAGGGGGGAGCCTGGCTGAACCCCAGGCCCTGTCACTCCTGGTCCTGAGGAGACTGGAGGGTGAGGCTTGAGCCAGGGACTCTACCTTTCTCTGGGTAGTTCCTTTTCCAGTGTCCCTCCTGCTTGCACTCAAGGCAAGGTTGGGGGGTTTCTTTCGAGGACAGTTGCATGCCCAGTCCATGACACCTAAAGCACAAACCCCTATGGTTCCTGGATATGGCAGCAGCTAAAATTTGGGCCTGTTCTTTGTTTCTTGCTCTGACTCAGTGGTCTTCTTCTCTGGTGCTATTCAGTCCTTATTATTAAAGACTCCAAAAGCTGTTTCTAACAGCTGAATCTGAGGAGTCTGGGGGCCCAAGGCTAACTTCTGCAGCTTGCTTCATATGTCTGAGGCAGACTGGTTAATAAAATGCGTGCTGAGGACAGTGGTCCCCTCTGGAGAAGTGGAGTCCAGATTAGTATATTCTCTTAGAGCTTCTACAAGGCGGCCCTGAAAGAGGGCAGGATTTTCCTCAGCTCCTTGGGTGATCTCCCTAAATCTGTCATCATTAATCTGCTTCTTCATTCCCCTCTTTATGCCTTCAGTGAGGCAGGTAAAGAAGTGATCCTTTCTCTCTCTCACTACTTCCCTCCTAGTAGTTCCACCATGGGTCTGAGACAGGAACAGCAACAGCCCCTGGGGGGTATCTACCAGAAGGGGAGGATGCAGCCATGTCATCCCCAAACTTCTGAGCCAGATCCTAGATTCTCCTTTTCTCCTCTATAGTACAACAGGAGGAGATAATGATATTAACGTCTCCCTAGGAAAGATCAAATTGGAGGGCAATGACTTTAAACCCCTCCATATACTTAGTGGGGTCCTCAGAGTAATGGCCCAGTCTTTCCTGAATTTGGGAAAGGTCTGACATCGAGAAGGTCACTTGTACCCTCAGTGTCCCTCCCTGAGAGTCTGCTACTTCTGTCAGAGGTAAAAAGGGATGGCTAGATCAGGATCCTGAGTAGAAGGGGTAGCTGAATCGGGAACCTGAGGAGGAGAAAAAGGAGTCCCACTCCTTGTATGAGAAGAATTGAGGAGTGGGGGTTGGGCAGCTTCAGAATCTGGTTCAGGAGGTGAGGGGGATTGAGTTAAAGAAATAGTGTTGAACCCAAGGTCCTGTCTTTGATAGGGGGGTGGTTCTGGAAGAGATTTATAGGCCTCCTGATAAGGACTGCATGGGGTACAGGGGAAAGAATCTGTGCCCCTAAAGGACTGGAAAGGAGGGAGTTACCTCGAAGGTCAGTATCTATTTTCAATTCCCCTTTAGTAAATTTTACCAGCAGCATCCTGCAGTGCTATCTTAATTTAGGATCTTGAGACAAGGCCATGAAGGCTTGGATAGGGAACTTCAGTACACTTGCCTTGCCTTCTACAAAACAAATAAAGCTGCTGGATAGTTCTAAAGTTAATTGAGCCAATAAGAGGCCATTTTTCCTGATTCCCCAAGATATATTGAGACCAGGCAGCATTGCAAAAGTAAATGAGTAAATAAGAAACTCATTTACTTTCTTAGTCTTGAGATCTTTGGTTTGATTTGTTTTTTAAGAGACATCCTAAGGATTGTCCCTTTTTTTTTTTTTTTTTTTGCCACAAGTCTTAGGTTTTCCAATTCTACAGTACCACATCCTCCCAGGCATCCCTAGAGAGGGAGAGAGATGACAGAAGTTCCTTGATTAAGGGGACTTCTGCTAAAAACTCAGGAATTCTGAGTCTGCACGTCCCCAGCCAGAGAATTCTGCTGAGTGTAAATCTCCCAATAGCCCAAATCTTCCTGGGTATTTGGGTGTCCCAGATATAGAATAGACAACAGCCAGAGAAGACTTACCTCGGTCAAAATTTCAGGGATCCCTGTAGTGGGCCACCAAATGTTGAGGTGTGAGGAATGAGGGCTGAGAGATCCCCTGGTCAGTGCCGCAAGTTCTTTGTGAAAGAATTCATGATTCTGAATGTAGACGAGGTTTGTGGCAAAAATGATTTTATTACACTATGAAAATAACTCAGTGCGCTCTTCCAAAAGGAATTTAGCAAAGCTTTGGGGTACAAAGTTATTCTTTTATTAGCTTTCTTAAGGTTTGGGGGCTAAGGAGCAATGAAAGGCTAATTTTCAATTCAATAAAGGGTGGTGATTATGCCCCAGGCCAAGATCTCCAATTGAATTGTAGGTGGAGATCACCATCTGGGAGTTTCCCCTATGTAGAGGAATGGATAGGAGTCCCAGAGGTCAGGAGGGATTGAGATTTTAGGGTTTCTCTAACCCAGCCCCCCTAAAAGATCAAAGGGGACATAATTTACATCAAATATATAGGGTTTCCTTCTGTGGTAGAACATATGAGCTCAGAAGGCTCTATCACAGGTGGAACACAAATAGTCTATATAATAGTTCTTGGTTCTTCTACCTGTCCTTTATTTATAATCAATCATTGGCTACTTTGTCTTCTCTAGTTCCCTCAAGCCTCAGCAGTAGCTACTACCATTTTCTGTTTCTTTACAATTCAGTAACTTTCTCTTTTACTTTGTAAATGTCAGTTTCCCAGTGTCCTAAATGCATTAATGCTTTTATTTTTTTTAAATGGTCTAAGTTACTAAAGTGACTACATCACAGGCTATGAATCCAAGATGACAATGTGTGTAGTGTACAAGAAACTAGCTAAGTCAAACAGCTGAAGAATTAATACCAGGAGATTAGTAAAGAGGACAGATTTATAGAATGGTATGAATAAAGGCAAGAGACTAGGGGTCAGAGACCATCTTTTTAGCCATTCTTGGAAATCTTTTTTAACTTTTGCCTTCTATTTTTTAGCTTTTTTGAAGCTGGAGGATTAGAAAACATAATAACTCACTTCATCTCCAGTAAGCTTCAGCCAGAAGTTCTCAGGACAATGGGCAACAAAAAGTCATTTTTACTATAAATTTATCCTGTTTATGGAAATGATTGCACAGCTGGATTGAAATGTCAGTTCTCTATTGAAAAGTTTTCTGGCATAAGCTCCTTGATTCAAATTTAAAAAAATAAAAAAAAAGCAAAGGGGAAGAAGAGAAAATGACTAATTATTAATTGGGAAAAAGGAAAAGAACTCAAAGGATCAGAAAGAGAATAGAGAGAGAGAATTATCAGTATGTTCTCATGTAGAAAGATTTGTATTATAATTGTCATGTTTTATTTAGTCATATTCAGTATACTCAAATCTCCTTGTTGAATGAATCCATGTTACATTGAAACAAGAGGAGAAAAAACAAAGATCTAGAGCCTCAGCTGAACTTCCTTTCTGATGCAGAATTTCCATCCTAGAAAGGAAAATATTTCTTCCAGGTAATAGAAGGCACTCCAGAGAAGATTGTAGAAACTGAAGCCAGAAGAAATGTAATTGTATTTGACTTGACCAGAGAGGGAGGAATGGACAAAATCTAGACATATAGAACTTCTCAGAGCACTAAAATTTTGGTCACTAAAATAGGAAAAAGAAGCATTATTCTTCAGGTTCTCTTTGGAGTTTTTTTGGTGATTAGGGGAAAAAATAAGAGCATTCCTCTACCTCTCACTCTTCCTACATCAAAGACATGAAACCTTCCTTTCTCTCCTTTTGCTCCATCTACCTCTTCCCCTTTTCTTTTCTCTCTTTCCTTTTATGACCTTTTCTCCCTCCCCTTCATTTCCCTTCTTGGATTTAGAAGGCCTAGATAGCCTCATGTCAAAGTAGGCTCAGTTAGACTTAGGAGTAACATTCTAAAACCATATCTTTTTGTGAGTATACTTATATGCCTTATTTATTACCTTTTCAAATTCTAAAGGATTTTGAGTGGATGTGTATGTTGACATTAAGCTAGACATTTTGTTTGAAGTCTAGTGTAATCTTAGATCCAGAGGGTCAAATAGAAATTGAAAGAATCCATTGATCACTTCCTGAAAGAGATACCAAAATGAAAATTCCCAGAAACATTATAGCTGAATTTCAGAGATCAGAGGTCAAATAGAAAATACCTCAAGTATCCAGAAAGAAACAATTCAAGTATTGTGGAACCACAGCCAGGATCACACAAGATTTAAAGGCTTCCCTCCACACTAAAGAAGATGATAGCTTGGAATATGAAATATTGGAAGGCAATGGAATTAGGATTAAAATCAAGAATAATCTACCCAGAAAATATGAGTGTTGTCCTTCAAGAGAAAAGAATGGATATTTAATGAATCTTATAAGAATGTCTTATGAAAAGACAAGAGCTGGGGCAGCTAGGTGGCGCAGTGGATAGAGCACCAGCCCTGAAGTCAGGAGGACCTGAGTTCAAATCTGGTCTCAGACACGTAACAGCTGTGTGACCCTGGGCAAGTCACTTCACCCCAATTGCCTCAGCAAAAAAAAAAAAAAGACAAGAGCTGAATAAAAAAAAAAACAAAAAACAAAAGCAAAACTAACATTCAAACACAAGAATTAAGAGAATCATAAAAAGGCACCATGAAAAAGCAACCATAAGAGACTCAATAAAAAACAAAACAAACAAACAAAAAAAAATTACATTCCTATATGGAAACTTTTTTTTTTTTTATCATTATCAGGGCAGTTTAGAAAGAATTTACATAGGTGGCATGTTGCAATGATCTCCAAAAGAATAAAGGGGTGAGAAAGAAAGATGTACTGGAAGAAAGGAGAAGGGAGAGATAAAATATGGCCTTTTTTCTCACATAAAAGTGGTTAAAGGAACAGATTTTACAATGGAAAGGGAAATGGGGGGGTGGAGATAATCAGGGAAATTACATTATACTAAAGAGTATCCTAGACAATAAAGTATAAAAGATTTTTAGTGTTTCTCCGATAAAGATCTCATTTTTCAAATATATATTGACTGTAGAACTGAAACAAATTTGTAAAAAGTAAGAGTCATTTCTCTATTGATGAATGGTCAAAAAATACAGACAAATAATTTTCAGAAGAAAAAACCAAAGCTATCCTTAGTCATATGAAATTTGCACTAAATCACTATTGATTAGAGAAAGACAAATTATAATAAAGCTGAGTTATCACCTCATACCTATTAGAAATGACAAATGCTAAAGGAGATAAGGGAAAAATAGGTATACTACTGAACTGCTGGTAGTGAACTGGTCCAACCATTCTGTAGAACTATTTGGAACTAGGTTCAAAGGGTTGTGAAACTGTACATATCCTTTGATCCAGCAATACCACCACTAGATCTGTATTTCAAAGAGACTAAAGGAAAAATGAATAGGAGCTATTATTATAAAAATATTCATAGCAGGTCTTTTCGTGGTAGAAAAAATTGGAAACTGAGATGATGATCATCTGTTGGACAATGTTAAGTTGTAACATATGATTGTAATGACATAATATTGTGCTATACATAATGACAGGGGAAGGAAGTAGTTTGGGGAAGAATGTGAAGATATATTGAAATATATTGCAAATTAATTGCAATGTGATGTTAGAAGAACTGGAAGATCATTGTGCATAGTATCAGCAATGTTGTAATGATTATCTAGTGTGAAGGACTATAGCCACTCTGATCAATATAATGATCTAAAATAATACCAAAGGACTCATGATATAATAATGATGATCATGATCATGATATCCATCTCCAAAGAGATTACTGATAAACTCTGAGTGCAAATTGAAGTATAATTTCTCATTTTCTTTATTTTTCTTGTTTTTTCAATATGTCTACTTCAAAAATATGTTTTGCATGATTTCACAAATAATGTTAGTTTCCCTGAATTGTTCTGCCTCAGTTTCCCTGATGGCAATCCCCCCACCCACTTCCTGGCCATTAGGACTGAGATAATTAGGACTGGCCACTTTGGCATTCTAAAGAGTCATAAAATTTCAGATGGTTTATCTCAAATACTTGGGTATCTTCTGGGCCCAGACTTTCTGTCTCCTGCTCGATTATCTTCTTGACCCCAAACTTGTCAGAATTCAAAGTTATGTTCCTTCCTGGAATTTCCACTCACCCATTGCTCTCTCCCCCACCCCTTGCCTTTGTTTTCCTGATCACTGGAGCCCTATAAAAGTCTCTAGAATTACTTGGTTGTTGCTGGATGCTTTGAGACAAGAGTCCAATCCAGTTGGCTGCCTATGGCTAGTATGTCTAATCTAAATTCTCCACTATTAAAATATTAAAAATCTCTAATCTCTGTCTTGCCTCAGTTTCTCCATTACAGTATAATTGATATCATGTTGCTTGCCTTCTCAGTGAATATAAGAGAAAGTTTGAGGGAGGAAAAGAATTTGAAAATCAAAAATTTAAAAGAAAAGAATATTAAAAATAAAAAAAATTAATCAGTCACTGAATGATGCTAGGAGGTCAATTTGCCAGCCTCAAAAATGCACAAATAGGTTGAATTTCTCTCTCTGCCAAAGACTTCCTACTTCCAAGTGTCTTCATGGGTTTCTCTTAACTCAGACTAAGGTTTAAAATATAAAGTCACCAGCATGCACTATTTAATTAATTATCAAAATTAATCTAGTTTCCTTTTAGCCAATTAATAAACATTTATTAATCACATATTACATTCCAGGCACTGGGCTAAGCACAGGCCTGATACAAAAAAAAAAAAGACAAAAGACAGGTTCTATTCTCAAAACTTTCAGTCTTATTTGGAGAGATAACATGCAAATAAGCTGAAATCAAGATAAATAGACAATAATGTAGAGAAGCACTAGAATTAAGAAGGGCTGGAAAGGTTTCCTGCCATTAAGATTCTTGTAATCTTGCCCATTTCATGTGACCTAAAGGAAAACATTAGATTATAATCATTGAATAGAATCAGGATTTTAAAAACTACAGTATTAAAATATCCTGTTATTCCATCTGTTTGGTAAAAATCTGTAAAAAGCAAACCAAAAAAAATCCCAAAAGACCCCCCAAACCAACCAAACCAAAAAACCAAACAAATTCCATTTCCCAGTTTCCCATCTTCAGTTAGATGTTTTCAGTGGACCTGAGTGACCTTTCCATTTTCAAAGTAAATGGGGAGAGGACCTGAGTTCAAATCTGGCCTCAGACGCTTAACACTTCCTAGCTGTGTGACCCTGGGCAAGTCACTTAACTCCAATTGCCTCAGCAAAATAAATAAATAAAAAAAATAAAAAATAAAAAACCCAACAAAGTAAATGGGGAAAGAAGAGGATTGATCTTACTAATATCCATTTGGGGTCTCATACCTTTATAAACAGACTATAAAAGAATTCAAGGGACTATCTCACAGAGAATGTCACTTACTGACATCTTTGCTCCCTTTCTTTCTAGATACTCAGCATTTACTGAAATCATCCCTGATTTCTTCTCTTGCTGCATTCTAGCAGGTCTGTTGTGCCTCTGACCTCCAAAAAGCCACAAGGATGCAGGTAGCCCCTATTCTTATGGCACAGGCAAGACAACCCCTTCCAGAAATCTCTAGGTGATAGATTCATTATCCATGGAATTTCTCTCTGACATGTATGTAGTAGAATGCCTGCCCTAAAGGTTTCTTTGGTTTTATACACCCCACTCAATAAGACAATGGAAGACTTTCTGACCATACATTTTACAAAAATTTAAAGTTTTACGTTCCTTGCCCCTTATATTTCCTATCCTTTTCTGATGACAAAGTTTTTGTAAGAATTTACAAAGAAATACAATGTAGCTTCCAAACCTTAGAAACCCCCTGGTCTTAAAGATTTTATAGGAATGGAGGGAGATTCAGAAAATCTTTTGAGTAGTCACCTTAGTACAGTGCCTGGTGTGAAGCAATCAATATGCACTTCTCAAGTGCCAAGTATATTCCAGCCACTATACTCTAAGCACAGGGATTAAAAAAAAAAAAAAAAAAAAAAAAGTTTCTTATCTGGAATGGGGAAGAGAACATGTAAACAAATAAGTATAAACATATACCAGGTACACCAGATAAATAGTAAATAACTGAGAAAAGACTCTATAATTAAGAGGAAATTAGAAAAGCTTTCCTTTTAAAGATTTTTTTTAGTTAAAATTTTAAAAAAGCCAGTAGTCAGAATTGAAGAGAGAAAGCATTCCAAGCAATGCAAACAGCCAGAGAAAAAACCCTGAGCCAGGAGATGAAGTATCTTATGTGTGGAATAGCAATGAGGCTATTGTCATTAGACTGAAGAGTATGTGGCAGAAAGTAATCTCTAAGATGACTAAAAGGTAGGAATAGTCAAGGGTTTGAAGGACTTTAAATGCCAAATAGAGAATTTTATATTTGATCCTGGAAGTGATAGGGAGTATCTGAAGTTTATTTAGTAAGAGGGTAACATAGTTAGACCTGTGCTTCAGGAAAATCACTTCAGTGATTGGATTGAATGGATTGGAGGAAAGACATTTGAGGCAGGAAGATCCACCAGCAGACTATTGTAATAGTCCAGGTGTGAGGTAAGGAAGGCCTGCACTAGAGAAGAATTGATATCAGATGAGAAAAAGGGTTATATCTGAAAGATTTTGCAAAGTACATTGATAGGCTTTTGTAACATATTGGATGGGAGAAGGGGGAGTGTAGCTATAATGAGGGGTTAAGTATGGCATTTGGGCTATAAGCCTGAGGAACTAGATGGATGGTATTTCCTTCTTCATTAATAAGGAAGGCAAGAGGTAGGGAAAGTTTAGGGAGAAAGTTAATGAATTCTGTTTTGGACATATTGAATTTGAGCTGTCCCCTGGACATGTAGTTTAAGATGTCTGAAAAGCATTGGAGTTATAAAATTGAAGGTCAGTGGAGAGGCTAGGGCAGGATAGATAGATTTAAAAATCATAACCATAGAGATGATGGTTTAATTTTTCTTTAAAAAATTTTTAAATTGTTTTATTTCATTAAATCTTTTTATTTACAAAACATATGCATGGGTAATTTTTCAACACTGACCCTTGCAAAGCCTTCTGTTCCAAATTTTCCTCTCCTTCTCTCTACCCCCTTCCCTAGATGGCAGATAGTACAATACATGTTAAATATGTTAAAATATAGGTTAAATCCAATATATGCATATATATTTATACAGTTATATTGCTGCATAAGAAAAATCAGATCAAGAAGGAAAAAAAAACTGAGAAAGAAAACAAAATGCAAGCAAACAACAAGAGAGAGAGTGAGAATGCTATGTTGTGGTCCACACTCAGTTCCCACAGGCCTCTCTCTGGGTGTAGATGGCTCTCTTCATTACTGAACAATTGGAACTGGTTTGAATCATCTCATTGTTGAAGAGAGCCATGTCCACCAGAATTGATCATCATATAGTCTTGTTGTTGCTGTGTATAATGATCTCCTGGTTCTGCTCATTTCATTCAGCATCAGCTCATGTAAGTCTCTCCAGGCTTCTCTGAAATCCTCCTGTTGGTCATTTCTTACAGAACAATAATATTCCATAATATTCATATACCATAATTTATTCAGCCACTCTCCAATTGATGGGCATCCATTTAGTTTCCAGTATCTTGCCACTACAAAAAGGGCTGCCACAAACATTCTTGTACATGTGGGTCCCTTTCCCTTCTCTAAGATCTCTTTGGGATATAGGCCCAATAAAAACACTGCTGGGTCAAAGGGTATACACAATTTGATACCTTTTTGAGCATAGTTCCAAATTGCTCTGTTCACAATTCCACCAAAAATATCAGAGTCCCAGTTTTCCCACATCCCCTCCAACATTGGTCATTATTTCCTATCATCTTAGTTAATGAGAGGTATGTAGAGATATCTCGGAGTAGTTTTAATTTGCATTTCTCTGATCAATCATAATTTGGAGCTTTTCATATGACTAGAAATAGTTTCAATTTCTTCATCTGAAAATTGTTCATATCCTTTGACCATTTATCAATTGGAGAATGGCTTGATTTCTTATAAATTTGAGTCAATTCTGTATATATTTTAGAAATGAGGCATTTATAGAAACCTTTGAATGTAAAAATGTTTTCCCAGTTTATTGCTTCCCTTCTAATATTGTCTGCATTGGTTTTATTTGTACAAAAACTTTTTAACTTAATATAATCAAAATTATCTATTTTGTGATGAATAATGATCTCTAGCTCTTCTTTGGTCACACATTCTTTCTTCTTCCATAGGTCTGAGAGGTCAGCTATCCCATGTTCTTCTAATTTGTTTTTAAAATCATTCTTTATGTCTAGATCATGAACTCATTCTGACCTCATCTTGATATACAGTGTTAGGTGTGGGTCAATGCCTAGTTTTTGCCATACTAGTTTCCAATTTTCCCAGCAATTTTTGACAAATAGTGAATTCTTATCCCAAAAGCTGGGGTCTTTGGGTTTGTTAAACACTAGATTGCTATAGTTATTGATTATTTTGTCTTGTGAACTTAACCTATTCCATTGATTAACTAGTCTATTTCTTAGCCAGTACCAAATGGTTTCGATGATTGCTCCTTTATAGTGTAGTTTTAGATCTGGTACAGTAAGCCACCTTCATTTGCTTTTTTTTTTTTTTTTTTTAATTCCCTTGAAATTCTTGACCTTTTGTTCTTGCAGATGAATTTTGTTGTTATTTTTTCTAGGTCAGTAAAATAGTTTCTTGGGAGTTTGATTGGTATAGCAATAAATAAATAGATTAGTTTAGGTGGTATTATTATCTTTATAATATTTGCTACACTTATCCAAGAGCACTTGATATTTTTCCAATTGTTTCTAACTTTCTTAACTTCTCCTTTAGAAATTTCTATGCTATACCACTTGGTGCATATATGTGTAGTATTGATATTGCTTCATTATCTATGGTACCCTTTAGCAAGATATAATTTCCTTCCTTATCACTTAATTAGATCAATTTTTACTTTTGCTTGATCTGAGATCAGGATGGCTACTCCTGCTTTTTTTATTTCACCTGAAGCATAATAGCTTGTGCTCCAGCCTTTTTACTCTGAATGTATTGCTCTGCTTTAAATGTGTTTCTTGTAAACAGCATATTATAGGATTGTGGCTTTTAATCCAGTCTGCTATAGGCTTCTGCTTTATGGGAGAGTCCATCCCATTCACATTTATGGTTAAAACTACCAATTCTGTATTTCCTGCCATTTTATTAACCCCAAATTATACTTTTCTCTTTCCTTTTCCCCTTTCTCTCCTCCCCAGTATTTTACTTATTAGCATCACTTGCTTCAAGTAATCCTCTCCCTTTAGGGTCCCTCTCCCTTTCCCCTACTATTTTTGTTTTCCCTTCTGTTTAGCTTACTCTTTCCTTTTTCACCTTTCCCCTCCCATTTTTCTATAAGGTGAGCTAAGTTTCTCTGTGAAACCAAATATGTCTAATATTTTCTCTTTGAGCCAAATCTGATGAGAGTAAGATTCACACAATATTCATGCCCCTCCTTTCTTTCCCTTAATTATAATAGGTTTTCTTTGCCTCTTCCTGAGATGCAATTTCCCTCATTTTATCTCCATTTTCCCCTTTTTTCTGTTACAATCCCCTTTCCACCTCTAATTTCTTTTTTTATAACAGTAAAATCAAATTATATATGCACTCTCTATGTATATAACAGAAACACAGTTCTCAAGAGTTCTTTTCTTTTTACCTTTTTATGCTTCTCTTGAGTTTGGAGGTCAAATTTTTTGTTTAGCTCTGGTCTTTTCATTAGAAATAAATGGAATCCACCTGTTTCATTGAATGTCCAGATGGTGGTTTAATTTATGGGAGGTGAAGAGATCACCAAGTGAAATAGCAAAACAAATACATAGTAAGTACTTAATAAACGCTTTTTGATTGACTAAATGACCTTTCTTAGTAGAGTCTGTTCATTAATTTTTTTTTATCACAACTGTGTTGGAAACAAAATTCTGAGCCCCACAAAGGGTGCAGTGAATGAACAGATTTAGATTGAGTGAAACAGTTTAAATTCTTAATAGGCTCATGAAGAAGAAAACCAGAAAATTCCATATGAGTTCACAAACTGATATAAAAGGAGAACAATTTTTATACTCTGTTCCTACTCCTCTCTTCAGAGTTCTGGTTGGCCCCAGTCTTTCTCCTTACATATTGCTTCTAGACATGTCCCTCCTCTCAGGTCATATATCCCCTGTTCAAAAATGGCTACTAACCCCTCTCTCAGGGTTTGTTGCTTAATATGTATGAGGTTCATTAAGCACTTATACTTTGCAAAAAACTTGTTTGTGTTCTATCATTGACTCCAGCCAGTTTTAGCCAGCTTTAAGCCTGGGTCCCTTTATCAGAAACTTAGTGCTTTATCTACCTTCTTGACTCACAAGGTGACTGGATATCTTAACAGGATGTTTCACCCCTCCTTTTTATCCTTCTTTGCCATGTGTGTGGACACCTATCAACATTTCTTACAACCTCTTCAAAGACAATTGATTATTCAGTCTTGTCTCCATGATCTTCATTTGCCTACAGAATCTTATCATCGTCAGAGGAAATTTGTCCTCTCTGGAAAGAGGGGCATACACAAAACATAGAACAACACAAAAAGAGAAAAAGGAAAAGATAGATTCAGACTGCTGAAGGTAAAAGGGATTCCCTGGACTTGGGACCTTGATCACTCTATGGTCTAGCAAACACACAGTTGATAAGCTGCCAGAGAACCTTACAGCAAAGCAGCAGGAACAACCTGCCTAATCACCAAGAATCCCTGGCCCCAAATCTCTATTAAACTTGCTTTTTATGACAGCCCATAATTGGCATCCCACATTGACACCCTAGGAAAACTGCTTACAGTTGTGCTGTTGCAGAAGATTGAGCCTATAGGTATCTTTCAGCATCATTGTTCTCTCCACTCTGGGCAATTGTAGCTAGATCTATGACCTTACTTAGTCTTCTGCTATTAAACTAACTTGGAAAAATGGTGCCAGCCTAAGGATTTCCTCTGAGCAATGCTATAGGCAGAGCTTCACCTTCATCAGGACTACAAATAGACTGAGTTTTTGACAGAGTTGGATAATTAGAATTAACATTCCAAATTGTAAAGACAATTAATTGACATTCTTTAATGAATTTCAGATGGAGGATACCCATCCTGGGATACCAGAAATCAAGAAAGGTCAGAATACTTAAAATCTGCATTTAGCATTTCCCTTCTGTTTGGAGGTCATGAGGATGCTCAGGAAACTGGAACATCATTTGGGTATATCAATGTATACCTGGGCATATTATAAACAAGCTCAGACTTATTGTGTATCCAGGGACTGAGAGGAGCAGAAGTGAAAGGAAATAGTCCTAATTTGTTATGTGCTACAGGGAAGAATATTCTTACAACTAAATAAGGATGGCAGACACCTTAGAGGTCATGTTTAACATGTTTATTTATATAAATGTGAAACTGAGAACCACCCAGATTTTATTTGCCCCAAGTTCACAGGGTTAGTCAGTAGCAGAATCAGATTTAAGTTTAGTTTTTCTGACTCCAAATACAGCTCTCTATTCATTGAATTATGCTGTTTCCAAGAAGAGTGTTTGAGGATTTTCCCTTTCCCCTAAGGAAACACACGTTCCAAAACAAGAGTTTGGGAACCTTTCTTTGCCAAAAGAAAACTAACTATGCAACAGGATCAGGAGAGAAATCTAGCTACAGACTTAATTCAAGCCAGTCCTCTGGTAGTTTTAGGCTTGACATTAGAAAGAAATGAAACAGGTTTAATTTCTGCAGCAGTTAACAACACTTTAATTATATTTACTGCAAAAAAGTTTATTTTATTTTAAATTAAATCTAATGATTTAATAAAATGTCTTACATATACTAGGGCTAGGTAAAATTGTTAGGAGGAATAGAGGCAGCTAGATACCTGAATGGATAAAGTGGTAGACTAGATTTGGGAAGACATGAGTTCAAGTTCAGCCTCAGACATTTATTAATTGTGTGACTTCTACAAAGTCATTTAATCTTGTTTGCCTCAGTTTTCTCATCTTTAAAATGAGCTAGAGAAGGAAATGACAGATCATTCCAGGATCTTTACCAAGAAAACCCCATTAGAGGATCATAAAGACTCAAGACAATTGAAAAACAACAAAATTGTTGAATTGAATGCAAGTTCCTTAAAAAAAAAAAAAAGTGTTTTTTTGTTTTGTTTTGTTTTTCTCTCAGTGCCTAAATGAGTTACTGGGATATAATAGATATTAAACAAATAGTTGCTGATTTATTTATTTATTAGTAAATTCTACTCTCCAACTTGTGATTGTATAGCTTATCTTCTAATTTGTCCCACCCAATAAATGAGGTCTTGTACTTCTTTTATTTTCTCCATCCTCTCCTCCTCCAAAAAAGAAAAATCTCCTCAAAAGTAGGTTTAAAAAGATTGGGAAAGGAGAAAAGAACAATCTACCTCTCTCTTCCCCACACAGAAAAAGAGGCCCTCAATGAATTCAGACAAGTCAGAAAATTTGTATCTTCAGGAAGATGGAAGCCAGAGAATCAGAGTTCCTTTTTTTATTCCCTAGTAGATTTGTTCCAATGAAGAATGAGAACCTTTAAAATTTGTCTTTGAATCAATTTTGTAATTGTCATCATTGAACAAACTTTAGAAACTTCACAAAAGGAAAGTCATTTTTCTTAATAAAAATTCTTTAAAGATTTTTTCTGAACTGTTTCCAACTGAATTATTTCACTCATTTCTATTGGTAATATTCTAATAAAAATATTACTTTTTTTTCCTGTAGGGGCAGTTAGATGATATAGGGATTGGAGTGCTGGGTCTGAAATCAGGAGTACTCACTTTTGTGAGTTCAAATTTGGCTTCAGGCATTTACTAGCTGTGTGACCCTGAACTAATCACTTAATCCTATCTCAGTTTCTCATCTGGAGAGCTAAAAAAGGAAATGGCAAATTACTCTAGTATCTTTGCCAAGAAAATCCTAAATAGGGTCACAAAGAGAGGACTGAAATAATTGAGCAACAACTACAATTCTATCTCTGATGGACATCAGTTAGAAGAGATTACAAAGCTAAGTAGTATAGCCATATGAATACAGTTCAGCATAATTTTTTGTTTATCCCTTAAGGTATTTAATCACATATCAACAATTTTCATCTGAAAATTTTATTTCTGAATAGTACTTGGGAAGGTTAAAATGCATCAATTAAATGATAACCAAATGAGTCTCTTTGGGTAAGGAAGTATATGCCAGAAACAACTATAATTCTCATGGGGAATCAGCTAGACAAGATAGACTTTTGATGAACTCACTGTTAGAAAGTTAATTGTCTATCCAATTCACAAGCGAATAAGATCATCAATTAACATTTCTCTGCTTTATAACTATTGGGAGAGTGGGTCATAGAGCCTGAACAAAAGAATGAAAAGAAGGGAATGCTAGGTGCCATGAACCCAAGTAAAAAGAATGGTTTCCTTTGATCATAATTGATTGTTCCTAAAATGGACAAAATTCTACAAGAATTAGATCCACCCCTGAGTATTAGATTCAGAGAATGAATTTTATCTTCGGGGCTCAGAATGGTGTTGAAAAGTGACAGGTAAGTGAAGTAATAGGCCATAGAGTTAGAGAAGGAACTTGAACTGGACATGGGACTTAGACTTTTGGAGCAATATAGCCCAGAAAACATGTGGAAGTTTTTAAACTATAAAAGCATTGCATGCAACTTTTCTGTCAATTCATGTGTTAGAGGCTGGGGTTCAAATTTGGGGTTTTCTATTTCCTATCTCTCTGACCCCATAATCACCTAACATCTCTCTGAGTCAGTTCCTCATCTGAAAAATGACATGAGGATGGATAGCCTCTAAGACTCCTTTCAACTTTAAATTTGTGATCCATGGTGTTATGATCCTATTTTTTAAAAGAAAGGTGCAAGGGGCAGTTAGGTGGTGCAGTGGATAGAGCACCAACCCTGAAGTCAGGAGGACCTGAATCAAATCTGGTCTCAGACACTTAGAATTCCCTAGCTATGTGACCCTGGGCAAGTCACTTAACCTCAATTGCTTCAGCAAATAAATAAATAAATTTTTAAAAAATAAAAGAATGGTGTTATGCTGTGTTGGTAAATTATCAAAATTTCTGAAGATTGGACAGACTCTCAAAAAAGAGCCAAGGAATTTCCCCTTCTCCATCCTACCTTAATCATATTTTTGAAGTCACCTTTGAAGGGAATGTATTTTGGCAAACTTAGAATTGGTAGGTGATATCTGTATTCCAAATGTGTATTCTACTTTTAAGTACAGAAACATCAAATGTTTTTATTTTTGAGTGAGTGGACAGATCAAAAGGGCAGAAGATCAGGAAGAAAAGAAAGCCTGGAAGCAACATGTTTAATGTCTTATTTTCCTCTGATATTGCTTTGAACTAGATTCTTCAATATTTTATTACCCAGAATCTTTAACTTAATTTGAAAAACAAACAAACAAACAGAGTTTAGAAGAGACAGATTCAGGGAGGATATAATGAGTTTTGTTTTGGACAAGTTGAGTTTAGACGTCTCGATAACATCCTATTTGAAATCTCAAATAGGAGATTATTGATACATGCATTTGGTAGTTAGCAGATGAGGTGATCACAAGTCTGTGTGTAGAAGATGGTGCTTGACTTGCTTCTTGGAAGAAGAGATTCTCTGAGGTGGAGGCAAGGAAGGAGTGCATTACAAGCACAAGAAAGACCATTACAAAGGTGAAGAGATAGAGTTTTGTATGAATGAAGGCTACCTTAGCTAGATAGAGTATGGGAGAGAGGGTAATAATATATATGAGTCTAAAAATATAGGTTTGAGTCAGATTGTAAAGGGCTTTGAAAGCTAAACTGGAATTTCTATCTTGTCCTAGAGAAAAACCCTGTGGAGTAGAGTGAATAAAGGAGTGACATAGTAAACTCTTTTAGTAGTTTGTGCAAGATGGACTGGAGTAAGGAAAGACATGGAGATAGTAGACAACTAGGAAGCCTTTGCAACAATCTTGGCTAGAGCAGATAAAGGCCTGAACAAAGGTGATAGTTATATGAGTACATAACTAGTGTACTAGTAGCCATTTAGTAGAGATATAGAAACAGCAAGACTTGGCAAATTGATTAGATAGGTGGAGTGAAGAAGAATGAGAAACTGAGGGGAACACCAGATTTATAAACATGGGAAACTAGGGGAGTTGATGGTGCCTTTGACAGCAACAGGAAAAATTGGTAATGGATAGATTTTGTGGGAAAATAATAAATTCTATTTTGGACATGATGAATTTGCACTGTCTCTATGACATTCGATTTGAAATAGCTAATAGTCAATGCTGATAAAGGATTAAAGCTCAGAGGAGAGATTAGGGCTGAATATTTAAATTATGAATCATCTGCACATAGATCATAATTAAAACCAAGATTTCAGTGTAAAGGTCGTCATTGAGAAGAATCCTGGAAATCATAATTTAGAAGTTAAAAACAAGATTATCTAAAGATTTGTCAGCTACCCAAAAGCTTAATACTTCTATATCAAGAATGTCTAATATAAGGCTTCTGAAACTTTTTGCACTCATGACCCTTTTCAACTGAGAAATTTTTACATGATGTGTTTCCGGCAGCATTCATGCATGCACAGAACAAAGTGTTCATGTTGTTTGTTCAGAACCAAGACTGCAGTGATTTCACTGCAGCATGGGCAAGCTCTGCCAGAAATACCTCAGATTCATTACACATTTGATTTTGAATTAATTTTTGATCATTGCACTCAGAAGTCTTTTGTTGTTGCCAAGTTTTTCATAATGCTCACATTCAGTTATGTAACCCTATGGGAGAGACTCACTGTTTAAGAAGCTTTGATCTAGTACACTAGTACTGAAGTTACTATACATAGTTAGATAAAGTAAGAAGGCACACACCTGCCAATTTTTAGGTTTTCTTGTTTTCATGAAAGATTTTTGAGTCCAAACTGGCGTAATATATTTTCCCTAATTAGTGAAGTCCTCCAATTGTTCCTAATCACTTTCCTCACTATATTGATAGCATGAGGTCCCAGATTATTGAAATGTCTCCTTAATTACATGTATGGTCATTCAAAACACTGTGGCCTAATTATTCCCAAAGACCCCCAAAAATGGATGAATAATACCTGGTTAAGTTATGATATATAATTGTTAGACAGCTCATAGTACTAGTGTACATATATCTTGGACAGATGCTACAGATGTATGACAAACTTCATCTAGAATTAATCCAGAAAATATGAGGATGGATTGCATGTGAGAAGTTCCACAGTATTTTTAATGATCACAAATTTCTCTCTCGTACAAAGACCTATCTTTTAAAAAACAATATTCTTTTGTTGATGTTTTATGACTGTGAGTTATAGAACACTTATCTTTAAAGAAATAAAGTTGCTTATTATGCAAAGAAAAATGAAAATTGACAACGAAAAGGCCCGTGTCAAGCTGCAACTGGTTAGTATCCATGAAGAATTACACAAGAGAAATGACATATTGGATGTCCATCAGAGAGATATGCGACCAGAAGAGGACTGGTCATGGACTTCATGTGGGAAGGAGATTTATCATGTAGGTGGATAGCCCAACTGCTCCAATGGCATCAGTCAGGAAAGCCAAAGGAAGACCCTTAGAAAAGCATCTCAGGAGAATGGGCAAAAGTCAAACAGAATGAGAAGGTGAGAATAGTTTACACTGATGCAGCTGGAATGAACATCCACATCAAGATAACAAATCTGTCAACATATCAATCAACTAATTAATAAACATTCATTGAGCATCAGCTATGTGCCAGACATTGTATTAGGTGTTGGGCCCGCAAAAAAAAAGCAAAAGACAGTCTCTGTCTTCAAGCACCTTTTAACCAATGAAAAAGACAAAATGCAAACAAATATATACAAAGCAAGCTGTATAGTGATAAATTGGAAATAATTAATAGGGCATTAGAATCAAGAATAATTAGGAAAGATTTCTTATAGAAGTGGGTTTTAAGTTGGAACTTAAAGGAAGCTGAGATCAGTAATCAGCATGGAGGAAGGATAGCATTTCAGACATGGGAGACACCTAGAGAAAATACCCAAAGTTGAGAGATAAGGTGTCTTGTGCATCGGAATAACCAGGAGGCTGGTATCACTATATCAAAGTAATGTGAAGAAATTATTTTTTAAGTTGAAGCTGCATGTTTTTCTTTCAAAGAGTTCTCACTTTGGAGATTCATCCTATTCTACTTCAGAATAATATGGGATTTTATAAATTAAGAAAATGAAGTAGTAAAAAGTCAAAGGATTTGACAGGAGACAAATAACCAACCATTTTTAAGTGAGGGATGCAAGTTTCCAGAATTCCAGACTTAATCTCAAACTACTAGACCATGTAACCTCTTAAAAGTGCAATGAAGCAATAAAGGAAGCCAAGTGTTTTATCAATTTTGTTCTTCTCATGCCCTAAATGTGTCATTATACTTATTTAGAATATGTCTGAATACTTATATTAATAAATTCTTCCTCATTCTTTTATCATAAATCAATAATATTATGAAATAGGCAACCATAAACACATTCTAATAACTGTCACTGCTATCAAAAGGTGACAGCTGCATTAGTTAAAAGCACTCAATACCTACAAGAGCCATAAATACATAATGCCCTTTAAAAGCTTTTCTAAATTATAGACACCTGAGAGGGAAATGAGATCCTATTTCTCAATTTGCTTCTAACAGAAAAGCTATTTCCTACCACCAAACCACCTTGGGCAACAAAGGCACAGATTACTGTGATGATGTCTAAGTCATTAAATATTTAAAATTTAAATATCATCAAATTGTTCATTTTCAGTAAAAAAAAATTAAAAGCCCTAATGAATTGTTTCCTTTCTTCCACCAATTAAACTGAACCTACAAAAACATGGCAACTCCTAGGTTAGAAAGAAGTATTTTAATGGTGGAATTGAATCTATTTTATTAATCTATGCTTGATTGGAAGAGTACACCTTCACAAAAATTATGCATGGAATGGAATAGCCATATATGGAGAATCTGTGTATGAAAGGCACATGCATGGAGCAATTAGCCGTGACTTTGATGTTTCAAATTTGCCAGTGTTTCGTATTGATATAATTATGTTGCTATCAGAATTATCTCCCATGAAGAGCATTTCACTGTACCTTACTAGGCAATGCTCTCTATTCTAGCTAGTTATTAATTCTAGCAATTTTCATAATAATGGTACATTAAGATTTGCAAAGCCTTATTTTGAATCAGTTCTAATAATGACTCCATAAAATAGGAGCTGCTATTATTCCCATTTTATAGATTAGAAAATTGAGGCTGAGAGCAATTAAATGAATTAGCCAAGATTACATATCTGGTAAGTACCTAAAGTAGAATTCAAACTAATACCTTTTTTTTTTTTTTTTTTTGGCTGAGGTAGTTGAGGTTAAGTGACTTGCCCAGGGTCACACAGCTAGGACATGTTAAGTGTCTGAGGACAGATTTGAACTCAGGTCCTCCTGACTTCAGGGCTGGTGCTCTATCCACTGAGCCACCTAGCTACCCCAAGCTAAGGCCTTTTTGACTTCAAATACAATCCATTTCACAAGGACTATGAATGCCATGGGAAAGAATGCATAATTTCTGTAAAGATCCATTCTTCCAACCAAGCATATATATTCATATATTTGTGAGTCAGAGAGTTTGGAAGTGAGAAGTATGGTGGCTATTTTATTTACATTGTCATTTAATTAAAATATCTGTTATGAATTGTGTCCTGTGCTTAACTAGTCAAAATAAAATACTGATGGGAGCTCTGGACTTGGAATCATAAAGACCTGAATTCAAATCCTACTTCAGACTTACCAAGTTGTGACACTCTGGTCAAGTCATTTGATCATTATCTGTTTCAAGTTTTTCATCTACAAAATGGGGATAATCATAAAACCTACTTCCAAGGTTTGTGTGAAGATAAACATAATATTTGTAGAGTATTTTCCAAATCTTAAAGTGCCATACATGCTTGTTTTGATGATGATGACTGATGATAATGCTGACCCCAAAAGTAACTAAAATCTGGGATACCTAATTGAGAAGGAAGCAGAGTAGAGCAAAAGGAAGTAATCTACATACTACATAGATGTTGAGAAACTGAGGTTCAGTTCCTGAGGGACAATAATGACTTATTTTTTGGCAAAATAGTAACATGTGCTTTGAAAATACTAACCTAGTATAGGTAAAACCAATATGAAGGCTTAAACATGAACCTGGCTAACAGCTAATTTCTGAAAGGGGAAAAATAACCATTAGAAATAGTTGATTCCTTAGAAAAACTTTAAAAGAAGAATTTAAACATGAAATGATTCCCTACTTTTTGAAAGACGTTTCTCCCAGAGTCTATGGCATTTGCTACTTGATTGACATAAATAAATAGTAATAAAAGCAAAATTATTCCCATTTGTCTTAATGGTTTGAGCTGCTCATAGGGAAGGAATGTCCCCAAATGTTATGGCTGTTGTGTTTATGCTGTCGGCTCTGAAGAGGGCCATTAAATAACTTCAAAAATATTTACAATGAAAAAAATATAGCAGCCTCAAAATGTAAAAATCATTCTAGTAAACAACGTATGCCGCATGCATTTGTTCTAGCCATCTGGAGCCAGCTTGCTGGTAATTTTGACAATCATAAAGAAAAGAGAAAGTTGCTTTTTGGAGTGTTATTTTTGTCCACTGCCTGTTGTGATGATCGCACCAAGCACTGACAATATTCTAAAATAACAACAATGAGAATCATCAAGGATTGAATTTTCCCTGCATGTGTTTCCCTTTCCTAGGGTGGAACTCTTGTTGATTTCAAAGGAAACTTTACGTGTAAAAGGAAAATTGGCCCATTAGGAGAAAAGAGCTTGACCACAGAAAACAAATTAACACAGCAAAACAACTCTCTACTTATATAAATGTGATCTTTCTTTTGAAGAGTCCAAAATGTGCTAGTTCATCGTGTCTTTTTAATACATACAACATGACTACAAAGAGAGTAGAGCCAGAGCTCATTACTCTATAAAACAAAGATTCTTGAATTTTCTGGGTGTATTTCCTGGATTCTTTTCACAATATAGCATAGGCTATGAATCTCTTCTCAAAATCATGTTTTGAAATGCATAAAATAAAATTCACATAAATACAAAGAAAATCATTTATATTGAAATTCAATTATCAAAAATACTTTTTAAAGTTCGTGAGTTCTTTGAAGATTCACGTTCCCTAGATTAAGAAGCCAGATATGTTCATCCGAAATCAGCCTTTCAATCCTTGTTCTCCCATCTTTTCTATTTTAGCTGTGGAAAACAGAAAAGATGTAGTTCACTAAAGGGAGTATTTATCTTACCCCCTCACAGTAGTCAGTTGGCTCATGTTGTGTAAGTTTCTGTCAATAAAACTGCCTGCTGGATAAATGCCATCCAGAATAAAGAATTTTAGGTTACAGGTAGCACATCTCAACCCCCTGGTGTCCTTAGGGGCAATACAATGAGATGCCCAACAGTTGGGGAATGACTGGAAAAGCTATAATATATAAAGATAATGAAACATTATTGTTCTACAAGAAATGATGAGGAGGCTTTCAGAAAAGCCTGAAAAGACCTACATTAACTGGTGCTAAGTGAAGTGAGCAGAACTAGGAGAACATTATGCACAGTAACAAGATCATAGAATGATCAACTGTGCTGGACTTAGTTCTTCTCAACAATGGTGATTCAGGACTTTGAATGGAAAAGTCAATCACATCCAGAGAGTGAACTATAGAGATGAAATGTGGATTAAAGCATAATATTTTCACCTTTTTTGTTTGTTTATTTGTGTTTCTACTTTTTTCTTTTGTTCTAATTTTTCTTGTACAACATGACAAATATGGAAACATGTTTAAAAGGATATCACATATTTAAGCTATATCAGATTTGCTTGCTGGCTTGGAAAGGAGGAAGATAAGAAAGGGAGAGAGAAAAATTTAGAATACAAAATTATAAAAAATGAATATTGAAAACTAAATAAAACACTATTGAGGAAAAAAAATTTAAAGTAAAGCAACAGTCATCCAAAAAAGAGAGAGAGAGAGAGAGAGAGAGAGAGAGAGAGAGAGAGAGAGAGAGAGAGAGAGGGAGAGAAAGAAGATGATGATACACTAGTACTATCCTTTGCATAAAAAAGATAGAGTTTCGGTCAGTTTACTAGGAAACAACTCCTTGATAATAGTATCTAAGTCTTCATAGTTATCTTATTAATCATATGAGGGAGAAGAAAGATAATATAAGTGAGAAACAAGAAGCAATATCTCTCCTGCTCAACGGATTCAGGGACTTTCTGAAAAAAGCATGGTTTTTGTTATCAAATGAGATATTTGTAAGCATTTAGTGCAGTGCCTGGCATATAGAAAGCATGCTATACATGCTTATCTCTTTCTCTTCTTTCCTTTCTCTTTTCACCCCATCCTCATTATGTACCCATTTAGTCATGAACTTAATCTTTGGAAAGTAACATCATATACACAGTAATGAACTAAATTAATGATGAAGTTAACATAATATCATGTAATGTTCTCTAATAATTTTCACTGTAAATTGATGCACTAAGGAAATTTAAAAATCTATGATGTGAAGAGAATTTAATTATACTTGAGTCTTAACAGTAAAATATCTAGGTCTTCAACTATGGCCCTGGATTCTTCTTGCAGAGCCTTGAAAATCAAGTTACTGTTTCTTGTAGATTCTGTTTTAACTCAATACACATCTTGTACTAAAGAAATACTTTAATGATGACCTCTGCCCTTATATATTCAGGTTTGATACTTCTAAACCCAACTTTTACAGTATTACTAAAGACTACAGGAACAGAAAATTACAGAATTAGAGCTAGAAGACCACTTAGAGGTCATTCAGGCTAACCTCTTTGGTTTATAAATGAAGAAAACAAGGCCCAGAGAAAGCATACTTCTTTGTATTTACCACACCAAATTCGTACTTTGGTTGAGTATGATTTCAAGAAAGAAATTCTTTGTTGAAAACTATCTTTGCATGTATTTGTGGGGAAAAAAAACTATTAAAAATAAAGAAAAGAAAGAAATTTCTTCTCATATGTATGACAAGATCAAAGAATGGCCAGAATATTCCCTTGTTTTGGAAATGTGTTCCTTGAAAGGCAGATATGAGTTTTACCTTGTGGTAGCTGTGAAATTGGAATTTTGATATCTGATCAAATATGATATTAGGAAAAATCATGAATATTCATAAAGACTAACTGTTAAGACCTGTGGAGATGGAATAAAGTTATGTCCAAAGAAGAACTGGAACTCTTAATTGAACACCAGATAGATAATTTTGACCATATTAAGTTAAAAAGTTTCTGTACAAACAAAACCAATGCAGTCAAGATTAGGAGGGAAGCAATAAATTGGGAAATCATCTTTACATTTAAGGGTTCTGATAAAGGCCTCATTTCTAAAATATGTATAGAATTGTCTCATACTTATAAGAATTCAAGCCATTCTCCAATTGATAAATGGTCAAAGGACATGAACAATCAATTTTCAGATGATGAAATTAAAACTATTTCTAGTCATGAAAAGGTGCTTCAAATCACTATTGATCACTACACACTTGTCAGATTGGCTAAAATGACAGGAAATGATAATGATGAATGTTGGCAGGGATGTGGAAAAACTGGGACATTGATACATTGTTGGTGGAACTGTGAACAGATCCAACCATTCTGGAGAGCAATTTGGAACTATGCTCAAAAAGTTATCAAACTGTGCATACCCTTTGAACTAGCAGCATTTCTACTGGGCTTATATCCCAAAGAGATCTTAAAGGAAGGAAAGGGCCCCACATGTGCAAAAAATGTTTGTGGCAGCCCTTTTTGTAGTGGCTAGAAACTGGAAACTGAATGGATGCCCATCAATTGGAGAATGGCTGAATAAACTATGGTATATGAATGTTATGGAATATTATTGCTCTGTAAGAAACAACCGGCAGGATGATTTCAGAGAGGCCTGGAGAGACTTGCATGAACTGATGCTGAGTGAAATGAGCAGAACCAGGAGATCATCATACACAGCAACAACAGTATTACATGATGATCAATTCTGATGGACATGGCTCTCTTCAACAATGAAATGTTTCAAACCAGTTCCAATTGTTCAGTGAGGGATACACCCAGAAAGAGGGATATGAAATGTGGACCACAACATAAGATTTTCATGTTCTCTATTGATGTTTGCTTGCATTGGGTTTCCTTTATTGGATATGTCTTTCATGTAGATACGATTTTTCTTGCAAAAAATAAGTGTGGAAATATGCATACATATGTTCGATTTGTCAGGTATTTTAACATAATTAACATGTAGTGGATATCCTGCCATCTAGGGGAGAGGTGGGGAGTAGGGGGGAAAAATTTGTAACAGAAAGCTTTGTAAGGGTTAATGTTGAAGAATTACCCATACATATGTTTGGCAAATAAAAAGTTTTAATAATAATAATAATAAAAAGATTAACTATGAAAAATTCATGGGTCTTTCTTCAGGAAATTAGACAAGGATTGGGATGAAGAAATCAATTGTCCCATATTGTCAAATTGGAAAACCATAATTGAGGGTTCAGGGATAGAGTAATGTCTAAAATTCAAACTAATGTTAAAAGAACCAAATGGAGAATCCTAAATAAAAAGACTAGATATAAGCACTGTTGAACAACCAGCATTTGAGAAGCAGCTTTAAAAGAAGAGATAATTTTGTTTCTGGATTTACTAGATAGGCTGCTTGCCAAGGTGAAGAGGAAACAATACAGTAAATTGAAACTTTTACCTACTAAGGTGTTTTTCAGAATCTAATCAATAAAACATTAAGCTCATCCTAACCAGGCAACATTATTTGAAGGTTAATAAAGGCAACTAAAAGTTTTTCATCTTGATTTTGTCCTATTGGTTCAACATGAGTGAGTTTTAGAGACAAAATTCTTTAGAGGATGGAAAATTATTTATACTAAATTTGTGGTGTCTCCTACATAGTTTGTATCTATGTGACTTTCAGTGAACTCTACCCCTGAATCATGACTTAGAAGGGAAAAAAGTTGCTTATACATGGCCAGATTTATGTCTCCATATTATCTTCAGTAGTAGGGGACCCTGAATACCACAATTCCTATTGATCTGACTCATGTCATCTAAGATTTTAGAGATATAAATTAGATAGGGACATAGCCATCGGTGTAGATATAGAGGAGATATTGATATAGAGATGAATACTGATATAAATAGATTATACAGATACAGGTACATAACATAGATATAGACACATTTATGAGACATTGAATTGAATCCAAATCCCTCCTCAAACACTTACTAGCCATTTGATTCGGGGCAAATTATTCAATTTCTCTTGGTCTAAACTTCCTCAGTTGTAAAATTGGGATAATAACACCTGCTTCCAGAATTGTTATGAGAATTAAATAAGATATCTGTAAAGTGTTTAAAGCAGTGCCTGGCATGATATTATCATTAGATATAGGTATATGTATAGATGTGATAGAGCATTTGAAGTAGGGATAAGATTGGGGTCAAAATCTATGAAACATACGCACAGAGCTTAGCTGAGCATCCCTGATCACTTCTGGTGACATATATAGCTTAAGGTATGTGCTGGGATGATAAACAATACTTTTTATTGTCTATTGAAACATTTACAAATCCTGAAAATCTGCAAGTTTGTTGAATATACATTTTTTCTCTTTGAATATTACAGATAATTTTGTGGGATATGATAGTTTTGGCCAAAGGCTTAGTTCTTTTGCTTCTTGGTAGATATGATTCTAGTGCCTGTGTTCTTTTATTATGGCTGCTGATAAGTTCTGAACAATTTGAATTGTAGCTCCAGTATATTTTAATTGGTTTTTTATTTGTTTCTTGCAAAATTTTCTCTTTGATTTGGGGGTTTTGAAATTTGGCAATAATATTCCTATGTATTTTCCTCAAAAGATCTCTTTGAGGAGGTGATCAGTAGATTTGTTTTTTCTATTTCTATTTACTCCTCATGTTCTATCACAGGATAATTTTCTTGGATTCTTTCTTGCATAATTATATCAAGGATTTTTTTGGTCACAACTTTCAGGCAGTCCAATTATTCTTATATTTTCTCTTCTTGATCTGCTATCCAAATCTGTTTTCTTGTAAGATGTTTCACATTCTGTTCTATTTTTTCATTCTTAATTATCTGTTTTGTTATATCTAGGTCTCTCATAGTCTCACTGGCTTCCCCTTGGCCAGTTCTAATTTTCAAAGAGTTATTTGGAGACTGTATCTTCTTTTCTAATTGCTTAATTTTTTTTTAGCTTTTCCTCAATGTCTCTCATTTGATTTTTAAATTCTTTTTTGAGTTCTTCTACAAATTCTTTCTAGGAAGGAAGCCATTTCATGTGATTCTTTGGGGGAGAAGCTTTTTATACTGCAGTGTCCTCTGAAAATGAATTCCAATCTTCTCTGTTCCCATAGTAAGTTTCTATGGTGGGGTTCTTTCTTTGCCAGTTCATTTTTAAAAATGAGATGCATTAGTGAAAGCACCTCTAATCATTGGGTGGGGGTGGCACTTCTGGCTTCACTTCAGCTCTCCCCTCTGACCTGAAAAACCCCAAGCCATGAGCTCCACCCTCTGAGAAGTGCCTGAAGCCAGGAGCATCCTTGTCCTACTGCTTCTGCTCTCCTGAATATTTTGGTTCCTTCTCACGCAGGACACAGCTGGACCTGGTGTTCCTGATCAGCCAGATTCACTCAGTCTTCCTGGACCCAGATGTCCAACTGCACACAAAATGAGGAGGTTCAAGTTTCTGTGGTTCCTGCTGAGGGTCCAGCCAAATTAGCCCCAGGGCTTCCCACTTGGGAGCTGCTCTGGAAGTATTTGCACTTCACACAGTTTAATCCCCAGCCTGGAGTCTTTCTTCAGATTTTCTTAGGTTATACTTGGAAGATCCCTGTTTTGACCCAATTCTTCTTGATTTTTCAACAATCTATGTTCATCTGGAGGCATAATTTTTTTTCTATTTCTGGGGGAAATCTGAAGAGCTAAAAATATACCAACTTACTCCATCATTTTCTTACAATCCTCCTAGTCCCTGTTGCCCCCACAAAAATACTTAGTGAAAGAGTATATTAGGAAACAGTGAGACACATGCCTTCCAAGGTTTTTGCCACAATCATAAATGATGCTCTATACAGGATCTAAAGGAAAGAGGGATTTCTTACACCTTTTGAGATCTTCAAGATGCTTTTGTTTGCAGCAATATTGGACTGTTTGCATGAGGCCCCAAAACATTGAAGAGCCTATTAAATAACATAATCGCTGAAAAGAATTTAGCACAATTACTAACATGGGAAAATTCAAGTGGATGAAAAATGTGAAGACTACCAATTGTTCAGACTATGTGATACAATTGAATAGACTCCACACTTAACCATATTCTGGGCCTAGTCCATATTTTGTCTTCATTGTCTGCCTGATCATGCACTCAAATGAATGTGTAAATGGAATGATGGGAATGATAGATATCACCCTGTTTCCAAATGATTTTTATTTCTTCTGTTTGATTTCCATAATTGGATTTTTTCATTCAAATAGTCCAAATATTTAAAAATAGTCCATATGAGAACATTTATTTAAACTATTTTCACATGTTTTGATGGATAAATGTTATATTCAAGCACTTATAATTAAAGAGTTCTGGCCATAATAAAGTTCAAATTCCAGCACAATTTATTTGTGAAATTCAAGAATATTTTAGGACACAATCTGTAGTATAAGTCCTCATCATATTTGAGTTTGTAAAGGTTAGCAAACCTCCTTATATATAATTCAAGATGCATGATTGAATCCTTCTAAATATCCAATAAATTCTAATTTTTTGCAGCTCTTAGGGATTTATTACATAATTTCCATCATTTCATGACATGATATGCATTAGTCTATTAGTCCAGAATAATCTTCCCATAATTACTACTGGCAATGATGTGATCATGAATTACTAAAATAAATTCTTCCATTTCTCTAAACAAACCTAAATGACTAGTCTACTTATCCAACTTTTTTTTCTTAACATATTGTTGAATGAACACCTTTTGAAATAGTTTATATGAATCAAACAATTAGTCAATAATCAGCAAGTATTCATTAAGTACCTGCTATATGCTAGGCACGGATGTACAAGAATAAAATTAAAAGGTGCTTTATTGGTGACATTGAAATGAGCAAAGCTACAAAATCTCAGTCCAGAAAATGCATGATTATCACAATATTTTATATCAGAATTCCAATACAATTTTTAAAATGGGTACCACTTTGAAATATGTTGGTAAGGGAGATGACAAAAGACCAGTTCATGCTATGCAGATAGCAGAAGCTACTTTTTCCATTAACTGAGACTCAGTGACAATTTATTGTAAACAGAGTTACTTTTTCTCTGTTTCAGTCACACATTTAAGACCAAATCACTTCCAATATCTTTTTTGTACAAAAAGCTTTTAAGCAATTTTAGAACTAGAGGCCATAATTTAAAAATGTTTCACAAGTTCTATAAAACACAACTGAATGATTTCTGTAATTTCCAGCTTAACAATCTATAGACATTTACATTAATATTCTGGCTACTGAATAATTACATGCAGTAGAAGATAATTTTTCAAGCTCAATTTCATTTTGTAAAAGCTGTCATGATTATCTAACCACAAGAACAGCTTCAACAAATTCACAAGATTCATTAATAGAACACTAGATTTCTTTAGCAATGAAATTAATTACATGAGGATACCACCCACAGTAAGGAAAGAATTTTGCATATATTCATAGGTCAAGAAAATACAGGATAGCAAAATATATGCTATTTGAAAGTTATCCTGTAGTCATTTTTTCAAACACCTATATCCTCTGGTTAAAAATAGAAAAAGGAGAGGCAATTTTTAGTTTAAAAATGACCTTTTTTCAAGATTTCACCAATTTATTAGATTTCTTTTTCAAGATTTATTTATTAGATTTCTTAATGGTAAAATATCAGAATCCCTATTTTGACCCAACTAATTCTTGTAATCTGAGTAGATAAATATATATATATATATATGCATATATATACATCATAAGCATTTTTCATATTGCTGTATTTGTAGTAGACTTGGCTTCTAATCAATGGAGAGACTATAGAAGTAATTCTATTTCTTGTGTCATTTGTGAACTTAGGATCAGAGCTCCTTGGAAAAGAGATGTATGGTTCCAAAAACACTTTAAGAGAGATATTGGAAAGAGAAAGAAAGAATTTAGAACCTACAGACATGTTAGGGAAATGGACTCCTTAACATGACCTGATTTCTAGTTTGCCTCCCTTGAGAGTAGAGAGAGAATTTCTTTTTGAGTGAGATGAGTTAGACCTTCTCTCTATTAATTTGAGCTAAGAGTTTATATCATTCTCATCTAAATTGCTCATTTGCTCTTGTGTATTTTCTGGAATATGCTGATCTGCATAATTTCTCCAACTTCTATTTACTATTTGCTTAGATAAAGGTATTTGCTTGTGATCTTTTGTATAATGAGTGTTTTGTGGGAAAGAGCCAAAGTGGTACATATAAGCTTAAGGCTGTCCTTCACCTTAAGAATGGCCAGTGATATAGATTTTGTTCTAATCTAGACAATAAGGGCCTGGAGGTGGGAGAAGGGGAAGAGAGGAGAAGATGTAGCTGATAAATATAAATCTAACCTGATATCCTATTAGAAAGAGGGAAGAAACAAGAGCTCAGCCAAGTCTCTTTTGCTCTCCTCAGGGCAAATGTCCCCAGACTCTCACAGAAAAAGCCATCTAGATTCTCAAGATAGCTATCATACCACCTATGAGCTGTGTGTTTATGTAATTTAACTATCCATGTGGAATATATGTTTTATGTGGTCAAATGCATCTTCTATTTCCAAGATTGAAAATAGGAGGAATTAAAGACCGTGGTCAAGACCATAGATTGCCTAAGTAATCAATAACTTATGGCAAACATTTTTTTATAATAATGTTTCTCATATTAGGAAATAGAAAATATCCTGTATTTCAGTAGAGGAGTCAGGACTGAACTTATGATCTCATTTGTAGAGAGAAAATTCCATCCATCACCATAGATCAGCAACTTTTCTGCAGCTGACAATCTTTTAGTGTATGTATACCACACTTCTTTTTATCACTATATTTCAGGATAGGTAGGTAGATATAGATATGTGAATGTGTATATCTCTGTGTATATTATATATGATATAGTATATCTGTGACATTAATATGATGCATATGTTACATGTGTACCTTCTATCTATATAGTATATTACAAAATAAATTGTATATTTATGTAATATGCAATTAATATATATTGTTTAGCATGCTAACTATCACTTATTACTGGATCAAAAATATATAATATTAATGTTATATTAATTATATTATATTTATAGGTATATAATAATTACATTATATTATATGTAATATATATATATTAGATTTCCCTATGATACCTTCATTTTAAGATATCGATGCATTCTCAACTGCCACAACATATAGAGAATAATGTGGAATGTCTAAAACAGGCTGAAGGCCACAGAACACCAATTGAATGGCTTCTTGTGACATATATAGGAAACTCTTCTTTCTCACTGTGTACCCAGGCAACTTTCATGACCTATAAGTTCATGGCTGTGACCAAACTCTTCCCCAGTGCAGATTATACCTTTTCAAGCCTTCTCATCCATCTAAATTGGCAAAGAAGAAAGAATCCCACAAATGAAACATACTATGAGAACAGGGAAGACCAGGGTTCATCTTCAGAGGAGAACACTGCATTAAAAAATTAAAAAAAATAGCTTTTTTTTACCCCAAAGAATGTGAAATGGCTCCCAACCTGGAGAGAATTTATATAAGAATTCAAAAAAGAAAAGATGGACACTCGTGAATATAATTTCTTCTACTAATAATACATTTTCTTGACATGATAATATTATAACCTCTTTAAAATAAAGTGTTTATTATTTTTATTCTTATACTTCCCTCAGCTTTTTATGCTTTGTGATTTCTATCATCATTACTGCCATGTTGAAGGTAATTCTACTACAAGATATGTGAGGTTTAACCTACAATTTTCCTCAGTCATGTTACTGAGCTTCAAGGAAATGATGGAGAGGATATGAGTGACGTTACATGTGTTCTATTACTATAGATTATCTTAAAATAAATCTTTCTAGTGGTGGGTAGGTACAGATTATAAAATCATCACCAGGAATGTCAGATAAAAATTACTACCAATTACTGGTTAACAATACCTAGATCAGATATAATATCCCACCATTCAATTGATTTTCTAGATGATGTTAGATGGAGTCTCTGTAAACATTTTTCCAAAAGTCAATGCACTCTGAAAGATAGGGTTCTCCAATTGCCCATGCTTTTCTTTTCATAGGAGCAGAGGGGAGAATTAGATTATTAGAACTGTACATCTCTTGTGTAAATATTACTGTGTGAATATTAGAGGCCAGTAATCCTGTATAGAGATTCATAGATACAAATTTAAGTACATTCCATTCACTCAAAAGCATTAAGGACTCCATTTAAAGAAACAAATAATTATAAATGACAATTAAAGTCTAAACAGTGGATATTTAATGAGGTGCTAATTTGTTGAATATACATATGTAACAGTAATAAGCTCTTCAGAGTTTGACGCTACTGATTCCTCCCTCCATTCCCTTTATTCTTCTAGATTTTCTTTGAGATTTTAATTTCAATTTATTCATTTCATCTTTTTTCCTGGATTTCCTTTGAAATTCTCTCCTTGTAGATAAAGTTTTTTTTAAAATATCCTTTTCCATCTCATCATCCTTAAATGTGTATTTGTGTGTGCATGCACACACATACACACATACATCCACACTCACCTCCTCACACATACACTTAAAGACTTAAATTAAGCTGTCAGCAAGCAAGGAAAAAAATCTTAGTAATTTTTTATTCATTGAGGCTTTGTTTATAGTTCTGTTGTGAAAGATAATTGCTTGTTAGTTGACATAAGATCCTGAGTCTTCTTGCTTGTCATCATATTAAAATAGAAGCTGAAACTCGATACCTATATGCAAACATCTTCCTGGTTCCTTGCCCCTGGATAATTCTAACCTTTATAGCTTAGTTCACTTAACCACCATCCTTAAACTCGGGGACCAATTCTGTTTTTCAAGGATCCTGTTTTAGCATCTCAGTGACTTACAATCAAGTCATTCTTTCTGTTGTCTTACTCCCAATCTTCTCCTCTTCTAGTAAGTGGGGTCCTAAATTGTTCCCTATTAAAAATCAACAACAACACACTTTTGATTCTGTCTGAAAATAGGGTTCCTATCTTATTCCTCTATATCAGAATCACTTATCTGGTTCCCAGCTCACTTCCTTAATTCCTGTGGGAATGGGGTCTTACTGTGCTTCCAGAGAATAGAAATGTGTTCCTGAGCCTTGGTTCCAATTGTTGAATCTTTGCTCTCTGTTATAAGAACTCCCAGATACTTTTGTCTAAAGTTCAATTTCCTGTTTGTTGAATGTTTTCCCCTTTTTTTATAATTCACTCTCATAGGTCAGTCCCAGTTCTTCCACTATCAATTGAATCTTGCTTAGGATAACATGATAAAAATGAAGGCATACGATTTACACACAAACACATGTATGTGTATATGAATGAAATATATGTATATTATATAATCACTGAAGGATAATAATTGTAATAAATTAAGGAGACCTTAGTTCAAACAATAATGATTAAAGTTGACAACAGAAATCTAAACATGACCTAACTATTGAATTGTTAACACTTATTTCCAATTGTGGATGTTGGTTTACTCATGCATATAACAACCATGTCTACTACATGTAAATCAATGTAATATGCCAATACCAGTATAATTTACATACATATGTAGATTGTGACAAAGAATCATAATAATATAATTATATGTGACAATATTTGGTGTTTCACATAGCTCTTTAAAGTTTGCAAAGTGCTTTACAGATTATCATTCACTGATATATATTGTCATAGATTTTAACAAATAATCACAATAATAGCATATTAATATATTACACATATAATCATTATTTGGCATTTCATATAGTACTTTCAAGTTTACAAAGTGATTTACATATTATCATTCACTTATATCTATTAAGCCTTACAGCAACGCTTTGAGTTAAGAACTACTAACTTTATTATCCCCATTTTATAGATAAGAATGGGAAGGCTCAAAGAGGGTGAAGTGATTTGCCTCTGTTTGCATCAGAGATGGGATATGAATCCTGGTTTCTCCTGATTCTGTTGGGTGCCCAGTACTTATTAAACTCCACCACACCATACACATATATGCCTAATCACAGAACCAAATCCACATGTGAGTATGGGATCATCAACTTAGAACTGAAATGAACCTTGGAGTGCATCTAATCAATTCACCTCTTTTTACAAATGAGTAAATAGGAAATTAAGGTTGTTTTGTGACTTGTTCAAGATCACACAGATTAATAAGTAGTAGAGCTGGGATTTGAAACAAAGCCCTCTGACTCTAAAAGAATTTTTTTTTTCCTTTAGCTTAAATTGTACATATAAAACCAATGTTCACTTTGAATAAGGATAGTCAGGTCTCACCATGGTGCTTAGTTTCCAGAACTAACCCTGCCTAACTATGGCTACCTGCTGGTCACACTTCTTCACAGCCTCAGGAAATTCTTCACAGCCAGCATAACAATAATGCCTACTTAGAATTCATCATATGAACTAATTTCATGTAAAGAGGGAGATGTCTATCCTGGAATCATTGTCAGGATGTGGTTCTAGAAATAATATTCTCTAGAAATTATTTTTATGGGCAATACAAGGATTTAATTTGCCAGGTGTCTTCCGTCTTTCTCACTTTGGGTACCAATGTTTCAGACTAACTAATGATGACAGTAATCAGTGTGCAATTGATTAGGTAAAACATAATTTCTAGTTTCACATTTAGAGTCCATGGTTTTGACTAAGTGACTATCAATAGTCATTTTATTAAAATATCATCATATAAATGTTCCCACATTCAGCAGGGGGAGAAACACTCTGATAAATTCATTATCCTACATCTTGTAGCTGCAACTGGCTGTGATATGTGAAGCAACATTTAGTTGAAATGTGACTGGGAATGTGAGCACTTAATAGGAGATTTTCTACTAAGCTAAGTAAATGTCATTCTCAGCATTCAAAATGGCTCTTATAATGCTAAACCTGTGTTAAAAAAATGTCAAAAAAGACATAAAGGACTAAGTTCCCTCAGGAAAGCTTATATAGTTCATGTTCCAATAATACCAACTCAAATAATTTTATTGTGTTAAGGTTTTCTAACATCTGTATCTAGCTAGCTGTTTGTCTATATTTGCTTTGGATTAATTAGTATAGAAGACAAACAACAACATCAAATTTATTAAATGAAATCTAAAGAGCTTGGTCCAGACCTATATTCACCATTATATGACTTTGAATGTAACATTTATTTCTTAGACCCCTTACTTCCCAGAGATGGACTGAAGCCAACTTTTAGCAGCTCATGAGTTAAATTTTCAGTGTGAGCATTTACATTTCCAAAATCAGCAAATGATACAAATTTGGGCTTGATTCATTGTTTTGTTGATTGTCTGGACTTAGAAATATGTAGAAAATGATGCAGATTAAACTAAAGAATGTATCCTGTGTATTTTTTTTTGGAGAGCTGGTTTTTCAACATGTACTAACGCACAACCCCCTATATAAACAATGTGCTAGTTTTTTTTCCCCTCTATTAATCTTTATTTCTCAATTACTTTTCCCTTTTTTCCTATTAGTTTATACTTCACAATTGTTTTTCGCTTCTTTGGGGCAATTCCTGAAATTCATAAGGCATGTGTCTGATTTTGTATAACTTAAAAGTGTCTCTGGAGGAGAACTATAATGCCTAGAAACTAGTAACCTGGAATCATGAAGATTTTTATATGGGTTTAGTCTAATCCTGAAAACTGTTCTTTTTTTTTTATTTTTCTCTGTATTATATGTTCTGGAGCTATACTCTTATCCTTCATTCACATTGGCAGGCTTGATCTCCAGAGTAAAGTTGACTGCTTCTCCTCTTAGGGATCTTAAAGGTTGTAGTTGTATTACTATGATTCATGAGGCCCCACCACTGATTATCAATTATTAGTCAAATATGCTGAATCACTTTAGAAAAGGATAAGTAACAGTAGTAAGAAGAGTAGTTATAAAACATTACTTGAAAAGTCTGTGTCATTCTCCTACCAATGCATACATAATCCAAATAAACATGAACCTGAGTGAACAAAGAAGAAACTCTTATCTTCTAGTTGATTAAAAAGGTTCTTTTTATCCTTTTCATGGGGTCCTTATGAAGTTCACCTTATATAAGGTATAGATTTTTGCTAGTAGAATCTCAGTGTTTCATTTCCTCCTTGTGTCTGGTTTGTTTCCAACTTTCAATTCAGATATAAGCATTCTGATGAGAAGTCCAAATCTTTCAATCTCCTAAAGTTCACAAGAGCTCCCTCTAATCAAGAGATAAAGAAGAAATAGGTTCCTTTCCTTCTCCTTTCCCAAGTGATTTCCTAGCTGATAATATTTCCATCACTAGCTTTTATTAGAAGAGATACAAGGCATTTCAAAGTCTCCCTAGCTAATCTTTACACACTTCCTGACACACATGGTTGAAATGCCTTTGACTGACTGACTGATTCAATAGAGATATTTTCCTCAGACAAAGTATTAGGGCTAAATTATCTTGTTCATTCCTTTAATTGAAATTGAGTAATTAATGGATGGGCTGACTCAGTCAAACCTTACATTACACCTTTATACCCAAAAGCAAACATTGAAAGGAATAAAGTAAGAGTTGATGAACACTACAAACATGGAATTACTTAAAAAGATCTTTTAAAGATGAACATGGCAATATATAGCTGCCTTCCTTTGAGGTTGAGGTTGGTAAATTGAGTTTGGGAGTTTCTGAGCTAAAGGTGGACTAAAGCTAAACAAATGTCTACACTAAGATTGTGATCACCAATATAGTGAACTATCAGGAGCAACTAACAGAGGTCTACCTGGCTGGATAAGGAAGAGTTAACTAGCCCTAGTTAGAAAAAAACAAGTTAAATCTTCTGTGCTGATTGTTTTGAAGAATAGGTGAATGAGAGGCCACAGCACTCTCAAACTGCAGGAGATAATAAGGTCCAATATCAAAAAAACCCACAAACTATTCTAAAGTTACTTAAGATTATAGAATTAAAATATAGAAAAGGGACATCAAAAATTAATTAGGCATAGGATAGAAGTGACCGGGACTACAAAGATCATCATCCAGTCTAATCACCTCATTTCATAAATGTGAAAATTGAGGCTGAAAACCAAGAGGTTAAGCAATTTGTTAAGCAATTTCAGGATCACATAGCTAATGAGCCTCAGAAGGACATTTAAACCCAAGTTCTCTCAGTATTAAACTACCTGTCTTTATATAGTTTTAGGTTGTTTCATTATTTTGTAGAAAAGGAAACATGAACCAGAGAAATACAAATGTTTTGCCCAAGATCACAAATGAAATTAATAACTGACATCTTTATGGTGATTTCAAGTTTGCAGTGACTTTCCCATGTATTATTTCTTCTGTACCTCACAACAATCCTGTGAGATAGATGGTGAAAGATCCAGAATTTGAACTCCAATCCTCTGGCTATATACAATCCATTGTTCTTTCCATTATGCCAAAATAGTTCTCCAATTCAGAGGACATCTAATACAAATAGGCATCAAAACCATTACACACAAAATATGTGACAGAATTGGCCCAAATATTTCCAAAGCTATTTGCTAAAGAAGAACCTGACCTTTATTAATTCAGCTTGTCATTTTAGTAACAGTCTCCAGAATGTTCTGGAATTGAAAATGTAGGAAATCAAGGGAAATCTCATTAGATCTTGGGTCTGGTATGCAATAGGCAAAACATGTCTCTATATATCATGGAAAAGAGACTATCAAGATGTCTACCCCCAAATTTTCCAGTGAGTCCTAAAGGAATACAAACAATCAAAGTAAAGCCACAAAATGGGTTTTCATGACTTTTGCTGTTCCTCCCTACCTTTGGAGACAAAGCCAGAGAACAAATGTGTGTGCTGTGGCTTCCTTTTGAATTATGAACATTTTCAGTCACTGTTGCTTTACTGTTAGCTGGCACAATGCAGGCACATTTAGGGATTTTATGCTATGATCATGGCTAACAATAAGTATTGCTGTTATTAGCACAGAAATCCCATCCTGCTACCTTTATTTGAGAATCTATCAATCTATCAATCAAGGGGATTTCAACTATATGCAACAGGAAACATTAAGATTGGCTCAGGACTTTCTGTCATACTCTGTAAATTAGCAAGGATTATATGATTTCTGTGTTTGATCAATGAATGGTGAGATCAATTCCAGCCATTAGTTGAGAGCAGTACTCTACACATAGTTGGTATATAAATGTATTAACGGAATTTATTTTTATTTGTTTTCCTGAAATATTATGAAAAAATATGAAAGATAAAAAAAAAAACCTTGTGATTCTTGGAAGACAAACAAGATTGTTGCTATTGTATTCTAGGCACAACTCCCAACTTTTCTCAAGTCACAAGCCCTTCTCAACACTGCAAAAATTACATGGGCAATTTTCAAAATGAAAATATTTTCCCCCTAAGGAATTTTTTACAATTTCCAGTGATAGAAATGCATTCCCTCCCTTGTCTTAAGCTTGGAGACTTCAAAGCTATGCTATTCACAGAATTCAATAATCAATTAGAAGTGATGTCAGGCAGGAGAGACTTATTATAAGCCAGCTTGTTTTTACTAGGACTTAGATATCCTCTGGGTCAGATCCTGTCCCCTGAAACAAAACTATTTGTGATAAAATCTTAATGCAACACAGTTAATTTTAATGGAGCTGTTAACCCTCTCTTCAAATACCAGCATTATAAAGGAATTTCACTGTAGTTTAAAGCTTATTTTTGAATGTCCCAATCACTTCTCAGATTTAAGGACATTGTTAAAATTGGGTAATTGTGCCAATTGATTTAAAAATACCCTAAAAGGAGACATAGAGTAAGACCTTTAAATAAAAGATCAATTTTATAACTATATCTGTATCTATCTTTTCTAATCATGTCCTCATTTCTAGCCTTCTGGACAGTGGGAAAGTATGGTAATTTATTCCATTAACTGCCTCTAGTGTTTAGGAAGGCATTCTCTAGATTCTTGTATTTTAATATAAGAAAGATATTCTCCTTGATATATATATATATATATATATATATCTATATATATATAACACTTCATGAAGCACAGAGGTCTCAGTTTGTCTGAAATAATAGCCATTCAATCACTAAAGGATAGGTAAGAACTGAGACAAAATATGTCCTTGTTTGACATAATAAAAATATCAGTCTAGGAGGGGAAGAGCCTCAGAGTTTCTGACTAGAACTGAAAAAATGTCAGACATAAATCCCAAGAAGGTCACTGACAAAAGTGGTTTTCGTATATATCACATTATGTATAGGATCACTTGTGGTAGGAAAAAGCTGAAAACAAAGTAGATGCCCATCAATTGAAGAATGTCTAAACAAATTGTAGAATGTAAGGAGATATTACTGTGCCATAAGAAATTATAAATGTGATGAATACCAAGTAGCATAGACAGATTTATATGAACTGTTCCAAAGTAAAATAAACAATTTAAGAAAAACAATATATATGATGATTTCAATGATGTAAATGGAAAGAACAATAAATAATAAAAAATTGAATGTTGCAAAATAATCATAAACAAGCTTGGCATTGAAGAATTGATATGAGAAGAAATTTCCCTTTAATCTTTTGCTAAAGGTGTGGTGAGAACAAGTTTATTCCATTGGTGTGAAATGTTGTGTTTATTGCAAGATTTTTATGTACTGATCAATTTTGTTTATGTTTTTCTCTTTCCTTTTTTTTTTTTAAGAAAAAAATTGTTATAAAGGATGACTCTCTGGAAGGGGGAAGGGATGCAAGGGAACATTTAGATGATGTAAAATAAAATTACAATAAAGCAGGTCTTTTTGACTCCAAGGTCAGTCCTACTATGGATGATGTCTCTTGGGAAGAAATACAGGAGTCAGGAGTGATTTTAGCAAAGGGATGCTGCCACCTTCAGTTTTATCAGTTGAATCCCAGGAGAAGTCTACAAGTTCCTTTGTAAATTGCTGCCTGAATAAAGCTAAATTATTATAGAAGTCAAGAATTTTAGTCAGCTGAAAATGATTGGAGGGCATATGCCCTTCTTGGCTATGTCACTGATTCGGACAACGTCTCAAACTAAATGTTAGAAGTGCAAAAGAGTGGAAAAGGGAAAATGTGGTTGAGTTTTAAAAGAAAAAGCAGAGGAAAAATGAATCTTTCATCATAAAATCACAGGATCATCTTTATGGACTTAGATTAATGGGAAAGTCTTTTCTAGCTGCTTATAGTTTAACACGAGAGGTGCTTTCCCTGGATGTGCCATAAACTTCAAAAAAAGGAACATTGTTGAAACTAACCAGGTGACATCTCCAGCAGAAAGTGGGTTTAATAGCTTCTTGTAAAATTCTGCTGGTCTATGATACAATCATCTTCTGTTTGTCTGCAATGCAGTTTACTTTTTTTAATGCAGCAAATATAAAACTACCAGGCACAGAAAATGATGAGGTTAAGCATATAAGGTTTATTATTGTTCAGTTGTTTGTCTTCTGCTCTCAGTAGCCATTTTTCCATTTCCTCTCGAAATTTTTTGTCCTAATTGTTTTGATTTTATACTTAGAACACAAAAGCTGCACTGTATTTGAGTGAGGCACATATTCTGGTACTTATATGTGTTGATAATTCTTATCGAAGAGAATAAATTCAAAGGGATATAAATAGCTAATTAATTTGGCAGGTGAATTTGTAATATTTTTTCCTACTTGGCATTCATTCAAGAATGTGGCACGTTCTTTCTACAACACAAAACACATTCAACCAAAACAAATTCTCTCACATGCTTTGTAACTAATGCATTTGAGAAATAGTTTTGAATTTATGAAAAGAACACCTCAGTTCTATTCCTTGGCCCTGTTGCCTATGAGGATGTGGTCACAGAAGAAACACTGTATAATAGGCTCAGTTAATCCTTTGAGGATGAATTCTGTTAAACAGGAGAGACAAGGAAAAGGAAGCTTCTCAAGGCTTTTTTAAAAAAAAAAAAAAAAAAAAAAACACCTTTCCAATTATTACCAAAAAAATATTCTAAATACTAAAGAGTTCATTGAAAGAAGCTGTGATATGATTAAGTATCTCAGAGAAATTATATTTGAAGCCCTAAAATGTACAACTGCTTTAGCTGAAAATTTTGATCAATCAATTAATTATTTTTTTATTTTTTAGTTCAAGCTCATATCTTAATAGTTGCTATTGAAGGGTCAGGTAGGTGGTGCAGTGGATAGAGCAATGACCCAGGATTCAGGAGCACTTTAGTTTAAATGAGGCTTCAGATAATTTACTAATCGTGTAACTCTGGACAAGTCACTTAACTATTGTCTCTGAAAAAAAAAAGTTCAACAATTGTCACTATTATAAATGTATCAGAATAAGTATATGTAGTGTTTTATATGCTTCTTTATGAATACTTGGTCAGGATCAAAGATCAGAATAGTTATCAATCAAGCCTATCTTACTTATTAAGAAGTATAGATGCAAGATTCTTTTATCTATATCACCATCCTCACCATCAAGACTCTCACACCACTACTTTTCCTTCCCATTTTGCAGTCAATTAAAAATCTCCATTCAAAATGCCATTATCTTTGTAAACACTTTAATTAGATTAAATAAAAGGAAAATAAAATTAAGCAGAGTAAATAATTTCACATACCCCCCAACCCCAGGATGGAATCTCATTTGTGTAAATTCCTTCATTGTGAAAGAAAGAAAAGTTCAAGTGCTTAAAACAAATCTGTGATTTCCTGATCTTCCAATTCCTACTAGACTCATGTAGGGAGAAGATGTCAGTCAACTAACAAGAACCCTTACTAACTAGACTTAAGTGACTCTTGAAACTTCCCACCTGTCTTATCTTTTTCTGCCTTGGCACCTCATCAACTTTGTGGAATAAGAATTCGTTCTTCTATTCACATCAAATTCCAGCTGACCTCTACACTGTTTATATTTGATGTCTTCTACTACTAAAGCAGAGTCTTCTTCCTGCCACTATGTTTTGTTCTGTCTTTTACCTTTAAAAAATCCAAGACAATCTTGAAAATGACATTCATTACCCTCTATCTTTCATATTTACCAGAATGTCCCAGTCGACAGTAGGCATTGTATAAAGTCAAACAATATTTATAAGACTAAAAAGGACCTGCTATATTATTCATCAGAGGATACTACATAAAATAAATCCTTGAGATAACAAACCTTCACGGTACTAAAATACTAGGGCCTAGATGGATTTAAATATGGCTGTGATAAAACTCTCACTGTCTTTGGCTGTACTTGTCATTTTTTTTTTCTTGTGGTGTACCTGTAATGAAGAAGCTGTCTTCATCTCTCCTTTGGATTCACCATTGATCTGGGATGTTTGTTAGACAATTATCCAGCAATTTTTTTAATCTATTGAGAAAATAAGTACTAACTGGGGAGCCTAGCAAAGTTTAATTAGTCCCAAAGTAAAGCCATGGTATTTTACAAATTTAAGAAATGCTATTCTATGTTGAAATTAATGTATTGGCTAAGGCTGGGTATCTTTTGTGAAATGTAAATTATGTACAAATAAGAACATACTTCATAGAATCATAGATTTGGAAGAGTCCTTCTAAGTCATCTAGTCTAATTTCCTCATTTTAGAGATGAGGGAATTTCAACAAAGGGAGATTAAGTGATTTACCCAACAAAGAACTCAATGCTCAAAAATGGTCAATAGTGAGCATAAAGAGCAGGATTATGAATGTTGTTATTTAGTCATTTTTCATTTAAATCAGACTCTTCCTGACCCCATTTGTGGTTTTCTTGGTTAAGATTTTGGAGTAGTTTGCCATTTCCTTCTTTAATTCATTTTTACAAATGAGTACCTGAGGTAAACAGGGTTAATTAACTTGTCTGGTAATTGTCTGAGACCAGACTTAAATTCAGGAAGATGAGTCTTCCTGATTCCAGGCAAGGCCCTCTATTCACATAGCTGTCCATAGGATTTGAATCCAGGACCTTTTACTCTAGAGCCAGCATTATTTGCCCAGTAACACATGACTTACATCTAGTCTTGGACACAAAATTTTTAAAGGTTTTTTTTTTTCTTTATTTAAAGCTTTTTATTTTCAAAATATATGCATAGCCAATTTTCACCATTCACCCTTACCAAACCTTGTGTTCCAATTTTTTTCCTCCCTTCTCCTTACCCCTTCCCCTAGACGGCAAGTAATCCAACATATAACAAACTTATGCAATTCTTATATATATATATATATATATATATATATGCATATATATATATATATATATTTCCACAATTATCTTGCTGCACAAGAAAAATAAGATCATAAAAGAAAAAAGGAGAAAGAAAATAAAATGCAAGCAAACAACAAAAAAGTGAAATGCTAAATTGTAATCCACATTCAGTCCCCACTGTTCAATTTCTGGGTGCAGATGGCTCTCTTTATCACAAGACCATTGGAACTATCCTGAATTACCTCACTATTGAAAAGAATCATGTCCATCAGAATTGATCATTGTATAATCTTGCTGTTGCAGTGTACAATGTTCTTCTGGTTTTATTCACTTCGCTCAGCATCAGTCTATGCAAGTCTTTTCAGGCTTCTCTGAAATCATTCTCAACAAATCATTGATTGTTTCTTATAGAACAATAATATTCCATAATATTTATATATCATAACTTTTTCAGCCATTCTCCAACTTATGGGCATCTACTCAATTCTGGATACTAATTTTTTAAATCAAGTCACAGTCTCTTTAAATAATACTCTCAGATGCCATAAGCATATATGGCATTCTCACTTGTGAATTTTCCAGTTGTTCTAATCTTCTAGCAATATTTGTCTTTAATAATGCATATGGATGGAGTAAACAAAAATAGTCATTATTGTAAGGCCTCATGAGTATGATTAGGAGTGGAAAACAAGGGAAAGGAGGGAAGATAAATTGATGGAGGAAGTGGGGAAGCAAGGGGAAAGGTTATCTATGGGGAAAAAAACATTCATCTTCCTGAGTTCAGATCTGGCCTCAGACCTTAGGTAAGTCACTTGAATCCTGTTTGCCTTAATTTTCTAACTTGTGAAATAAAGTAAAGAAGGAAATGGCAAACCATTCTAGTATCTTTGCTAAGAAAATCCTAAATAGGGTTATGAAGAGTTGAACAGGACTGAAAACAAAATGAGAAAGTAGTAGAAATGAAGGAGCTGTTTGAAAGAATAAAAGGGGATCAAAAAAGATAAATGAAATAAAGAAAATTAAATGGGGGGAAAGGGAAGTGTAAGCCAAAGACAGACAAATGGTAAGGCAAAGAGAAGTAAGCCAAAGGGGAAGGCAGACTCAAAGTGTGGATAATTTGAATGAAATAAATAGAAAAGAGCAAAATAAAGGGAAGGAACTAGATTAACAACTAGAGTTGCTTGACAAATATTCTACCACCTAGATACCACTGAGATATTTACCTTAAATGATCTTAAGATGAAACTGTAAGTGTATCTGGTCAAAGCTCACATAGAGAGTAGAACAGGAAGGCATCATTAATGTTGCTAAAAATATACTCACCAGAACATTAGCAGCATAAAAGTGGTAGCTAAAGTTAATGAAAAAGAAGATAGCCAGACAAGATCCAAGGGCTAGGGTTAATCAAATGTCATGCTTCAGTGTGTAAACTGATCACCTGCAGGGATTAGAAAGAACCTTTTCACCTTCATGTACAGATATGCTCAATTAGACAAATACAACTTTTTTGTGTCCTTTAATCCTGCCTTTTAAGTGTCAGATAATGTCACAGCTATTGACTAGAAAATGATAAACCTGTGACCTATAATCTGGCAAATTCAGTACACACATGAGCATCCAGTTCCTCTGAAGATGACCTGTCACTAGATATAATCCTCTAATGATAGAACATGAGCTAGAAGCTAAGTCAAGGTTATCACCAGCAAAAAGGTCAATCCAGTTTTGTGCACAATTTAGTGAATGCCAAAATAACCTGAAATGATTTTGTGGCTTTTCAGGACACTCTCACTGCTAAACAAGTGAGTGATAATATTGCTCAAGCCTTAAAACTAATCCTAGACCCTATCCATTTTCCTGGAATTTTCTAGGTTTGGGGATCTGGGCATTATGTGCACTACTCCTGTCTTTATAGGATGATTTTTCCCCCCACTCCTTGACTTTATTTATATATGTCATAAGATAAAACATTTTACAACAATGACTATCTATATCGAGGCAGATCATCCAAGTTTACTTCATTCATCTTTATTTGGGCAACTTTAGAGGATCTAGAAACTAGCATAAAATCTAAAGGATCATAGAGTCATAAAATGAACCTTTAGTATTTTATGTAAATACGATGCCAAAGATACCAAGTGTCTTGTCCATGTTCACAGAAGTAGTGAGTGATCACTCAGATCAATTTAGCCTTTCTGACTCCAGAAAGTTCCAAAGGTTCAGACTGAAGTTACACATTGACAAGTATGAATCTGAATTGTAACACATATTCCAGGGAATTTATATAGTTGTGTGCCTTTTAGTTGTACCGTATCTAAGAGACAAGGAACTATTTAAGTCATGACGGACAGATGCTGTTAAATTGCCACTTGCTGCCTCCTACTTCAAAATACATGCAAAATTTACAATTGTAGTGTTCCCCCCAACAAAAGAAATCAAATGATTCAGAATTAAATATCATGATGATATTCAGAAATTCATTCATTTGCTCAAAAGCATTTGTATGGAGTAAATGTTCTATGCAAAGATAATAATTCTCTATAACCATACAGGGAGCAACTAAGTGATACACTAAATAGAGTCCAGGGCCTGAATTCGAAGAACTTATCTTTTTGAGTTCAAATCTGACCTCAAACACTTACTAGCTGTGTTATACTGGGCAAATCTTATGACCCTATTTTTCCTCAGTTTCCTCATCTCTAAAATGAACTGGAGAAGGAAATGGCAAACTACTTGAGGATCTTTGCCAAGAAAACCCCAGATGGGGCCACAAAAAATCAGACACAACTGAAATAACTGGATAACGATATAACCATATAACATTTTCAATTCATAGTCAATTAAATTTATGGTTTCATTTTAATCTCACAAAACCAATATGGATAAGTGATACACATCTTCATTTTGTAGGTGGAGCAACTAGTACTCAGACAGGTTCAATAGTTTGCCAGCTTCTCCCAAGTTCATCAGTGACAGATTCAGGATTATCACCCATGTCTGCTAATGCCAAACCCAGATACCATTCTACAAGATCATTCTTGGAGGGTAAGAATTAGTGAAGAGTTAGTCTTCAGGATCTGTGACACTGGTCATGTATTACTAGTTTTGCTATAAATGATAGGTTGTAAGATCTCTCTTTAGAATGTTCAAACTTACATGCAAAACAACTTAAGAAATATATATATATATATAATGTATGAGTCAAGATTTGAGTTTTCACTGTCAGATTCACTATATATGTGTGTGTACATATATATATATATATAGTCTTTAAGAGCAAGTATTTATCTATATAACTGTACTAGAATATTAATTAAAATAGTCCTTTGTTGGGTTCCAATAAGCTCCCCTCATTCTATCTGGAAAAAAAAATCAATAAAGCTATTTCAATTGCTGAGTGTTAAGTGTTTTTACTACACAAAGTCAATTCTATGCAAGTTAATTAAACTTTGTTTTGAACAGCTAGAATCAAAGTCAAGAAATGCAAATGAGAAGGTACAGTAATAGTAAATCATCTATCTTGTCAATTTGTAATGTTAAATTAATAATACCTTGTACTTCAAGGCAATTCTCTGATGAGGAACAAAGTACTTGACAATATTTTAAAAGTCTTCATAGTATCATTCTTAAGAAGGTAAGATATGACAGCATTCTTATTGAGCCTTCAGATGGCATCCATTGAGTAGAAGTATTTTTACACTAGGAGACAAGAACAGTTTAAAATTAATTTTGATGAAATAGAATAATACCTGTTGATCACAGGGTGATCTTAATGAGGATAATTAAAGAGAGGTAACTAAAGGATCAAAAACTTACAGACATGTAAGATGAAGGATAGATGGGTATGTGGAAGAACAGTAGAAAATTATGTGTGGGATATAACACAAATAAATTAATAATTAAGAAATATTGTTTTTCTTTTAAGTATAGTGCAGTATAGTGGAAAATATGCTCAATACAGAGTTAGAGGGTTTGAATAGTAATTCTACTACTATGTGACCTTGGTCAAGTTCTTCTCTTTCTAGGCTTCAATTTTATCATGTGAAAAGGTGACATTTGTATAATTTGTATAGAAAAAATTTTAATCTATACAAATCCAAACCAAAGAAAATAGATCAGGTTGTTGATTAATTGCATTGGAGAATAATCTCTTTTTTCCCCCAAAGTGTTAGTTTGTATAAGGTCTTATATATGTCTTATAACTTATTGGTTGCATGAGTTAGTGGAAGAAAAGCTGGCCTTGAAATCAGGAAATGTGGGTTCAAATATCATCTCTAATACATATTGTCTGTGTGTTCCAAGGACAATCACTTAACCTCTCAGTTTTTCAGACAACTTTCCATGACTATAAGTTTCAGAAAAGGTGCTTACTTGCACTAATAAATGGAATTTTCTTGGAAGGAAGGAAATAAGAATTGTCAGATGCCTATGTGCTAGGCACTGTTTTAAATACTTTGAAAACAATGTCTTACTTAAATACCAAAAACTACTCTGATGGTAGATGTGTTATTATTCCCACTTTGGAATAAAATAAGCTGAAGCAGTTAGAAGGTAAATGACTTACTCAGGTTAACACAAATTTGCAAGACTGTATTTGAATTTATGTCTTCTTGACTGCAACCACAAAACTCTACCCACTGCATCATCTTGCTGTCTTGGTAGGCTCTCTGGAGTAGTCTGTACTGTACCAATGAAATCACTAGGTTGGTTCAAAATACTGTTTGACAGAACTATTTACAAGTAAAGGTAAAATGATCCAATTAGAGTAAAAAATAATATGAAGGCATCTCTGAAATGATAATGTGCAATGAGGAAATAGGAAAAAATAGTTTAAGAAAAATCAAATTTATGAGCAACCTTAAGAGATACATCTCTTTTTTTAAATGAAGTAGACATACATATAATATATACTTACAGATATGTATATGTTGGGTTATCATAAGCAGGAATATGATATGCAAGAACCAGAAAATAAATCTTTATTATATTTGATATTAGTCAAAAAAGACTCTCCACCTTTAAGAATGGATGTGAAGAAATTGGAGAGACACCAGAGGGGAACAAAAAAAAAATTATGCAGTCTAGTCTTTCAGGAAAAAAAATTGAGTAAAAGAAGTATAAAAGGAGAAAGAAAGGCTGAAGGTAAATTAACTTTCCTTAGCGTTTGAAGGATTTTATGAATACTGAGGATAATGAACTGTTTCTCAAATCTGAAAGAGGTACAACTGCCCTAAGTAAGATTAGGTTAGTATAAAAATAAAGAGAATGTCATGTGTTAAAGCATATTAAATAACAGATATAAAAATGAGGTTGAACAGAGATCATTATGTTTCCTGTAAGTTTGAGTGAATGAATGAATTACTGAAGGTTACTACATATGACAAGTATGAAGCTCTAGGAATAAAAAAGAAGCCTAAAATAGACTCTACTTTCAAAGAGCTCATATTCAAACAGGTTGAGAAAACACGTACAGTTAGTTTGAACTGCAAATCCAATGGAAAGGCACAGTGGCCTTAAGAGTATAGGAACAAGGCAGTTAATAAGCCATTTTCATTACTGGAATTTCCATTAATAAAACCATATCAGTGTCAGTTGTTGAATCATTTGATACAAGCAAGGACTTTGGTGGTGAGAACTTTCTTTCTTGGATCTTTAGTAACTGATTAGTGAGGAAGTGGAGGCTATTACCCCTACAGAGTCAATTATCAAGCTCCACCTCTATAAAAATTGATACCCTGGATGATGGCAGGAAGATAACATTCAATTTAATTCTGTTAACTCTGCCTTTCTTTGGGTATTTTTAGAACATTTCAAACAAAACCTAAAGCTTTATCATCCAATCTGTAACATAGTATATATTTGCAATCAATCCATCAATAAACATGTATTAAGAGCTTATTGTGTGTTAAATATTGTGCTGAGTTCCAGGAAGGAAAACAATGGCAAAAATACAGACCTCAAGGAGTCTAAATTTTAATTTGTAAAATTGGAGTATTTATACCATTTCAAAATGGATGCTACTGTCCAAAAATTCAGATATATTAAAAGCTAAATTACGCTGGAAAAAAAAAGCAAACCAGCATAACATATAAGAACAATGAGATTCTTGTTGTAAATTGTTTTGCTCTGTCATGGATTTGGTTGTATTGTGGATAGAGTTATATTTCCATGCAGTTAATGATATATCACAAATACTTGGACTAAAACAGAGAAGCCAATACTGATTTTTTAAAATGATGAAAGTGGGGCCTAAGAGGTGATAGAAATTAACTAAAATGATGCTACAAATTAGTGGTGTAAACCCAACTCTCTGAACATCCAGGTCAAAGATTTTCTAATTCTCTTAATAGAACACAGAAAGTTTATGACAGATATTATCTTCGTTTCTCAACATTTGTGTTATAACATATTGTTCTGTACCATATTTATCTTGGTCATTTTGCTGGCTTCTCTAGCACAAATGGCATTTGCAATATCACCTTCAAAACCCAATACTTTTGACTTTGCAGGATCATTGCCTGTGGAATTGCTAAGCTTTAAATTTATTCATTACCATCTTTCAGAGAGTATTCTTACGGGACTCCCTTAACTATTCCAATTCCCTATCAGCACCATAGACAGCTAAATTGGTCATTTAAAGGTATGATCTCCCAAATGTATTCTTCTCTTTAGATTTATTTTGCTATTTTGCAACATTTCACCTAGGCTGGACTTAAGATTAAAAAAAAAAAGTATGGAACATGTTCTGAACTCAAAGAATGTATCTGCATTCATTTATAAGATGAAAAGAATTCAGAACTTCCCTATTATTGTTCACGGTACCTCCAGTCGGTAAGATTTGCAAGCTTGATATCATCCTCACTTCCTCAATCTTACTCCACATATCCAGGCAGTTGCCAAATCTTTTCATTTTCATCTTGATTAACTCTCTCCTATAAGCTTCCTCTTCCCTACTAACATTGCCATCTTTCTATTTCAAGCCTTAATCACCTTTCACTCTGGTATTCAGTTATTCTAATCATGTCCAATACTTTTTGATGCCATTTGCAGTTTTTTTGGCAAAGATACTGGAGTGGTTTGCCATTTCCTTCTCCAGATCATTTTTACAAATGACTGAAGCAAACAGAGTTAAGTGACTTGTCTAGGGCCAAGTAAATGTCTGAGGTCAGATTTGAACTCATAAAGATGAGGGCTCCTAACTCCAGGTGCAAAACTATCCACTGTACCACCCAGTCTTCTCATACCTAGAAAACGACAAAAACCATCTACTTCAAGTCTTTCCTCACTCCAATCCATGCTGCTAAATATAGTGTGCTTTCTGGAACTCCCAAGTTGGGGTGTCAAAATATACTGTGCTTTCTAGAGCCCCCACGCTGGGGTGCCAAAATATACCATCTGGACTAGCTCTCTGGAGATTCTTGGGACCAGCCCAGTCCTTGGTCTTAGTGAGTAGTGATGAGACAGAGACTGTCGTGGATGGTCAATATGGAGGCCACTTATTTCCAGTTCTCTCAGCTCCTAAATACCTTAGTATAATTACATCACTACAGCACACTGAGCATGTGCTAATTTTAAGCACCCTGCTATTAATATGTAAATGCATCTTTTATGGTTAAGTATCTCTGTTTCAAACAGAATGAAACTCTGGAAGGGTGAGATGCCCCAAGGGAGATGAGAGCCAGACCAGAGAACCAGACATTGTCAGCAAGTTCTCTCTGGGCTTAAGGGTCTTATACCTCATCGAGAATCCCCCACTGTCTGTGGCTCTCTACTAAAGTGATTTTCCTAATCTGTAGGACTTCATTGTCCTTTACAATGTGTGTATATATATATATGCACACACACACACACACATATATATATATTACTAGCTCTTAATAAATATGCAGAAAGGACAAGGATGATAATTGAGAAAAACAAAATTGAGAAAAAAATTATAAAATTAATATCTAGTCCTGTAGCAAGTTAAGAAGAGATTAACAGGAGAGGAAATGGAAGCATCAGTTAAAGACAGACTTCTCAAGGAGTTTAGACAATATAGGGTGGGGCTGAAAGAATCAAGTGAAAGATTTTCCTAAAATGGAGACATGGATGTGTTTATAGGAAACAGCAAAGCTGCTGGTAGATAGGGAAAAACTGAAAATAACTGTAGATAATAGAGAAGGCAACCTGTTGAGAGCTTGAAGGGATTGCTCTGTGTTCTTATTGTATAATTGTATATTGTATTATTGTGCAATGAAGAACTTGCAATGAAGAAGGAAGAACCTGAGCTTGAAGATAAACCAATCCCAGTTCATTCTTTGGTACTCATGGCAAGAGGGAAAAAAGGGCCTGTTTCAAAGAAGATTGGCCATGGAAAGGAAAAGCTACCCATTTAATAGTCTCAAAAAGTAAAAGAGATTCCACTGTCTTTAGCATATCAAGAATCTTCAAATTCTTTCAAACTTCTATTGACAGCTTTAGAAGTTCCTCACACATAGCAACAAATGTGGGTGTTTATAAGTGAGCCTTAGACTGAAACTTGAATTGTTGGTTTCCTTTTTCTGACATATTTCTTCTTCTATGTACAAATGACTGAACAACAATCCTGAGGTGTGAATATTTGTAGTCTTATCAGGAACCTTTCGATTCCCAAAGTCTGAGGGCTGTTGGATCTGGTTATGATTAATCTGCCGTAAATATTCTGAGTGACAACTTCTCAGAAGAGAAGATAACTACTTCCAGAAAGAAGCCAGGATAGCCTGGTTCTCTAGAAATTAAGGAGCCTGAATGAATTTTATAAACCTGAGGTAGATGAAATGAAATGCCCTTTTAATAGTGCCAAGTATTTCATGTTCAATCAATCTATCAAAAGAATGTAATAGGAGTTAGGGGTTAGTTTCATTTTCACAATGCTTGGAACATTTTTTGTGCTTAATAAATATCCTTTGATTGATTAGGGCTTTGTCGGTGCATGCTTTTATATCTTAAGCATTTCTTTTGTAGTAGATGAACAAATTAACTATCCTATACCTGAATTATTCTCAATGGGATTTTTTTTTTAAAGCTTTTTATTTGCAAAACATATGAGTGACCTTTCAACATTGACCTTTGCAAAAAAAACTTTTTTTTTCCCAAGCTTTTCCTTTCCCTCCCCCCACCCCCCACCCCTAGATGACAGGTAATCTAATACATGCTAGATAGGATAAATTATATGACAAATACAATACATGTATACATATCTATACAGTTATCTTACTGCACAAGAAACATCAGATCTAGAAATAAATGGGATATTTTTCAAGGAGGAATTCTGCTAATTGTCTCTAAGGGAGATCCTAGATGTGAGCCATTACTAAGATTTAGGGTTTTTAAAGAGATTTTCTTTAGAGGTCTTCCCTGTGGTGGAGGCAGAATAAGTCAGTTGAGTATAAGAATACCCTGATCTTTAGAACATGAATATTGTCAGTGTGAACCCTGAACAGGACCCCATTAGTAGGACAGGGCTGCAGGTTAAATTGGGTCAAATTTCCAGAAGCCTATCCTATTCTCTAGTAGCCTAGTCTAATTCTCAATATTTCTGCTTTAAAATCATCACGTTGCCCCTTCTATCTAATATAAATCTAGTTATACTCTTTTCAGAGCTGAAAAACAAGTATTCACTGTTGGTATTCATAAATTTCTTCAGATATTAAGGACAAGTAAGTTAACTCCAGTCTTTTTTCTTTTTTTTTTTTTTATAAAGCTTTTTATTTACAAAACATATGAGTGACCTTTCAACATTGACCTTTGCAAAAACTTTTTTTCCCAAGCTTTTCCCCTCCTTCCCCCCACCCCCCACCCCTAGATGACAGTTAATCTAATACATGCTAAATAGGATAAATTATATGACAAATACAATACATGTATACATATCTATACAGTTATCTTACTGCACAAGAAACATCAGATTTCTAGAAAGAAAAGAAGAAAAAACAACCTAAGAAGGAAAACAAAATGCATGGAAATATTCACAGAAAACGTTTAAAATGCTGTGTTGTGGTTCACCCTCAGTTCCCACAGGCCTCTCTCTGGATGTATATGACTATCTTCATCGCAGCACAACTGGTTTGAATCACATCATTGTTGAAGAGAACCATGTCCATCAAAATTGATCATCGTATAGACTTGTTGCTGTGTATAATGTTCTCCTGGTTCTGCTGATTTCACTCAGCATCAGTTCATGCAAGTCTCTCCAGGCCTCTCTGAAATCCTCCTGTTGGTCATTTCTTACAGAACAATAATATTCCATAACATTCATATACCATAATTTATTCAGCCATTCTCCAATTGATGGGCATCTTTTCAATTTCCAGTTTCTTGCCACTACAAAAAGGGCTGCCACAAACATTCTTGCACATGTGGGTCCCTTTCCCTCCTTTAAAATCTCTTTGGGATATAGGCCCAGTAGAAACACTGCTGGGTCAAAGGGTATGCACAGTTTGATAACTTTTTGAGCATAGCTCCAAATTGCTCTCCAGAAATGGTTGGATCCGTTCACAGTTCCACCAACACTGTATCAGTGTCCCAGTTTTCCCACATCCCCTCCAACAGTTATCATTATCATTTCCTGTCATTTTAGCCAATCTGACAGGTGTGTAGTGGTATCTCAGAGTTGTCTTAATTTGCATTTCTCTGATCCATAGTGACTTGGAGCACCTTTTCATGTGACCAGAGATAGTTTCAATTTCTTCATCTGAAAATTGTCTGTTCATATCTTTTGACCATTTATCCATTGGAGAATGGCTTGAATTCTTATATATTTGAGTCAATTCTCGATATATTTTAGAAATGAGTCCTTTATCAGAAACTTTGAATGTAAAAATATTTTCCCAGTTTACTACTACCCTTCTAATCTTGTCTGCATTCATTTTGTTTGTACAAAAACTTTTTAACTTGATATAGTCAAACTTATCTATTTTGTGATTAATGAGAACCTCTAGTTCTTCTTTGGTCACAAATTCCTTCCCCCTCCACAGGTCTGAGAGGTAAACCATCCTACATTGTTCTAATTTGTTTATAATATCATTCTTTATGCCTAGATCATGAATCCATTTTGACCTTATCTTGGTATATGGTGTTAGGTGTGGGTCAATGCCTAATTTCTTCCATACTAGTTTCCAATTATCCCAGCAGTTTTTGTCAAATAGTGAGCTTTTATCCCCAAAACTGGGGTCTTTACTCCAGTCTTTTTTCTTCCTTTATTCTTTCCCTTGAATTCTTTCTTAAAAAAAGTAATATATATATATACATATATATATATATAATTTCTTTTAATCTCTTTAAACTTCTTCACACTCATCATCAAAAGACATCCCTCTTTTCTGAGAAACACTATAGCTTTCAGATGATGATAGAAAGTGCTCCAATATGAATTACTATTGTACCTCCCTTATAATTCATTTTTAAACCATAATAACTATCTTCCCTCAAAAGGAATCTTAGAGTGTCAATATCAGTAGAGACATTAAAGTTTATCTAGGCCAACTCCTATTTTTTAGATAAGGAAACCATGGACCAATGAGGTTGGTTAGCAGTAATGCTAGGATTAAAATCCATTTCTCCCATTATCTACTTCAATGAAATATCTCAGAACATGTCACTATCACCATTCAGTTTCTGGAGACCAATATTCAAATCTTTTTTTTTTTTTAATTTAAATTTCTGGGGAAAAGGGATTTATAAAGGGAATTTTTTTGTTGCCAGCCTAAAACTTCAGTATTTCTACTCTTGATATTAGCAAAAGAATTTCAAGGGCTTTGGAAGAACATCTGCTAGCAATTTAACTTTCTTTGCACAAATAGAAAATATGTTCTGTAGGATGTGTGAAGCAGCTCAGGAAAGTACATCGGTCTTCATTATTTCTTAACAGAATGTCAACTGGCTGCTTAACATATGGCAGACATATCCCATAACATTCTCTGTTATTACAGATTTAGTGTGTCACTACACTACTTTTTGAACCATCTATGGAGAACTCACAGTTTAATAATGACCATCACCCATAACCACTGCTAGAAGACTGAGTGATATCTCTTTTCTAAATAAACTAAAAAGTTAAATCTCTCAGCACACTGAATACACATAAATATTTCTTAAACATGAGCAGGCATATTTTAACTAGAAAGTGATATGTTTTCTACTCATCTTCATGGATTTAGTAGATCATAAAGCATATTCTTAATGTTTTTTAAAAAATCCTTAGTAACATTATTATAAAACTTAATAAGAAATCATCTGAAATAATTGCCTCTAGAAGATTAGAATTCACTTACTTTATTTGAAAATATATCATATTTTTAAATGGACTAGTTACTTTCCTGTGCTACTAGAAAAAGGATATATAAAGAGATAAGACCTCCAAACAAATGCAATCTTTAAGGAAATGTAACAATAAGAATTCATGACTTGGCCTACAAGATATTACTCCAGCTCTCTTTCCCTAAGGGGGATGCTCTGTTTTTGAAAATAGATATGTCCTAAGACTGGTTTCAGTTCTGGAGCAGCCTAATTTCTAATGAAAAGAAAGACTTCATTTTTCTCACATTTCATTCATTTTTTTTTTTTTTTCAATTCCCCACTCTAGCATTCTGTGAGAAAATTATTTAAAGCTCAAATTTTGGCTCATGTTTAGGCTAGTCACTGTCCAATATGAATCAGGTAAAGGACAGGTATTTTTTTCTTATACTCAAAATAAAATCAAAAACAAATAAAAACAAAAACCCCTTTCCCGATTATATATAGAGAGTAAGGCCTAAACTCATCAACTACCAGCAGTAGTACTAGGTACTGCTATACTATGACCTTTGTAAAGGTTGGAGAGACATCTGGGCAATTTGATAATTTTATTAATAAGGCCACCAAGTTACTAATAAATGGATGTTCATTTGTCCATCTCTCTTAGACTAAATACCAACGATTGGGGCAGCCTTACAGTTTATATACCCTCCAATGTAGAAAGCTGATGTCACTCCATCATCACGTCACCCTTGGACAAAGAAAATATCTCTATAAGTGGTAACTCCTAGTTTGGATTATCTAGATTAAAGGATCTCTCTCTACTTAAACTTGGTCTTCTCCCAAAGATTAAATTCCTTGTAAAGTTGGGTGGGGTCTGTCCAAGTGAGAAGAGAATTAATGCAATCTCATTATCTGTAATGTTTATCCAGGAAAACTGAACTTAAAAGTCAGGATTTTGGAAGAAGGGGAGTGAAAAATTCTGAATCTCTCCAAAGTATTGCTTACTAATAATTATTTCTCATGACACTTAACCTGAAAGTTGACACGTAAAATCACATTAGAATATAAAGCCATTTGCAGAACTGCAAATTAAACATTTTACATTTTGCCTCAGATCTGTACTGTCTCCTCCTCCATGTCTTGTAGTAAAACAGACCATGATTAGCCCAAACCAATTTTTTATATTCAGTTCCAAAAAAAAAAAAAAAAGGATTCAAGAGCTCTTGACCTTTTGAATTCACAAGGCTCTTCCCAAGAATCAACATGTTTGACCAGCTAGAGGTGACACTTTCTCCTGCCAGGTTTAATGACCTACTCAAGAAAGAAAACACAGCCAGTGCTGAGGCACTGTCTCATCTGATCAAATCCGTATTCTGGGCGAAAGGAAAAACAAAGTGAAGGGAAAGAATTCTGTCCATCCCTTCATCTAATATCAGGGAATCAAGAAATAGAGTTTACTATACCCTGCCTCATGCCTAACTCCTATTGGACTAGAGTTGAGGATCCAGAATTCCAGGTCCTTTCAATGATAAGTCATAACATAGCTAGAAGCAATCAGTGAGTTCATCTTCTCCATAGAACTAAATGTGAGTCACACATATTATGAGCCAGAAGCAAAAAAAGAGATATCACTGTAGGCGCTGTATAATTCATGTCAACACATGCTTAAAACACATCCCATAACTAATAAACATATTTGTGTGTGTATTTATACAGAGCAACATATTGATATGCTCTCTTTTCTGGGGGAAAAATGACTGAATAAAAACAGATGGATCAGGATATAAATATAATATCCACATTAAAGAAGGATTTTTTTTCCTTTTCAATACTCTTCCTTTAGATATGAACAGACAATTTTCAGATGAAGAAATTAAAGCCAGTTTTAGTTATATGAAAACCACTATTGATTAGAGAAATGTAAATTAAGACAACTCTTGAGGTACCACTTCACATCTTTCAGATTGGCTATTGGCTAAGATGACAGGAAAACATAATATAAATGTTGGAGAGGATATGAGAACACTGGGACACTAATGCATTGTTGGTGAGGTTTTGAACTGAATCAACCATTATGGAGAGCAATTTGGAACTATACCGTATGATTTGGGCACTACTGAGTCTGTACCTCAAAGAGATCATAAAAGAAGGAAATATATGCAAAAATATTTGTAGCAACCTCTTTTACAGCGGCAAGAAACTGGAAAATAAGTGGAATGGCTAAATGAGTATGTGAATGGTATATGAATGTATTGGATATTATTGTTCTATAAGAAACAATGAATAGGCTGATTGCAGAAATACCTAGAAAGACTTACATGAACTGATGCTGAGTGAAGTGAGAAAAGTGTACACAGTAACAACAAGATTATATGATGATCAACTGTGATGGATTTGGCCTTTCTCAACAATGCAGTGATTTAAGGCAATTCCAATAGACTTGAGACGGAAATTGCAATCCACATCCAGAAAGAGAATTATGGAAACTGAATATAGATTGAAGCAAAGCATTTTCACTTTTTGTTTGTTTATTTTCTTTCTCTTGGTTTTTTCCCCTTCCAGACTGATTTTTCTTGCATAACATGACAAATATGGAAATATGTTTTTAAAAATTGCACATATTTAGCCTCTATCAGATTGCTTGCTCTCTTGGGGAATGGGGAAGTAAGGGAGAGAGAAAAAAATTTGGATTACAAAGTCATAAAAATTGATGCTGAAAACTATCTTTACATATATTTTAAAAATAAAATACTATAGAAAATAAAAAAGAAAAAATAAAAGTCAATATGATTGCTTTGAGAAACAAAATACAGCTAGATTCCAATGCAGGGGAAAAAAAACTATTTCTTTAAACACTGACCTCTTGGCACATTTTGTGGTTGCTGTTGGCAAAGCTGAACAATTGCTGATAGATTTACTATCTATCAGGAATGAAGATGGACTATTCTAAATAATGCATCAATAAGAAAGTATATAATTTACAAAAGGCAATTTACAGATCAAATATGGAGAGGGAGTGTTTTGGTTCAATTTTTTAAATTAGGTAGAATGGTAGAATATAACCTTGGAACAGAAGGACTGGAGGGAGGGGTAATAATTTAATCTTTAAAAAACCCCAGCAGTTCTAATACAGATGAAAGAAAGGAAAAAAAATTGGGGGGGAATAAGGAAAATAGGAAATAGGCAGAAATTAATGTAAAAGTAGAAATTATATCAATTATTATGAGAATCACAATTTTCATCATAAGAGAAAGACAATATTAATAACATGTAAAGACTTGTTTACCCTTTGTTCTTAAAGAGGAACAATGACATCAGCAAAGTCTTGACTTGCAAGTGAATTGGATTTAAGTGAGGCAGAGTTGTGCAAAGTCATCAGCCTCATTCTCTCCTCCAAAGTTGAATCTAATGGCAAGACATAGGTCAGGATGATTGAAGATGGCCTTAGTTGCAGGGAGAGACCTTGGTCTTTTTAAGATAAAATCTTTCCCAGGTTTCAGTTTGTCTGAAGGAATGCCCAGTAAGTGGCTAAAAGAATTGAAAAGGGGACAGATTGGATCTACTTGGTCACCTTCATTGGGCAGTTTTATATAATGGAATTATCAAATGCCACATTATTATTGCAGAAACTTCTGTTTTGCAGAAAAGCAAACAAGCAAAAAAAAAACAGCCTATATAATCTAAAAACCTATTATAATCTATAATCTTATGTAGCTTTTTTTTTCTCTCCTTCTCCTTGAAGAGTGCTCTACAGAAGTAATCATTAAGACAATAGCTATAGGAGGGAACCAGATAGTATCAATGTTTGATGCAAAACTAACCAATGAGGAGGGAAAAAGTAAAGACCAATAAGGCCAACAGAAAAAATATTGGAGAAATTAATTGTCCCTAGAAAAACCAGCAAGTAGAAAGAAAAAAAATGGAATAGAATGGCCAGTGAGGCAAATAACATAACAATACAACAAAGCATTATAATATAACAGAAAATTACTGCAAAACCCATAGTGAAAAAGAAAGTAAGAAGATAAAAAACTCTGTGAATCCACTAAGAATTGGAGCAATAGCAAAAGAAAACTCTGGAATTATTTATAAGAGAAATAGGACTATTCAATTAGGAAAATAAGGATGGAAATGAGCAAAAACAGCACAAAAAACAGAGCCATGAAAGAAGAAATGAATAAGACAAATGATATATTAGAAAATGAAAACTAGGGGGCAGTTAGGTGGTGTAGTTGATAGAGAGCAGCCCTGAAGTCAGGAGGACCTGAGTTCAAATTTGGTCTCAAACACTTAACACTTCCTAGCTGTGTGACCCTGGGCAAGTCACTTAACCCCAATTGCCTCAGGAAAAAAAAATGAAAATGACAATTTGAAAAATGAAAGATGGATTAGAAAAAGAATATTTCCAAGGCAATAGAGGCTCTGTAAAAGATCATGACTTATGAAATACAAAAATACAGATTTGGAGGGGAGGAAAATAGCAGTTAAAGGACAGCTTTATCAATCAGTTAACTAAAAGACATTATCAAGGACTTATCAAGTGCCAAACACTGTGCTGTTTTTGAGGATGCAAAGATAAAAATGAAACTGTTTTTTACTTCAATAAGGCTATATTTTAATGAGAAAGATATCACACGCAAGTGTGCGTGTGTGTGTGTGTGTGTGTGTGTGTGTAATATATACAAATTGGCTAAGCAAAAGAAGAATATGAGCAGCTGGGGAAATGAAGAAACGCTTTATGTAAGGATTGTATTTGAATCAAAAGTGCCTAAAGGAAATCAAGGCAAAGGTGATGGAAGGAGAGAGAAAGTGGCATTTCTCACCTAGAGATATTTAAAGTGGAGTCTTACAAAAACTTTTTATTTTTTTATTTTTGGAGAGATGTATTTAGTGTTTTCCAATTTAATGTATATACTTCCTCAGGTAAATAGTTCCATTCATGGATATCAACAACTCAATTCCAATTTATAGTTTGAGATTTTTCAGGAGCACTGAGTGATTAAATGAGTTGCCTTTGGTTGCAGAATATAGTCCCCAAATTCCCCATTTATTGCATTTCAGGTGGTCTGTAGCAAATTTGGACAATAGAATTACTACTGAGTTTTTCTTTCATTTAGCTTCATTAGAATGCTTTCCTTCTCTGAGTTTCATCTTTAATCACTTGAACATATCTTCCTATTGTATAATCTTGTTCATTCCTACTTGTTTTGCTTGTTCTATCTCTTTTGATTAAGAAAACACCATCTATAGGGCAGCCAGCTGTTACAGTGGATAGAGCACCAGCCCGGAAGTCAGGAGAACCTGAATTCAAACCTGGTCTTAGACACTTAACACTTCCTATCTGTGTGACTCTGGGCAAGTCACTTAACCCCAATTGCCTCAGCAAAAAGAAAAAAAAGAAAAAGAAAAACACCATCTAGGGAAAGTATTCTTATTACATGAAGTTTCAGTGATGCTTCTGCTTACTACATTAAATGTGTGGTTTCAGTGATACAGTATTCCCTACAATTATGAAGATTGAAATCTATCCAAACATGCCAATTCTATGCAACTCTTCTGTATGTCTATATGTTTTTCACATGTTTCTTTTTGTTTACCACATGGCATCCTTTTAATCATCAACTGCTTCTAATATAGCAATGTGGGTTATCCATAAGTCATCCCTCATTCTTGCCACATCATCATTTCATTTTCATTTGCCTTTATAAATCTCTTTGATGGCGTCCTTTCTTTAAAACTACTTTGGAGTATTTCCTTGTTTGTAATGTGCTATTATACACATTACACAAATAATGTGTTCAAATAATTGTTGCTCAAATAAATGTTCTTCCTTTCCATTCCTTTTGAGTATACCTCAACTTTATTTTTTTTTTTTTTACAATCTATAGGTTCCATGGATTGTACCCAAAGAGGAAAATAATGGTATTTAAATATATGTCTCTGTTTCTTGGAGAAGCTTGAGCCCTTAAAAAAAGACTTTATATATACCAAAAGCAATTCATCCCATCTACTTCAGCCCAAGGAATCACTACTAAAATATAACGTATAAGTAAATGCCCAGACTTAATTGAATATCTCCAATGAGGAAAATCTCTTACCTCCCAAAGTAATCCATTCAATTTTTGGGTAACTCAAATTGTTAAGACATTTATCATGACTTTAAATCTAAATCTTCCTCTTTATAATTTCTTCCTATTTTGTATTAGATTTGAATTGAGTATCTGAGGTCAAACAGAAAAAAAAATCTAATCCCTCTTCCATATGATGGCTCTTCTGATTCTTAAAAACAACAACCATGTCTTCTAATTCTTCTTTATTCTAGACTAGTCATTTCAACTAATTCTCAAAGGGAACCTTTTAAGAATGGATCACAGGGAAGGCATAAGAGCAATCAAGAACTAAAGAATGGTGTTGACTGTCAATGGGGCAAAATTACATTAAAAAGAAAAGGTAGAAGTATACTAAGGATAATTTTGCTTCTTTCAGTTGGCCAGTGGCCAGAAGTCCAGAAGGATGGGGACTAAATCTATAGACAAATATTTGAAAATAAGTTTTGTTTTATTAAGTTGTATTTCTGTCTAAAAGCTCACTGCTGTATTTATCCCACAGACTCTCTGAAGAAGTATTTCTTTTTGTGTCATTGAGAAAAACAAAACTCCAAAGATATTTGGGGTCCATGAAAATATTATTGTGCTTGTCCATATCATTAAATCATGCAACATTATGATTGATTAGAAGTTGAAATTTTCCTGGGGGACTGGCCAAATTCATGAGCCCAATCAATATGAATGGAGCTGAAACTGGCCATATCACAAAACAATTATATTTTTTCTGCCTTTCAACTTTGCCAGAGCCATTATAAATTCACCAAGGTCAACAGGGCAGTTCTGTTTCAGATTTATAGCTTGCAATAAAAAAAAATTTAAGAGCTGAAAAAAAGAGAAACAAGGTGATTCCAACTTGTGACTCTTAATACTGTTCTTCAATGGCCATTTTCAAATAAAAGTAGAAAGAAGAGAAGCCTCCAGAAATAAAGTAAAGTAAGCAGAATGCAGTAAACAACATACACAATTACTACACTCATGTAAATGAAAGCAATGTTAAGAGACAATCAAATTCTGAGTAATTATAATGACCCATCTGGTCCCAGAGAATTCAAACATGTCTCCATCCTCCTAGTGATGAGATGGATAACAAAGCTATAGGATATAGTGTATACTATCAGGCAAGTTTGCAATGTATGTTGGTTATGTTTAAATATTTTTCTTTGTTATGAAAAGGCTCATTATAGAAGGGAATAGGAAATTAAGATAAAATGGATATAGTTTAAAAGCAAGAAGTATGAATAAGACTTTAAAAAGAAAACAAACATAATATTAGTTTCCTTTAAATGGAGCACTAAATTTTGAGGGGAAAGGCAAGAGAAATCAGAAAAATATAGAAAATTAATAAAATTTCAACATTTTTAGAAAACAAGGGTAAACTGCCACCATTTTTTTAAACCATCCACCAAAATTTACTGATAACCATTTTTATTTAGCCTTCCTAATTCCAAAGAAGTACTTTTATTTTATTTTTAATCCATTTATTTTTAAAAGAAATACAGTAATTACTTTTGTCAATCATGGCTCCAGGTTTCCCCAAGGACTCCTGGCTCATCAGGTATGATTCTGGGGGTTTAAATCTAAAGAATCAAGTTTACTTACTTTGGTTCAATATCCTACCTAAATTAATCCATCAAAGTCTCAAAGATAAAATCTCAGCATGTCTAGGGTATCACAAATGTGGTCAGCAGATTCCTCAAATCTTACACAGGACACACTGATTACTGATTACAGAATAGCCTTTACCCCACAGAAAATATATTGTCACAGAAGTCTATGAACAATTACAGGAATATGTACACTCAAAGCATCCCATTGTCCCCCAGAACTCTTACTTATACACATCCAAAAAAGGAAACAAAACTTGGAGTTTCTGTCAGTGTAATTCAGTCATTTGAGTTATTTTCTCCTCCTCACAAAGTCCTATATAGTCTTCCCAAAATTCATTATGTCATTCTTTGGTTTAAGTGTCCCCCAAAAGTAAAATGTTTTGAGGCTTACCAAATAAGCAAACACCTTTTAATTATGCCTGCACTAGACAAATAATTCAATGACTTTGTTCTCAAAGTAATATCCAATCCAGAAACCACCTGGTTTCTCTTCATTTTCATGAACTCTCTCTCAAGTATTGAAAGTCTCCAAAATCCAAACTCTTCATTTCCGGAAATCTCAACATTGGCAAATGCTGACAAGATAATTTAAAAATGGTGCTGTCCTAGAAAACTTCTTTTGAGCTAGAAAACTAATGAGGAAGAGAGCGGGGGTAGGGAGAGAGGCATTGGGAAAGGCTTTCTAGAAAAAATAGGATTTTAGTTGGGACTTAAAGGAAGCCAGGTAGGATGTTCCGGCTTAGGAATGATGTCTTCAAAATCCCTTCTCAGGACATATGCAAATTTATATCTGTTAAGTCCACGTGCTTCAGTTTAAGTTGCCACTCTTCTTGGGGAGAGGAGGTAGAAGAAAATAGCTCTTTCCTTTACTATGGTCTGGAAGCTGGTGCAAGAGGAAAAGTAAAGAGTAAGGTTCAAGAAGCTAAGGAGAAAACATTATCAGCTTATTTCTACAGCTATAATTATAGAATCAACAAAGCAATAGGAGTTCCCTGAATTCTATCAGTTTCCTTAAAAACCAAGTCTCACAACCTTTAATCTCATTAAATTTATTGGAGAACTCTCCATTTAATCAGGAATTTCCCTAATCTACCTTTTTCCTTACACATTCAAAAGCATGGAATCCCACTCAAATACTCAACTGTATCTGTGATCTTCTTGTGCATTTAATTTCTTTAGTGATGTGAATTGCAATCCATCCATGACCCTCTAGGACTCTTGTCCATTGTTTCCTATAAATTCACCTCAGAGGATCTATCCAATGTGTTGAGATCTTCTTTGCTTTGTTCTTATATTATGAAGATTTTTTGCTCTTACCTATCTTATAATTTAATCACAATTTCTTTGATGATGTCTTTTAAATAACTTCTTTGAAACCTCTTGTTTTTAATGTGTTGTAGACTGTAACTGCCATATGCCTCTCCACTTCATTTTGAGTATACAACAATTTCATTCCAAGAATGTAATCACCAAATAGAGCCAAATAGTAATCCTACTTTCATGGCCCAGACCTGTGATTTCATTGATATAAGAAATTCTCAGTGAAATTTCTTTTACTAATATCAATTGGCAACTGTTCTGTAACTTTCAGTGTTAGAGAATTACCTAAAGAACTAGGAGATTAAGTCAATTAATAGACATTTATTAAGTGACTACTTACCAGGTACTGTACTAAGTACTAGGAATACAAAAAGAGGTTAAAAAAACAACAAAAACAAAAAACAAACAAACAAAAAACAGTCCCTACCCTGAAGAAGCTCACCATCTAATCAGAGAGACAAGATACAAATAAATACATACAAAGCAAGCTATAAATAGGATAAATAGGAAATGATTAACAGAGGGGAGGTACCAGAAGTAAGAGGCATTAGGAAAGGCTTTCTAGAAAAAATAGGATTTTAGTTGGGACTTAAAGGAAGCCAGGAAAGTCAGTAGCCAAGAGAATATGAGGTAGGAGAATATTCCAAGGGAAATCTAGAGGAAATGCTTGAAACTGAGAGATAGAGTTTTTGCTTATGGAAGAACCAGAAGGCTAATATCACAGGATTGAAGTCCCTAGCAAATATATAAAGATTTACATTAATGACAGCTGACATTTAAACAATTCTTTAAAGTTTGTTAAGTGGTTTGCATTTGTTATTTCATTTGATTCTCCCAACAACCCTTGAGGCTGGTACTATTTTTCTTCCTGTTTTATAGATAAAGAAATTGACTCTCAGAGAGGTTAAGTGACTTACCTGTCAAACAACTGGTAAGGGGTAGAAACCAAATTTGAATCTATATCTTTGTGGTTCTAGATCCAGTGAGTGTTCTATCCACCACACCACCTTGTTGCTTTTTCCTGGGGTAACACAGCTTATAAATATCAGAAACAAAATGTGAGTCCAGGTCTTCTTGTCTCCATCACCAGAAATTTATGTTAGGTGCTATCTCTCTTATCATAATGCATTAATAAGTATTAACTGTAACTTGCATATGAAATTCACAATGTAAGAAGTTTTTGCCTCTATGTCTCTAAAATATTTAGATAAACTCTTTTTTCTCAAGTAGGCAAACATTACTCCTCGTGTTCACAGTATTATGTTCTTTAGTAAATCTTTCTTTTCTTGTACCATGTATTGGAAACAAACATCTATTCTAACTAAAGTCTAAACTTGTAGTAGTCAAATTAATGTGGTGAAAACAGCAAGGTAGTACAGTAAAAAAAAAAAAGTGCTGAATCAGAAAGGCTTGAATTCAAATCTGATCTCAAACACTTACTACTTATATGTACTTGGGCAAGTTAACCTTCATAAGCTTCAGTCTCCTCATCTGAAATAATGAAATAAAAGTAGCATCTACCTTCTAAGTGTTATTGTGAAAATTCAAAGAAATAATATTGATAAAGCAGTTTGAAGTCATACATTTATATGTAATGTTATTATTATACCAACAAGCATATTTTTAAAAATTTAAATTCTTTATTTTTGACAATAGCTTTTTATTTTCAAAATATATGTGAAGATAGTTTACAATATTCACTCTTGAAAAATCTTGTGTTCCAAAATTTTCTTCCTTTTTTCCTTACGCCTCCTCTCTTAGACAGCAAACAATCCAATATATTAAACATGTGCAATTCTTCTATGCAGATTTCTACAGTTATCATGCTGCACAAGAAAAATCAGATCCAAAAACAAAAAAACATGAGAAAGAAAAAAAAAATCAAGCAAACAACAAAAAGGTGAAAATACTATGTTATAATTCACATTCAATCCCCACAGTTCTCTTCCTGGAAGCAGATGGCTCTCTCCATCACAAGAATATTAGAATTGGCCTGAATCATCTCATTGTTGAAGAGTCAAGCCTGTCAAAGTTGATCATCATATAATCTTTTTGTTGCTGTTTACAATATTCTTTTGGTTCTACTCACTTCACATAGTATCAATTCATGTAAATCTCTTCAGGCCTTTCTGAAATCATCCTGATGATCATTTCTTATACAACAATAATATTCCATTACATGCATATACCATAACCTATTCAGCCAATCCCCAACTGATGGGCATCCACTCAGTTTCCAATTCCTTGCCACCACAAAAAGAGCTGTCAACAAGCATATTTAACAGATTTAGTGAGCTAACTGAATATTTCTCCATGGAGAAATAATAGATTGATGTTAATGAGGAGAATCTCAACATTGTAATCTATCTTCTACACTGGGATCTGGTTCTCAGATCATGATACTTCTTCTTCCAATGTCTTCGTCATCTTCACATTTGGTAAGTGTGCATCTTATGATTTTATCCACTTCCTCTCTTGGAGCCTCAGTTCCTCACTCTAAAACAGGCTTAATAATACTTGTATCCAATGCATCCCAAAGTTGTTATGACAAAAGTTCTTCATAAATGTTAAACCACTCTGTTAATATGAGCTAGCATCATTGCAAGTATTTGTTCAAGTTCCCGATTTTAAAAAGCAGCAAAAAGTCAAGGGCAGATCACTGGAATACTCTAAGGACTTTCTGTCAACATAAACCTGTTAGTGACTAGTCTTTTGAGTCAAGTTATTCAAACACTTCTGAATTCTAATCATGCACTATTACCTGCTGTACCTTCATCCATCTGTGAAGAAAATATGAAATTCATCACTTTGCTGAAATCCAGAAATTTGTGGCATTCATGATCTACTAGTGTAGAAAAGAAAGAAGGAAGGAAGGGAAAGACAGATGGGGGAAGGGAGAGGAAAAACAGGGAGAAAGGGAGGGAGGGAGGTAGAAAGAGAAGGAGACAGGAAGACAGAGAGGAAGAAGAAACGAATGGAGGAAGGATGGAAAAAAGAAGGAAAGATGAAAGAAAAGAAGGAAGGAAGGAAGGAAAAAAGGAAGGAATGAGGGAAGGAAAAAAGGAAGGAAAGAAGGAAAAAAGGAAGGCTGGAGAGAGGGAAGGAGGGAAGAAGCGATGGAGGGAGGGAGGGAAGTGGGAGGCTGCAAGGCCCAGGATTCTAGGTCAAAAAAAGATATTTGAAACAGATATTGGGGGGAAATCTCTGCAACAAATATTGATAACATATGTCTGATAAATAAGACATGTAGGAAATTGCGTCAAACATGAAAAAGAGCCCTTCCTCAATTGATAAATGGTCAAAATATTTAAACAAGTAGTTCTCAAAAGAACTGCAAATTATTAACAAACACATAGAACATTACTCTAAATCATCAACAATAAAAGAAATGAGAATTAAAGCAAGTCTGAGGATTCACTTTATACCCAACACTTTGGCAATGTTGTTTTATTGAGGAATAATAAATACATTAATATACTGTTGGTAGAGCTGTGATTTGAAAGAATTACTAAATTATTGGCACTATTTGATGTAGAGATTTCACTACTGATTGCAAGGAGATCAAAGACAAAAAGGAAAGATGCCACATATACTAAAATATTCAAAAAATCACTTTATATGATGGCAAAAATGGAAAATAGTGGGTGAGCATCAGAATTGTATAATGACTAAACAAATTATGAAAAAAACATAAAGCAATGTTATTATGTTGTATGAAATGACAGCTTTGAGAAATTCAGAAAAAGAGAAGACATGTATGAACTAATGCAGCATGAAATAGGCAGATCCAGAAAAATAATGTGACTCGCATGACTCCATTAATATAAATGAAAGAATAATAAAAAGAAGCTGAGATCTGAATAATTGTAATGATGAATTTTGACCCCTGAGAAGAAATGAGGAAAAGCTATTTTCCCACTGGAGAAGTAAAAGACAATAGATATAAAAATTTGCACATAGCATTACAAATCACAATATTAATTGCTTTTACTTACCTGTTATTTGTTACAAGGGAAAGCTGGGGGTAGGGAGGTTGAGGGAATAAATATCAGAGGTAGATAATATCTAGCAAAATAATTGTGATGTAAAAACAAAATGCCTTAATAATTATATAGAGATATAAGGAGGTGAAGTTAGCCTAACATAGCTTACGCTGCTGAGCTCTTAGTCATCCTACTTGCTCACAAACCATCCCTTATAATATATTCTAGAATATTGCCAGTAATTACAGCTAAGTGCATCAGGAGATACTTTTAAGAATCCATCTGCTCCCTCCCTCCACTTTTTTTTTAAATAGGACAATTGGCTTGTCTCCAATCATGCAGCACCTCTCCCTTTTGCCAGTATTTTTAAAGATCACTGACAGCTCAGTGATGAGTACATTTCCAATCTTTTCAATATCTTGAATTGTAGCTTGTCTAGTCCTGAAGATTTGAACTCATTTATGGTAGATAGTTGCTTTTATTCTATCTCATCAAACTTCTTGGATCTTAACTTTGAGTTTACTATTTTGTTTATATCCTTTCCTCACAAAGAAATGTCCTCATCAGAAGAGAAAACATGCAAGAAAGGGAAACTTGTAGAAGATATCTTGATGATAAATGTCTCCCATTAGTATTATACCACACTTCTGTAACAGTTTTTTTTAACTCATTCCCTCTTTCTGCCTAGTTGGTTAGTAGTATATTCTTAGGAAAAATATTATCATTAATAATCATCATTTATATAATGCTTTAAGGTTTTTAAGGCACTTTACAAATATTATCTCATTCTATCCTTACAGCACCTCTCAGAGAGAGGTGCTATTATTATTCCAATTTTAAAGATGAGTAAGTTGAGGCTGAGAAGGGTTATTTCAATAGCTCCCTATCATCTTCAATATTAAATATTAAATCTTTGGTGTGCATAACCTACTTCCCATTCCAGGCTCCATATACTTCACATCTTTCCACTCTCTTCCACTCCCAAATACCCTTCAATATACAGATACTGACCTTCTTGCTCTTCATCAAACAACACACTCAGTTTCCCAGTTCCAGTCATTTTTACCAGTTGTCTCCAAACATAAAATGTTCTCCATCACTTTTGCCTCCTGGATTCCCTGACTTTCTTCAAGTTTCTTAAAATACCATCTTCTATGGGAAACTTCCCAATATCTCTTAATTTTAAGACTTTTCCTCTATTGATTATCTCTATTTCTTCAAATATAGATATAGCTATAAATCTTATTTATAAGCAATTGTTTCCATGTCATCTCTGCCATTAGATTTCATGCTTCCCATGAGCAGGCATTGTCTTCTACTTTTCTTTGTATCTCTCACTCTTAGCACAATGCCTGTCACATTGAAGATATATAATAAATGTTTATTGACTAAAAAAACTAGCAGGTGTCTGAGGCTAGATTTGAATTCTGGTCTTCTTAACTCAATGTCCACCATTGCATCATTTACTTCTTACTGATTCTCACTCAAATTCTTGTTTCTTATTACAGTTTATGTATTTCCATTTGACTATATCTTCTTAAAGATTCCAGACTTCTTTTTAAATCTATTTTATTCCTTTCAAATTTGTTATACTCTTCCCCAATCAAATTCCAGTCAAATAAAAGCTGGCTGAAGCTCTTGTCTCTGAGAGGGTATAAAGAAGTCATCCCTTTTCCATCCTCTTTTTACTTTTGTCCTCTTCTCAGACCATTCCATGTATTGCTACTTTTTGGCTTTAATTGTCCTTATGTCTCTTCCTATTTTCTGACGTCTGAGTGATCTCTAGGACTCCACTCCTTCCTTCCATTTCTCTAACAACTGTGTCTATGTGCTATTCCTACCACCACAAGTTTCTATTTATTTATATCATGGGGTTTTTTTTGCCTATTTCCAAGATAGGATAGCAGTTTGCTCAAGTTCCTCTAATTGATAATTAGCAAATCCCTCATCTTTTTTTTTCTTCTGAGAAATTTATGATACTACATACTAAGTTCTCCTGACTCTAGGTGCAATGCTCTTTCTATACCAGTGATTCTCAAAGTGCAAACCAGAGAATCCTAAGGGTTCCTGAAATCCTTGCAAAGGGTCTACAAATTCAAAATTAGTTTTTATTTCTAATATGGGAAGTATTTATAAGTATAACCCAAATAAACAAAAACTCTTTGGACAAATTGTCAATAACTTTAATAGTATAAAGATACAAAATGAGCAAAATCAAGAAAACATTACCCACAGTAAGAATAAGATTATGCAATGATCAACTGTAATAAACTTGGCTCCTCTCAATGATACAATGATTTAAGGCAATGGATGTGTAATGGAAAATTCCATCTGCATCCAAAAAGAGAACTATGAAGACTGAATGTGGTTCAAAGAATTTTCACTTTTTGTTGCTGTTTCTTGTTTTTTCTTCTTTCTCATGCTTTTATCCCTTTTGATCCAAATATTCTTGCACAGCATGATGAATATGGAAATATGTTTAGAAGAACTACACATGTGTAACCTATATCAGATTGCTTGCTGTCTTGGGGAGCAGGAAAGGAGGAAGGAGAAGAAGAAAAATTTGGAACACAGTTTTGCAAAAGTGAATGTTGAAAATTATTTTTCCATGTATTTAAAAGATAAAATACTATTAAAATAGTTTAAAGATATTGACAGTAAAAGTTTAAGAACCAATGTTGTAGATCATGCAGTAGCTAATCTTGAATTGGGAACTAGATTTTGGTCAGTTGATTTACCCTGCTTAAGTGTGCCTGAGTCTGACTAGTTTACTAGTTGATATCTCATTAATTTACTGTTGTAGATAAGCCTATCCATGGAGCCATATCTAGATGTCTTATGTACAGTACTTGCAGTCTACTTAGCAGGTCAGACTATGTAGCAAATAAAAATCAGGTTCAGATGGTAATTTACTGAGTATGAAAGCAAAGACTGAGGAAGAAGGTAGTTTTGAAAACTTTGATTTCTGCTGCCCCTTCTTTTTTCAAGCAGCCCCATTCCATCACCAGGAAACTAAGAACTTCCATATCATCCTGAAACTTCTTGTCCCCATTATGATTATCTAACCCAAGGTTGAAGCTTGGTTTAAACAAGACTCTCTACCAATGAGATGAAGATGCTATTTGACTTTAGTGAAGGAGTTTTCAAATTTCATGCAACTTTATGGAAGATGAAAAAAATTACTGGACACATAAAAGATGCTAACATGTGTACCTGTGCTGAAAAAGGAAAAGAAGAGGAATAATCTTGAAAAGTAGACCTGTAAGCACAAAGTCTATAAAAAGGACAATACCAAGAGAAAAAGCCACAAAATCAATTTACAATCTGCTTGATGTGATAAGGGCAGTGCCTGACAACCAACATGTCTTCATAAAATAAAGTCCTGTCAGCCTAAGTGTCAGTCTTGGCAGACTGAGAGGAAGAAACAGATCTTATCTGTCTTGACATTAGCAAGGGTCCTGATTCTATGCTGCGTGACATGTTCATTGGTGAATGGAGAAAAGAAGCTGAGATCAGAAGTCGGTCACTTGTATTATTGCTGTCATTGATGCACAATTGAGGCAATTGTTTGTGACATTACTTATCCCATTGCCCATCTTGATTTTTTCTCTTCTCTTTGTCCTTACTTTTTATGATTATCTCTTTCTTCCTCTTCTCTTTTAGCTTCTCTCATTCTCTTCTCATCTATCTATGGTGAAGAAGAATTTCCATGTTATATCAGAAAACAGCTTGTATAAACTAAAATGATGGCTAGAACATCTTGTTTTTTCTTGTCTCCATGATATGAACAATTTTGTAAGATAAGAGTTTGATCAGCTTGAAATAGGGAGATTCACTTATGTATGAAATTTGCTATTCAAGCTCTCTCAATTTGTTAGATTGTCTTCCAGTCTGAAAAAGAGAAGATGGTCTCTCTTTGTCAACCACTTGAGGTTATTGATCATGATGGAATTGGATTCTTCTTCATTCTCTTTTTTGATAAGTAAGCATAAAATAGGAGACTGCTTTCTAACTTTAGTGAAGGAATTCCCAAATTTTGAGGGAAAAATGCTTCTTTCAATTCCCCCAAGCCTTGGGATCTCTAGCTCTAGTGAATTTCCTAAAAAGAAACTTATGTGAAAAGAAAAGTGAGTAGTCAGAGAAGTCCTTTAGTCAAAAGTAGCATAATACTACTCATAGTAAAGTCCCAAAGAGAAATCAAGAAGGAGGGATATCAGCCACGGTCTACTCCATGATGGGAATGTCACCTGGACTGTGATTTTAAAGAATAAGATTTGAACTTTTTCATAGGGGCAATGATTATAATGAATGTGGTAGTGAGGGATAGAATGAGAAGAAAAGGAGATATAGGAGGGGAAAAGAAGAGGAAGAAGAGAAGGAGGTAGTGAAGAAGGAGAAAGAAAAGAAGGGGAGAAAGAAGCAAAGGAAGATGAGGATTAAGAACAAGATTGAAACAAAAATATGAACAAGAACAAAACAAGATGTTCTTGATGATTAAATGATTGATTAATTGATGAGGATAGTGAAAATGACAACTCACTATTTAAAAGGTATATTCTAAACAATCTGCTGGAATTCCCTATCTTGCAGAATCCTCTCAGATTTTATGTAAATCTTCACCACTATAAAACATGTAAAATTGTGTCATAATTTCCTCCGTTACTCATTCAGTTAATTTCAGTCACCTCTGCTTCTTCCTGCCTGTTTTGGACACTAGCATTCAACTCTCCAATATATGTTGAAAAGGAAAATATGCTTCTTTGAAATGAAAAGCTTCTGGATTAAAATGGTATAAATAATCTAGACACAGTTATCAATGACTACAAGACTTACAGGACCTATAAAATAATTCTTTCCTGATAACAGAGTCAAAAAGTAAAGGAATTTCAAGGTAATAAGTGAAGTGCAATAATTTGTTTGTCAAGGGCTAATTGGGCCTATATCAATATGCCAATGAACTTCCTGACAGGAAGTCAATCACTACTGTTCTTCTTTCACCTGAACACTCTCACAGTTTGAAAATATACCAAAGGGCAACCATTTGTAATGTGTAAATGAACATAAATTAGAGCACTTTAATTTCTATGTGTTTAGGAAAAACAATTAAGCAATAACTGATTTCTGCTATAAGCTTTTCTCTGTACTCCAGATTTATCTCAAGATCTTTACAGAAGCAGCTAGGTGGCCCAATGTATAGAGTGATGAATTTGGAGTCAGGAAGACTTTAGTTCAAATTGTGCCTAAAGATATTTATTTGCTTGGCTATGTGATCCTGCCCAGATTAACCTCCCCCTACCTTAATTTCCTAAACTGTAAAATAGAGGTAACAATAGCAGCTATCTCCTAGGTTTGTTGTGAGGACCAAATGAGATATTTGTAAAGTGCTTAAGAAGAGTGTCTGGCACATAGCTGGAAAGACACTTTTAGAATTTGGTTTGAATTTTTAGGAATCAGACTTTAACTCAATCTGAACTGCTGTACTAATGTTGATTTGGAATAAATTCTAAAGTTATTTTATAAAAATACATGAAATTGTTCATCTGATCTCTACTTTATTGCTACTCTAGCTCTACCTATCAGTAGCTCCAACAATCTCCTGTACAGAGCTTGTACTTCTCCACCTCCATTACTTTGGCACATAGGTAGCCAATCCCCACAGGATCTGAGTTTATGGAAAACTGACCATCCTTTCAAACATGTTGATGCCAGATTTCTCTTCCCCACAGGTTGAGGACACCAGCCCTTGACATGGAGTGTAATGTCACCAAACAGTCGGCTACAGGAAGGTAACAATAAATGGGAAAAGTGGTCAAGAGTAGGGTTCATGGCAACTGTCATCAAAACAAAAACATCACTGTGTTGGTTCAAACGTTCCTTTTGTGCTTCCTAGGACAAGATGGGGAAAGGGATGAACTGTATTTAAAATTCTATGGCCAATAAAATAGTGAGGTGGGAAATCAGTGCAGTGGCTACTCTCTGCCTATGGACTAGAAATTCTCCCCTCCAGAAATAGCCCATGCAGGCAGATTTCAGAAAATAAAATTATAGTATGAATAGAATTCAATCTAGGTCTATCTCTTTCTGAAACTGTTATTGTCTTCTTGCAAATGAAAAAGAAAGTCGAGCTCAATAAAAATGGAAAAATGAATCCACAGAGAAGAGGAAAAAACCCTCATGCATTTTCAAGCAATAACAAGATGCCTAAACTGTTCTTCTGGAAGTGATGTCAGATTATTGCAATCTATGGAAAATGTCCTTTGAAAAAGTGAATAGGATTAGATAGAAACAACCCATCAGATACTACTTCTTAATCTTTTCTAACAAGATAAAGTTTCTAAAAACACATTTTTAGACTGAGATTCTTCGTATCATGGGACTGAATGAGACTGCAAAAGATCTGTCCTGTTTCTATGTAAGACTCTCATTAATAATATCAGTGATGATAATTGTTGTTATTATCTAGTATTTTAATGTTTGCAAAATATAAATATTTTATTTTACCTTCACAATAACCCTGGGAAGAAAATACTATTTTTATCTCCATTTTACAGAAGGGGAAACTTCTATATATAAAGGTTAGGTAATTTGACTAGTTACATAACTAGAACATGGCTAAAACAAAATCACAACTCAGCTTTTCCTGATTCAAGTTCCAACTCTATCCACCTACTTGCCTATTTAGGGTCAAAGATACAGAAAGGTGCTATTTTTTTTTCTTTCAAATATTGCTTAAATCATCAAACAAAATTCCATATTCCCTTGTAAGAGATTTCCTGACAGACAATTCTGTGGAGAATAAAGCCTTTTATATTATAAACAATTTTTTCTTTCTAATAATTTTGATTTTTCATGACTTTTCAAAAAAATTTATTTTCAATTTATGGAATAAAACAAGCATTTCCATAACAAAGTACAAAAAAAGTTATTGTACATAAAACTGCAAATCTACCACACACAACTTGCTATTCCTTTCAAATAATCATGTAAATTTCTTTTTTCTCTCTTCTCCCTCTCCTTCACCCTAGAGATAGTTATCATTAGACACAAATACAAACATACACAGTGTAAAATTATTCTATACATAACTTCTATTTCTCTGCTCTTCTTGTAAATGCAGATAGTGTCATTCTTCATGTGTCTTTTACAGTTAATTTGGATATTTATAATAGACAAAATAACTTATTTACTCAAATTCATTCTTTTTTTTTTTTTTTTTTGCTTTTTGCTGAGGCAATTGGGATTAAGTGACTTGCCCAGGGTCACACAGCTAGGGAATGTTATGTGTCTGAGACCAGATTTGAACTCAGGTCTTCCTAACTTCAGGGCTGGTGCTCTATCCACTGCGCCACCTAGCTGCCCCTCAAATTCATTCTTGAAACAGAATTTCTGTTACTGTTTACAATGTGTTCTTAGTTCTGCTTATTTTGCTCTCTATTTTATTATGCAAGTCTCCATGTTTTTCTAAAATCAGTGAACTTATCACAATATGTTCAACTGTTGTTCAATTGATTACCATTCCTCCAATTTCCAATTCTTTGCCACCACAAAAAGAGCTGCTACAAACACTTTAGAGCACATAGGTTCTTTTTCTATTCCCCTAATCATCTTTAGAAAAGACTAAGTAGTGGTATTACTGGCCAAAGGGTATAAGTACTTTAATAATTCTTGGGGTATAATTCCAGATTTTTCTTAAAAATGGTTGGATAATTTTGCAATTTCACCAACAATGAATTAGTGTCCCAATTTTTCCACAGCCTCTCCAACTTTTGCCATTTTCCCCTTCTATCATTTTAGTCAATCTAGCAAATGTAAAATGATATCTCAAGGTTGTTTCGACTTGTATTTCTCTAATTGATAATTATTTAGTGCATTTTTCACATGACTATAAATTGTTTTGTTGTCTTCACTGGACAACTGTCTGATCATATTCTTTAATGATTTATTAATTGGGGAATGACATATTCTTATGTGTTTGTATATTTTAGAAATGAGACCTTTATCTGATGAACTATCCATAAATTTTCACCTGAATTTTCTTCTTTTTGTCTGTTCTTGGCTTTGTTTTATTTGTACAAAAACTTTTTAATTAAATGTAATCAAAATTATCCATTTTATACCTAACTTTGCTCTCTGTCTCTTGGTTATCCATAAATTGCTCACTTGTTCATAAGTATGATAAATAATATGTTCCATGTTCTTCTAGTTTTCTTGTAAAATCTCTCTTTTATGTCTAGGTCATATATTCATTTTGATGCTATCTTGGTAAATACTGTGAAGTGTTTATTCATGTCCAGTTTCTGCTATATTGCATTCCAGCTTTCCCAACGATTTTTACTAAATGATGAATTTTTAGCAACAAATATTGTCTTTACACTTGTCAAATGCAAGATTATCATGTTTATTTGCTACTGTACATTATGTTTATTTTATTCCATTGATCTACTTTTCTATTTCTTAGCCAGTCAGTACCAGAGTTTTGAGAATTACTATCTTATAATTTAAGATCTGATACTGCTTATGCTCCTTCTTGTTTATTCTTTTTTCCATTATTATCTTTTATATTCTTGACTATTTTGGCAAATGAATTTGGTTATTATCTTTTCTAATTCAGTAAAATAATTTTAAATAATTTAATTGTGATAGCATTGGTATTACAGTTGATTATATTGAGCTAAAATTTATGACATGTTAAATTTTGCAGAGTGTCACATATGTTATCTCATTTTCTCAAGGAGGTTGGTGCTATTATTGTCTTAATTTTACAGTTGAAAGTGGGATAAAAACTGAGATTCAGAGAGGTTACATGAATTGACTAGAATGACATGGCTAACTTTTTGAACTCAGGCCTTCCTGAGTTCACTTCCATCCACTTGGCTTGATGTAGTATGATAGAACAAAGGAGAAGAAGGAGAGGAGAGAGAGGAGGGAGAGGAGAAGGAAGAAGGAGAAGGAGGAGAAGGCAAAGAAAAAGAGGAGGAGGAGGAGGAGGAGGAGAAAGAGAAGAAGAAGAAGAAGAAGACTTACTTAAGACTATCACATACTTAAATTGGATATCCAGTATATAAGAGAGACATTATATTTAAATGATACACCTGCTTTCAGGTCCTGCCTACAAACTAACTGTAAATCTGAGCAAGCCTTTGAATCTCGTATTGTTCCTAGGCAATTCCTTAAGACTACACATTGCACATTAGTCAGTTGATATTGATAGAATTTTCACATAATGAGTTCCCTACATTGATGAAATCATTACTTCATAATTATACTAAAAAGAAAAAAGTATTCCTATATTTAGAGGAGCTTTTTTTTTTGTTGTTATGGCAAAGCACTGAAAACTAGGGGGCCATTGTCCATCAATCAGGGAAATGGCTAAACAAATTATGGTCTATGAATATAACTGAATATTATTTAATGATAAGAAATGATAAAAGAAAACATTTCAAAGAAATCTTAGAGGACTTGTATGAACTGAAGCTAGATGAAGTAATCAAAACTAGAAGAACAGAATATCTAACAAAAATGTCATACAGAAAAACAACTTTGTAAGACGTAATAAGTATGACCAGTGTTATAATCAATCATGTTTCCAGAAAATCAATAAGGAAGCATACTATCAAACCCTTAGCAATGAAGTCAAATGAGATATGCATTTTCAGATGCAAACAAATTGAAATTTGTTTTTCTTGATTATATACATTTGTTACAATGATTTTTTCGTCTTTTCTAATGGAAGGGGAGTTAAAAATAAAATAACTATTTTGAAGAAAAGAAAGTTTTGCTAATTTGTATACTACTCTGATGATAATTCCCTTTCTTCCTACTTATCCTAGAGATTAAGAAATCAAATAAAAGCTATTCTTCTTTTAAAATAAAAGCTATTCTTTAAGAAAAGTTTAATTATACTCACTATTTCAAAATTTTCAAGATATTGTTTAAAGCTAAAAATACATGAGAGAACAAAAATAAAAATGTATTTAACACATAGAGAAAACTTATTAGAAGTTAAAAGGAAAATGATTCAGTAATACAGTAAAAAATAAAAAGGAAAAAAATTTTCTTTTCTATTCTTCATTATCCACACTTGACATAACTATACCACCATCTAACTTGGAGTGACATATACTGAGAAATCAAATTGTTCTCTTTTATAGAAAAAAACTTAGGGATCCTATAAATATTAGACCATCTGCAGCAGAAAATTGCTGATAATGTATTTGTCTTTTGGTGGGCACCTTTATCTAAGACAATTGAGATATGAGCAATAAAAATAAGGGAGAGTAGGTAGGGAAAGCAGACTTAAATCAATAGATAACCAACAAAAAATGGTACTCTGCAAGCTAAATTTCCTCCCTCACTAAGCCTTTAGACTAGAGCATCCCACAGATACCTAAATGGGCTATTTTGAGTCTAGACCTCTTTCCTGACTCATCCTGTGCTGAAAGGGAACACAGGCAATGAAATAATTGTCATGAGGTAGCCAGCATGAGAGAGGAGGAATAGAACCAAAAGTATTCTGAAAGCTTGATAATCAGCACCCTTTCCTCTCCACCCTCCAATGCCCCCTGAATGATCAAGGCTTGATTATATAAAAATGTAAAATTCATTTTATGTCTGTTTTACACTAGTATTACAATAATGCATTATTTATGGTTTCACAGAATTTAAAACTTGAAAGTATTTTGGATATTATTTGGTTCAATCTCCACAGAAGGAAAGAAAGATGGCTTATCCAACATCATTAGTATTTCATATAAATGAATTTTCCATATAACTAGAAGCTAATCCTTAAGATACCAAACCTTGCTATTCAAACTATTTTCACAGAAATCTTTCCAATCTTCTTAAACAGTTAATTATAATTTAACTTTTCTTGATAATTTCCAGTTACCAATATAATATCAATTATTCTATACTGCAATAATAATACAGTAATTTCTTTAGAGGTTGTTGAAGTATATGTGATTATTTGTGCCTACATTAAAAAGCTACAGGTGTGTATTTTTTGTAAGATAGTATTTAGTAATTTTTAGTAGTTGTCACAACAATTCTGTCAATTAGCCTGCCTTCAGTACTTCCCATTTCTCTTTTTCATCTGTTATTTCCTCTTTGCTAAGGATGGGACAGTCAAATAATCAATTGTGCTGGCATTGTGCTCAAAATAAGATTGAACTGGCTCTTTATAAAGTCTCAGAGGTTGCCCTCTATTGCTTAATGAATAAACTGCATTTGCTTTAGTGATGTCTGTTTTACAACCAATAAAACAAGATGGGAATATGGATACAGTACTGGTCCTGGAATCAGGATGACGTGTTCAAACTCAGTTTCAGACATTAGCTGTGTGACATTAGGCAAGGCATTTAACCTCTGGCTAACTCAATAAAGAAGAGAATATAATAGCATCTACCTTCCAGGATTGTTGTGAAGATGAAATAAGATTACATTTATAAAGGATTTTGTAAATATTAAAGCTTAATATAAATGTTAGCTCAAACAAGCATTTTTAAATATTTATCACTGTGCCAGTACAAGATACTGAAGATAAAAAAGTGAAGAATATTTTAGAAGGATCCTTTTTAGAATATTTTTATCTTTGCTTTCAACTATATTTTAAAATTATTTTTATTAAATTTTATTTTAAAGATCTACCTTCTCTTCTCACCCCATTCTCCTCCATTGAGAAAACCAGAAAAACAAAACTCCTGTTACAAATATTTATAGCCCAACAAAATAAATTCCCAAATTGTTCACATTCAGAACAATATATCTCAGTCTTTACTCTGAGTTCATCATCATCTCTCTCTCTCTCAAGATGAAATGATGTTTCATCTGAGTCTTCTAGAATTGGGTAAATAGGAATAAGTAACTTCTGAAGTGAAACCATCCTTTGTCATATAGGTCTATATTAAATAGCATGGATATTGAGAGGCTAGTCATAATAATGAGTTTCCATTGTATTCTTTTCAAAGCATTATATATTATATATTAGGCACTACACTTACTAAGTGCTGGGGATACAAAGAAAGATCAAAGGAGATGGGCAGGGAGAGAAATAGTCACGGGTCTCAAGAAACATACATTCTAATAAGGGAGACAACATGTAAATAACTAAGCACATAGAATATATACAGAGATGGAATTAACCAAAAAAGGAAGGCATAAGAAACTTTGAAAAGACCATGGAATTTGAACTGGGTCTTTTAAAAACCATGTTATAAAATACTCCTTGGCTGCTTCTATCTTCACTTAAAGGATGGAGGCATTGAGAAAGAGAATGCGTGTATCTTTTGGTGGCTGGTGCAATATATCTCCAGAAATTTACATGAATTCTCTTTCTTTCTTTCTTTTTTAAAAATTTTTTTTATTTGTATTAATACCATATAAAAATGTAGCCATTACTTTAAAATACAATATATTAAAAATAGTTTAAAAAACATACTTCAGTCTCATCAATAAGATCTGTGATCTCATTAATACAAATATTTCCTCAAGTGTTTTCAAGTTGTAATCCATTTGTGCTTTCTTAGCCTGTATGATTTATAACTATTTTCCATAAAATTACACTTATTTCACAAATAAGGAAACAGAAACAAAATAGTCTAAATTACTTACCCCAGAGTACACAATAATTTTCAGATGTCAGATATTTACACAGTGTGTGCAAAAAGAGAGGTTCCTGAATAGACTAATCTCTCAGCTACTGATAATTTGACTGGACTCATTTGTCAATGGTTAGCATACTCTGACTACATCATATGCCTGCCATCCTAATGATTCTGAATCCTGTAATCACACAAACTTTACTCTTCACTCCCAATATTCTGCTCTCTTATTCCCATCCTCTTTTTTAATCCCATATCTCAAATGCCCTGCTACAGATATACTCTTTTTAACTACGCTCTTTGAAATATCATCCTCAACTCCTCACTCATACTCATGCAATATATCATATATCAAATATTGTTATTTCATAATTTCACAATTTTCAGTTTTTCAAACCTCACTCACTGATCATGGTGAGGAATTTCAGAATACTTTTTAATCCTCATTTCCACTTCTAGATACTCCCACCACTTAACAACATTGAGAAACTGCTCCCCTTTGGAGATTTATTTATTCATTTGTTTGTTTATTCCAAACTTATCACCTAATCAAGATTGATTTCCAGACTGAATGTGGATCACAACATAGTATTTTAACTTTTTTTTGTTGTTGTTTGCTTGCTTGTTTTTTCTTTCTCATTTTTTCCCCTTTTTTAATCTGATTTTTTTTATGCAGCATGATAAATGTGGAAATATGTTTAGAAGAATTGCCCATATTTAACCCATATTGGATTGCTTGCTTTCTAGGGAAGAGGGGAGGTGAAGAGGGAGGGAGAAAAATGTAAAACACAAGATTTTGCAGGAGTGAATGTTCAAAACTATCTTTGTATGTATTTTGGAAAACAAAAAAGCTATCATGGTATATAAGATTGATTCCCAGGACATTATTCCTTTTCTCAATGAATTCAGTGCCTACTTCTGTGTTTCCTTCACTTGCATTTTTACAATCATAGGAAACTTTAGCATATATATTAATAATCAAATACTCTATCTTCCCAGTTAATCAATCTACTCATTCTCCATAATCTACTAGATCTCAGCTGTACAGAGAAATGATCATGCCCTAGATTTTGTCAGCATCCATAAGTGTTCAACTTTCAGATTCATGAATTCTTAAATTCTTTTAACTAATCATAAGCTTTTATCATCTTTATCATCCTATCTTTCCCTCTGTCTTATGATTCATAATTCCATTTGGTATCCTCACTGTTATCTCCAATTAATTCCAACTCTCACTTCTACACCAACCCATCACACATGCATTGGTCACACTTTCTTCCATTCCTCATCTTGACCCACTGGGGCTATTGCCACTGGTTTAAACCTTTGTCTTGCCTCTGAACTCCAGTGATTGGAGGAGAGAGCAAGACTGATGACTTTGCATGGCTATACCACACTAAAATCCAATTCCTATGTGAGTCATAACACTCATGCTGTCATTGGTCCTCTTCAAGAATGATGTACAATAACAACCAGGGTGCCACTCAGAAGGCCAAAAACAATACATTACAATTTTCAACATTGTGTGAATATAAGTATAGTCTGCAAGCTATTCATTAATTGTTCCTTGCACTTATTCACTGTAGGACTGCTCTATCTTGTTTTCCAGGATCACATTTCTCTGATGACATCCTTTACTCTGAGTCTCTTGTATTATTTATTAGTTACTGCTGATATGTATGTGTCAGTCTAGTCATGTCTACCATGCACTGCCTTTTGAGGGATACAAAGTTCTAATTATTTGCAAAGTTTTATATTCCATAGTTTCCAGTCATGGAGGGTACTTGGAAGAATAAATGTTAAAAAAAAAGATGGGCAATTGTTTGAGAAATAAGCTAAAGGTCACTAAATATAAATATTCCAAATATTATCTTGCTCTTTCTCACCTTTCGTTCAATTTTGGGCCAAGAAAGCACCAGCCCTGACGTCAGAAGGACCTGAGTTCAAATCTGGTCTCAGGCACTTAACGTGTCCTAACTGTGTGATCCTGGGTCCTGGATCACTTAACTCCAATTGCCTCAGCAAAAAATAAAATAAAATAAAATAAAAAAATAAAGAAAAGAAAAGAAATTGTCAATTTTGGGCCAAGTTCATTGTACACCTGCAATCTCTATACAAATTTTGTGGATTATTCATTTAGCGGCATAGCATAGAATAGACAATGTGCATTTTTCATTCATTTGCCTTTACTTGTAGAAATAGTAACATCAAACTTTTCTGAGTGATTGTGTATTTTATCAGGATAATCCAGTCTTTCAGGGCTTGTTAAAATCAGTATAGCATCTACGCTGCTATATCTATCTAGATATGGTATCTAGAAGACCTCTTCATCTATAAAATATCCCTCTTTTATTGGGACCCTATGCAGGAAACCCTGAAAGACGATGGCAAATAACTTTGGAGAGCTTATACATTTTTAACTTGTTCATTACTATTAGTATTCAGGGAGTCTAACAAAATTATCTCTGCTATTATACATTTTAGGGAATTCTGTATAATTTTTACATGTATCTGATGGAAAAACTTTTTTTAAGGTTTACATATTAAAGCTTTTTATTTGCATAACATATGTATGGGTAGTTCCTCAGTATTGATCTTTACAAAGCTTTCCGTTTCAAATTTTACCCCCAGTCCCCAGCCCTCTCCTAGATGGCAGGAAGTCCATTACAAGTTAATAAAGATAAAATACTTGACAAGTTGTTGTGCAAGAAAAATCCTATCTACAAGAAAAAAAATCAGAGAAAGAAAACACATTGTAAGCAAATATCAATAAAGAGCATAAAAATGTTATGTTGTAGTCCACATTTCATATCCCTCTCTCTGGGTGTATATGGCTTTCTTCACTGAACAATTGGAACTGGTTTGAGACATTTCTTTGTTGCAGAGAGCCATGTCCATCAGAGTTAATCACCATATAGTATTGTTGTTGCCGTATATAATGATCTCCTGGTTCTGCTCGTTTCACTCAGCATCAGTTCATGCAAGTCTCTCCAGGCCTCTCTGAAATCGTCCTGCTGGTCATTTCTCACAGAACAATAATATTCCATAACATTCATATACCATAATTTATTCAGCTACTCTCCAATTGATGGGCATCCCTTCAGTTTCCTGTTTCTAGCCACTACAAAAAGGGCTGCCACAAACATTCTTGCACATGTGAGTCCCTTTCCCTCCTCTAAGATCTCTTTGGGATATAGGCCCAGTAGAAACACTGCTGGGTCAAAGGGTATGCACAGTTTGACAACTTTTTGGGCATAGTTCCAAATTGCTCTCCAGAATGGTTGGATCCGTTCACAGCTCCACCAACAATGTATTAGAGTTCCAGCTTTCCCACATCCCCTCCAGCATTCATCATTATCTTTTCCTGTCATTTTAGCCAATCTGACAGGTGTGTAGTGGTACCTCAGAGTTGTCTTAATTTGCATTTCTCTGATCAATAGTGATTTGGAGCAACTTTCATATGACTAGAGATGGTTTGAATTTCATCATCTGAAAATTGTCTGTTCATATCCTTTGACCATTTATCGACTGAAGAGTGGCTTGAATTCTTATAAATATGAGATAATTCTCTACATATTTTAGAAATGAGGTCTTTATCAGAACCATTAAATGTAAAGAAGATTTCCCAATTTAATGCTTCCTTCCTAATCTTGTCTGCATTAGTTTTGTTTGCACAGAAACTTTTTAACTTAATATAATCAAAATTATCTAACTGGTGTTCAATTAGGAGTTCCAGATCTTCTTTGGACATAAATTTATTCCACCTCCACAGGTCTGAGAGGTAAACTATACTACGTTCCTTTAATTTGTTTATAATATCACTCTTTATATCTAGATCATGAACACATTTAGATCTTATCTTGGTATGTGGTGTTAGGTGTGGGTCAAGCCCTAATTTCTTCCACACTAGTGTTCAATTTTCCCAGCTGTTTTTGCTGAATAGTGAGTACTTGTTCCAAAAGCTGGGGTCTTTGGGTTTATCAAACACTAAATTGCTGAAGTTATTACCTAGATCATCCTGATATCCTATCCTATGCCATTGATCGACTGCTCTATTTCTCAGCCAGTACCAAATGGTTTTGATGACCACTGCTTTATAATATAGTTTTAGATCTGGTACAGCAAAGCCACCTTCATCTGCCTTTTTTCCCATTAATTCCCTTGAGATTCTTGACCGTTTGTTCTTCCAAATGAACTTTGCTACTATTTTTTCTAGATCTGTAAAATAATTTCTTGGGAATTTGATTGGTATGGCACTAAATAAGTAGATTAGTTTGGGTAGTATTGTCATTTTTATTATATTTGCTCGGCCTACCCATGAGCACTTAATGTTTTTCCAATTGTTTAGGTCTGATTTTATTTGTGTGGAAAGTGTTTTGTAGTTTAGTTCATATAGTTTCTGACTTTTCCTTGGCAGATAGATTCCCAAATATTTTATACTATCATCTGTTATTTGGAATGGAATTTGTTTTTGTATCTCTTGCTGCTGAACTTTGTTGGTAATATATAAAAATGCTGATGATTTATGTGGACTAATTTTGAATCCTGCAACTTTGCTAAAGTTGTGAATTGTTTCTAGTAGTTTTTTAGTTGAGTCTCTAGGGTTCTCTAAATATACCATCATGTCATCTGCAAAGAGTGATAATTTGGTTTCTTCATTACCTACTCTAATTCCTTTTATCTCTTTTTCTTCTCTTATTACCAAAGCTAACATTTCTAATACAATATTAAATAGTAATGGTGACAGTGGGCAGCCTTGTTTCACTCCTGATCTTATTGGGAATGGTTCTAATATGTCTCCATTACATATGATGCTTGCTGATGGTTTTAAGTAGATGCTACTAATCATTTTAAGGAAAAGCCCATTTATTCCTATACTCTCTAGTCTTTTTAATAGGAATGGGTGTTGGATTTTATCAAATGCTTTTTCTGCATCTATTGAGATAATCATATGGTTTTTGTTAGTTTGGTTATTAATATAATTAAATATGCTGATAGTTTTCCTAATATTGAACCAGCCCTGCATTCCTGGTATAAATCCTACTTGGTCATAGTGTACTATCCTGGGGATGACTTTCTGTAATCTCATTGCTAATACCTTATTTAAGATTTTTGCATCAATATTCATTAGGGAAATTGGTCTATAGTTTTCTTTCTCTGTTTTCACCCTACCTGGTTTAGCTATCAACACCATATTGGTATCATAGAAGGAATTTGGTAGTATGCCTTCTGTCCCTATTTTTTCAAATAGTTTGTATAGTATTGGAATTAATTGTTCTTTGAATGTTTGGTAGAATTCACATATAAATCCAACTGGCCCTGGAGATTTTTTCTTAGGGAGTTGGTTAATAGCTTGTTCTATTTCTTTTTCTAATATGGGGCTATTTAATTTATCTCCTCTTCTGTTAACCTGGGCAATCTATGTTTTTGTAGATATTCCTCCATTTCATTTAGATTATCAAACTTACTGGCATAAAGTTGGGCAAAGTAACTCCCAATTATTACTCTGATTTCCTCTTCATTGGAGGAAAGTTCTCCCTTATCATTCTTGAGACTAACAATTTGATTTTCCTCTTTCCTTTTTCTTATCAAATTAACTAAAGGCTTATTATCTATTTTGTTGGTTTTTTGTAGAACCAACTCTTAGTTCTATTTATTAATTCATTAGTTTTCTTATTTTCGATTTTATTAATTTCTCCTTTTACTTTTAGAATTTCCAATTTGGTATTTAATTGAGGGTTTTTAATTTGTTCTTTTTCTAGTTTTTTTAATAATAAGCCCAATTCATTGACCTTTTCTTTCTCTATTTTATGCAAGTAAGCATCTAGAGATATAAAATTGCCCCTTATAACCGCTTTGGCCATATCCCACAAATTTTGGTATATTGTCTCATTATTGTCATTCTCCTGGATGAAATTACTGATTGTGTCTATGATTTGCTCTTTCACCCATTCATTCTTCAGAATTAGATTATTTAATTTCCAATTAACTTTTGGTCTATTTTCTCCTGGCCTTATATTGCATGTGATTTTTATTGCATCATGATCTGAAAAAGATGCATTTACTATTTCTGCCTTTCTGCATTTGATTTTGAGGTTTTTATGCTCTAATACATGGTCAATTTTTGTATAAGTTCCATGAAACACTGAGAAAAAAGGAAACTCCCTACTGTCTCCATTCAATTTTCTTCAAAGATCTATCATATCTAACTTTTCTAACAATTGGTTTACCTCCCTAGTTTCTTTCTTATTTATTTTGTGATTTGATTTATCTAATTCTGAGAGAGCAAGGTTGAGATCCCCCAGCAGTATAGTTTGGCTGTCTATTTCTTCTTGCATCTCTCTTAATTTCTCCCCTAGGAATTTGTGTGCTATTGCATTTGGTGCATATATATTTAGTATAGATATTGCTACATTATGTATGGTAGCCTTTAATAAAATACAGTTTCCTTCCTTATCTCTTTTGATTAGATCTATCTTGGCTTTTACTTGATCTGAGGTAAGGATTGCTACCCCTGCTTTTTTTTGTTCACCTGAAGCATAATAGGTTCTGCTCCAGCCTTTTACCTTCATCCTATATGTGTCACTATGTTTTAGATGTGTTTCTTGTAGACAACATATTGTGGGATTCTGGATTTTAATCCAGTCTGCTATCCACTTCTGCTTTATGGGAGAGTTTATCCCATTCACATTCACAGTTGGAATAACTAATTCTTTATTTCCTGCCATCTTATTTATCCGTTATGTTTTCCCCTTTCTATTCCCCTTTCTCCCTTCCCCCCTCCTCAGTACTTTGCTTTTGATGATCCCCTCCCCCAAACAATCCACCACCCTTTAGATCCCTTCCCCCTTTTTTAACTCCTTTCCCCTGATTCTTCTTTTTTCACTTCTAATAGTTTATCCCTTTCTTTTCCTCCTTTCCCTCCCACTTCCCTCTAGCAACAGACAAGTTACTATGTGAAATCAAGTGTCTGATATACACTTTTAGAGCCCAGCCTGATGAGAGTAAGATTTCCACAATGCTCACCTCCCTCCCCTCTTTCTCTCAATTATATTAGGTTTTCTTTGCCTCTTCAAGAGATTTTACCTTGTTTTACCTCGGTTTTTTTAGATCTTATTTTACCACTTTTCCCTCTTTTCCCCAGTATGACAACCTTTCCCCCTCTACTTCTCTTTTTCATATTATCAAAGTAATATCTAGTTAATTATACCCGCAAACTTTAAGCATCCCCATAGTAGAAATAAAGTTGTCAAGAGTCCTTTCCTTTTTACCTTTCTATGCATCTCTTGAGTTCTGTGTTTGGATGTCAAATTTTTGGTTCAGATCTGGTCTTATCATTAGAAATAGGTGAAATTCACCTATATCATTGAATGACCATCTTCTTCCCTGGAGGATAATGCTCATTCTAGCTGAATAGGTTATTCTTGGCTGTAATCCAAGTTCCTTTGCCTCTCGGAATATCTGGTTCCAGACCCTTCGATCCTTCAATGTGGAGGCTGACAGATCATGTGTGATTCTAATTATTGATCCTCGGTATTTTAATTGTTTCTTTCTAGCTGCTAGCAGAATCTTTTCCTTGGTGTGATTGTCCTGAAATTTAGCCACGATATTCCTTGGGGTTTTAATTTTGGGGTCTCTTTCAGGAGGTGATTGGTGAATTCTTTCAATGGTGATTTTGCCTTCTGATTCTACAACCTCAGGGTAGTTTTCTTTCAGGATTTCCTGGAAGATAGTGTTTAGATTCTTTTTTTCATCATGGCTTTCAGGAAGTCCAATAATCCTTAGATTGTCTCTCCTAGATCTATTTTCCAAGTCAGTTGTTTTTCCTAGGGGATATTTTATATTTTCTTCTATTTTTTCATTTTTTTTTGTTTTTGTTTGACTGATTCTTGAAGTCTTATTGAGTCATTCACTTGCATTTGTTCAATTCTTATTTTTAAAGTGTTGTTTTCTTCAGTTACCTTTTTTAGCTCCTTTTGTAACTGGCTAATTTGTTCTTTGCACTCTTGTTTCTCTTCACTAATTTCATTTTTCAGTGCATTGTTTTCTATTTCCATTTCACTAATTTTATTTTTCAGTGCATTATTGTCTATTACCAATTCACCAATTTTGTTTTTCAATAAATTGGTGTCTTTTTCATATCTCTTTTTCAAGGTATTATATCCTTCTTGCACTGAACTCAATTTATTTTCCCATTTATCATCCAGCTCTTTTTTGAGATTCTTTATGCAATTTTCCAGAAAGGCTTTTTATAAAGGGGACCAGGTTATATCTCCCTTTATGGCTTCCTCTTCATTTACTTTGTCTACAGGTACCTCAGGATCTAAAGTCTGCCTTTCTTTCTCTCCATAAAAGCTGTCTATGGTAAGAGCTCTCTTCTGCTTCTTACTCATTTTTTATTTTTATTCATTTATTTTTTTAAAGCTTGGGGTCTGTGCAAAGCAGAGAAGTGGCAGCTAGCTGTGGTAGTTTGCCCTGGGGAAATTCTGGTAATTAATTTCCTGTGCCGGGGCCAGATGGGCTAAGGCCTTGTGTTAGCAATGGGTTACAAACTGCCTTTTACAAAAGGCAGATCTGCCAGAACACCTGCCCGAAATCAGGGCAGAGTGTCTGGAGTGCCTCAGAAACACTCACCAGCTGTTTTGAGTTTCTGCCATGCTGAGCCCTGCCCAGTTTCCTGCCTCTCTCCAGGATGCAGAGCAAACTGCTCACCCCCCACTGCTTGCCCCCTCTGCCTGACTGAAACAGACCTTTATGAAGTTTTTCAAAGGTAACTTCAACAAGCAGAATTTCTTAGTCCAAATATTTCTGGGTTTGTTGACTTAAAGATCAGTTCAGAGGCTTATTTTACTGTTGACTTGAGAGAAGTTCAGAGATGGACACAGAGAATCGCTCAGTCTGCCATCTTGGCTCTGCCTCTTTCCCTGATGGGAAAACTTTAAAATGAATGAATCAATATAAAAATAAAATCTGCCATTTTGATAAGTTATTAATAGAAACTAAAGATTTGTTTGACTTCCATGGAATCTTCTGTTATCCTTAAAGTTTTTTTCTTTTCTTCTAGATCCTTATTTGCATTTTTCCCACTCACTCAATCATAACTGAAAGAGAGGGATGAGAATAGCTGACAGATGAATGACTAGTAGGCATAGTTGCTAATAATAGTAGAGACTTCACTCCTATGGTTGTCTCTTTTGTTCCTTGAGAGTTCCTTCCCAGTCTATAATGTCTGTTGTTTTTCTGTTTTTTGGTTTTACAGGATGTGGTTTTGAAATGTTTATATTTATAATTTAATGCATATTCCTAGACACCATCTAAGGCCTTAGGTTCATAGTTCAGAACCATAAATCACACATAGATATGTATCAGGCCCATAAGTTCTCCGAATCCTTTCTAAATGAAGGCAGCTGTAGGAGCTGCTAAAAGAATTTCATTTGCAAGGCAGCATATTACCATTCAATGTCTCTATTCCTCATCTATTATTCCCTGGCTTCTCTGGGATATTTCAAGACTGAATTCAAATCCTACCTTCTCCAGGGAACCTTTCTTGATTTTTAAATTATTATCAATGCTTTTCCATTTCAGATTGCTTTCATCTATCCTCTATATGTCTTCAATGTATCTTGCCATTTACAACCTGTCTCCCCTCTTAGAATGTAAATTCCTTAAGGGCCAGCACCAAGTTTTTATCTTTAATTCCCTAGCATGTCCAGAGTTAAATATAATGCCTACTACAAAGTGCTTAGAAAATATTTGTTTTCTAACTGGCTAACTTTGTGAATATATTAATTTTTCCTATTTTGTTTTATTTTTTTAATTTATTATACAAAGCAAGCATTTTTATAATAAAGTATAATAAAAAGATGATTTCACATGAAACTTCAAATCAATTATGTACAAAATGATATTCCTTTTAAATATATAATAAAGTTATCATATATATTTCTTTTTTCCTTTTTTCTTTTCTCTCTCACCCTAGAGATGGATACCATTAGACACAAATAAGTATGTGTGTGTGTATGTGTGTATATAAAATTCTTCTATACACACTTTCATTCTATTGTATATTATCAGTTCTTTTTCTGGATGCAGATAGGGTCTTTCTTCATATGTCTTTTATGGTTAATTTGGATATTTATAATAACATATCCAATGGGACTTGAAAAAATAATACCTATAACTACTAGTGGAAGACATATGTAGTATGTAAGAATGTGACTGCAAAAATTGCATTTTCTTGCCCATGGACTATATGAACTACAAGTTAGTTTCAGAAGTATTGCTTGCAGGACATGGCACTGCTTGCTTGTTATGTTTTCTTTTCTTCATCATCCACATATTCTTAAAGAAATGAAGTGATCTCATATCTGATTATAGCCTGCCTCACAAGTCCTCAGTTGTTCTTCCATTCATGCTACTCATTCATGAGCTACTTTCTTTTAAATTATGCTTTGCACTAGCCTTGGAATATCCTCCCCTCCCATTCATTTTTTCATCCAGTTTATAGTGGGATAAATTATTTTGACACACAAAGATAGGGTAAGGTCCATTTATATGAATTCTACCATTCTGCTATTGAAGATGCCATTTTGCTTTCTCAGAGGCAGAGGTTGGCAGAAGCTGAGTACAATGATAATATCTGAAAAAAATGATTTTTAAACACATCTCATAACCACCCAAATAATGAGTTTAAGAATGGTCTGCAATTTCTTCAGAGTAGTGGATTCCCCTGACTAATGCAAGTCAACATTCATTATTTGTATCATAGATTTAGAATTGAAAAAAAAAATTAGAGGTCATGTAGTCCAACCTGTCTCATTTTGTAGATGACAGAAGTGAAATCTAAATAGATTAAGTAACATCCAAGAATTGGCAGAGCTGGGACTCAAATCCCAGTCACTTGACTTCAGATTCAGTATTTTCCCCTATGTTCCCAAAGTTGTCTAAATTGTAGAGAGTTTAAGATATTTCCCCAGATCACAAAGGTAGCCAATGGCAACCCAGGTCTTTCTGATCTCAAATCCAGCAATCTATCTACAACAGCAGCAGCAGCAGCAGCAGCAATGACAACAATATCAACATGGCATGTTGCTTTTATAGCAGAAGCTTTTAAATTTTCTGTGTGTCAGGTATCCTTTGGCAAAGCTAAGGCCCAGTTCTCAGAATTATTTCATTAAATGAATAAAATAAAATATGTAGGATTATGAAGAAAACTAATTATATTTTAAAACAGTGTTAAGAATCCTTGCTCTGTGGGATCTTATGACAGTTCGTTAATTTTATGCAGACCTCAAAATTTAAGTCCTTGATTTTGCTATGACCATGATTATATTATCATTATTTGTAGCAGGTGCTTATGATAGGTCCAACCCCTCCCAGAAGTTTGACTAATGGAAATAAGAATGGTAAAATTACAGGAAAGTAGGGGGAGGAATTATATTCTTGCAGTGGCTATCTTGGTCACCTGATTTTGAATGTCATAATTTTCTCCAATTAGACCTCCAAAGAGACACCATTTTAGATGATAGCAGCACAAGTAGTAAATATAGTGAAAAAGAAGCTAAGGAATTCAATAAATTGCATATTTTTACCCAAGAAAAATACAAATAAGAAAGAAAAAAGAGAGAAAAAACTGAAAAAAAATCAAAGAGAAAATTAAATTAAAAAAGAAAAAAAAGTCTTATTTAGTTCTTTACTGAAGAAAATACTTTTAAAAAAGAGAGAAATTTAGAAGAAGCAAAAGAAAGAGGAAGTGGAAAAAACAAAACAAAAAACAGGAAACGTCACAAGAAGGAGCAAAAGAAGGAAAGCTTTTTGAATGTTAGGAATAGCATTGCCTTATGGGTCTTTTTTCTCTTTAAATAAAATGTACATAAAAGTAGTACATGAATGAGAGAGAGAGGAAGAAAGAGGAAAGAGAGAGATAAAGACACAGAGGCATAGAGAGAGAGAGAGTGACAGAGACAGAGACAGAGAAAGACACACAGAGAGAGACAAAGTGACAGAAACAGAGACAGAGACACACAGAGAAAGACAGAGACAGAGAGAGAAAGGTGGGGGGAATGTCAAGCCTACATTAACTGATAAGTTACCTCTTTTTTCTCAGTTTTTATGAGCTCGTATCCCCTACAAAGCAGCCACGGAAATATAGTTCCTTCCTCTAATCCTTTCAACACTTTGGGGAAAGTGACAGTTTAAAATTGAACATTTCAAGAAGCTCTTAACAAGTGCCATTCTTTTTTTTTGCATAATACAGCATGTATTATATCTATAGTGTGGATGTTATGTGTGAGAATATGAATGAAAAAGATCAGGAATGAGATTGAGGACCCCAAAAATTAGGAATGAAGCCTTAAGCGCAGAAGTGCGATTTTTTTTCTATTGGAGAATATTCCAAAGATACTCATGGATGTGTATTGACTGATACCACCAAGAAGAGTCTGTCTCACTAATTAATTAGTAAGGTGGCAGCCTTCTTTTCTGTAGGCTTGCAGAAATTAGGACAGTGAACTAGAGGCAGATTATTAATATTCATATAGAACCTTAGGTTCCACCTAAGAAAACCTGTCAACCAAGTGTTTATCCAACCTACCCACTATGTGAGTAATAATGCTACCAGATGACCACTTTTCACATATCTGTCATTCATTTTGCTACGGTAGAGACAGTGACACTTGGGCTGGAGTGGGAGGAAAAAGGAAGGAAGAGAAGGAATAATAAGCATGAAGGTCAGTTTTAAAGGAGTTGGCAGGGCAAAAAAAAAGATTATTTTTCTCAATGTTTTTCTCTCTATCATCCTTATTTTTCCTGCTGTTCTTAACAAAATACATACTGCAGAGATTCCTTTCATTATTATATTTTATCATCTCATTGAGGGTCTTTCATTCCTGACCAATCCTATATTTGAAAGTAATTTCCCAAAATATATTCATAACAATTCATTGGACTATACTTTCAAGATTTATACTTATTCAGTGTTCTTTGAAAATCCATATTCAATAAATAGACTCCACATTCCAAAGAAAAATTAAAACTATCCAGCTCTCTGTGAATTTATACACAGACAGCTAGGAAGTGCAACAAAGCACTAGACCTGAAGTCAAGAAAACTTGAGTTCAAGTACAGTCTTTGTTATTTACTAGCTGGTAAGTCATTAAATCTCTCCTGCCTAAGTTTATATGATGGTAATGGAGGTAAATGGAGGGAAAAATAGCACAACTCCCAGGGCTGTTGTGAGAGTAAAATCAGATATTTTTCAAGTGCTTGAATCACTTTATAAAAGTTAGCTAACTAGTGGCAGCAGAAGTAGCTGAAAAAGCAGCAGGAGCAACAGAAATATCACTAGTAGCAGGAGGAGTAGCAGTAATAGTAGCAGCAATAACAACAGAAGTAGTGATGAAATCCTGGGTTACTAGATGGAGTTGGCAAAGAGAAACTGAAGTACTGATGGAATTATTTCCTGAGGCAAGCAGAGAAGGGCACCTTATTGTCCCACCTTCTGTGGAGGTTGTAGGTAGTCTCACCTTGCTATGTCCAATCAGAAATCCAAGTTATATCAAACCTCCAAAGTTAAATTTCCCCTATAAATCTATTCTTGGCCCACACCATCTTTGTTGAATTTCTTTTGGGGTTATAGCCCATCATGGTACTTTGCCACATTGTGTGTTTCACTCCCCACTCCCCCATGTTACAGGATGTCTCTCCTCTCCTCTCCTCTCCCACCATGCCTCTTTTCTTTTTCCTTCTTATATCTAACTAGCTCTTTTAGGATGTTAAACTCCTGTGCCTGCCAATCAGTGGTATACTCCCACTACATGGAGTATTTCCTTTTTTCTGGTTAATTGTGAGTTCCCCTAGGGAACTTGCCTTTTCCATTGTTTTAGTGGTAGTTTCATTTATTCCATTTGGTGCCTACAGAAATCTCTAATTGCTATCCTGAGCACATTAGTAGTGATAGAAGTTTTATATTTATATATATAGTGCACTATAGTATAGTGAAATGAGTCAGGAATCAGAATACCTATTTTCAAATCATTTCCTAGAATGGTCACAACCATCTGTAGTCTCCCCATCTTTAAAAATGAGAATAACAATCCTAATGCTATATTCCTCAAAGTATTATTACAAGAAAAACTTCTTAAATCTTAAAGAAATACTAATATTAGGTGAGCTTTAGTTATCATTCATAGTTTTATCTGAATAAATAAATACAACAGGTCTCTCCCCATCTTTAAAAATGAGAATAACAATCCTAATGCTATATTCCTCAAAGTATTATTACAAGAAAAACTTCTTAAACCTTAAAGAAATACTAATATTAGGTGAGCTTTAGTTATCATTCATAGTTTTATCTGAATAAATAAATACAACAGGTCTTAACCCTTTTGTGCCTTACTAGGCAATCTTCATAACTTGTGACCAAAATTTCTCTTCACTCAAACTTTTGATCCTGAAACTTTCACATTTATGTAAGCTGTTCCTCTGTCAATGTGGGGGAGGGAGGGAAGAGGGGAGGGAAGAAAGGAGGGAGAAAATAAGTTTTTTGCATGGCCAATATTTCAAATTACTTTGAATACACACATACACACACACAAAATCATTTATATTGAAGTGGAATGGTTTCTCAATATCACAGGCCTCTCTCAACACCATTATGAAACATCCATTTATTGAATTCACATTTATTGAGCATGTGCTATATGCCAGACATTTACTAAATGTTGAAGACAATACAAAAATCATCTCTGTGCTCAAGGAATTTAAATTCTACTATGTAGAAGCAATCAGTACATAGGTAGATAAATATTATCAATATCTAAGGACTTGAGTGGCGTTTCTCTTAGGAAATTTTATATATTCTCTAATACTTATTTTTCAACTTTATCCAAATATTTTATTTTTTTAATCAAATATCTTTATGTTATCTAGGCTGAAAATGAGGTGGCTAAACAAAGGTCTGATCTGAAGCTTTAACTGGATGTTTTTTTTTCCCTCCAACATGGGCCTGTTTGACCCTTTCCTAGGTAATCTATTATATACCTCCTCTTCAAGGGAGTCAACATTTTGAAGCCAAATTTAGTGCAGACACTCAATCAGCTTAGCCTACCGGAGCTCAGAGTTCCAGATTTCATAATATCCCAACTTTTAGTTGGGCCTAGAAGTATGAGCCACCTGCTCAGTACACTAACAAATTCTTTAGCAATTATAAGATATGAGACATTTTAAAGTCTAAAGTTACATGTTACATGTAACAGAAGCTCTGATTAAAAAAAAAGATGGAAGTCACAGGAATGGAATGGCAGTGCCACCATAGATGAATTTGATGATAAATTCTTAGGAGTAAATAACTGATCACTATACAAAACAATGTATGAGGATCATGGGCAAAACTACTTTCATTGGGGCCATTTCTGGTTTCAAACACAGTGTGAAATCTAAGTAAACAAACAAAAATTCTGCAAAGTACATTGAACAGCCATGTATGGTGAATATGGCACACTAGCTACCCCTAATGGGAAATTTTGTAACTGTTCTCATAATCCAACAAAAATTACTATAAAAGACTTCTTTGGGATGTTCAGCTTCCCTGAGTATCCTGCTTATTTTGGTCACATAAAGTTAATCACATTCTTATACTGCTCTATTTCATCCATCAGATGTAAAGTCAAATTTTAACTGCCCATTCAATGCATTGTCATTCACAGCATCTTATTCTGCTATTTTTAGCTTGTTCCTAGCAGTAAGGTTTCAAGTGAGTTTTACTAACTGAAAATCTGTATATGTCCATTTCCCCCACCTGATACAAATCATTTTAATATTAAATATTTGTTGATTGCTCAATTGATATTTAATTTTCTGAAATGCTTTTAAATCAACCTTCTGTGGTAGCTAGCAGAATCTTCTACAGCTAGTAAGTGCTCAATAAATGCTATTAGTTGACTTTTGGACATGTAGGGATATGATCACATCCATAAGACATTAAAGAGAATGTCAAGATAAACACAAATTTCCCTTATTTAGATGCTTTTTTTCTATTCAAATCTAAAGGCTTTTACCTTGCATTCATTTTGGTGAGTTCAGAAGAATGTTTTACAATTAACAATGGAAAAGACATGTTCCATAGTAGAACTCACAATTAGCCAGAAGAACACACTTCTCAGATTGATTAAGATGAAAGGAAAAATAAATGATAAATGTTGGAGAGGATGTGGGAAAAGTGGGACTTTAATACATTGTTGGTGGCATTGTGAATCAATCCAACAATTCTGGAGAGCAATTTGGAACTATATCCAAAGGAAAATAAGACTATGCATATCATTTGATCCAGTAGTGTCTCTACTGGATCTGTATTCCAAAGAAATCATAAAAAAGGGGAAAGGACCCAAGCTTATAGAAATATTTGTAGCAGCCCTTTTTAGAGTGGATGCCCATCACTTGGGGAATGGCTAAATAAATTGTGGTATATGAGTATTATAGAATATTATTTTTTATAAGAAACAATCAGCAGCATGATTTCAGAAAGGCCTGAAGAGGCTTCCATGAACTGATGCTAAGTAAAGTGAGTAGAATCAGGTGAATATGATACAAAGCAACAAGATTATGTGATGATCAACTCTGATGGACCTGGATCTTTTCAACAATGAGGTGATTCAAGCCATTCTAATAGATTTATGATGAAGAGAGCCATCTGCATCCAAAAATAGGACAGTGGGGACTGAATGTATATCATAACATTGTATTTTCCCTTTTTGTTGTTTGATTGCTTTTTGTTTTCTTTCTCAATTTTTTCCTTTTTGAATGATTTTTATTAGGCAGCATGATAAATGAGGAAATATGTATAGAAGAATATATATTGTTCTAAATAAAAATAAATAAGAATTGTACATGTTTAACCTATATTGGATTACTTATTGTCCATGGGAGGAAATGGAAGAAGAGAGAGAAAAAATTTGGAACACAAGGTTTAGCAAGGGTGAATGTTGAAAACTATCCTTGCATATATTTTGAAAATAAGCTATTATTAAAAAAAACAATTAACCAGGAGAAAGGGAATATATCATGAGGTGGAAACTGGCAGGCTAAATCAATAGAGGAATTTGGCACCCTAAAAGAGTTAGCTATAAGGAGAAAGACATCATGAGGGGGAGGGGTGAAGAGAAAAACATCATGAGGTAAAATGCCCTGGTGAGCTAACCCAAAAGAATTCAGCAAAGATGGTATGAGCCATGGTTGAATTTATAGGGGAAATTTAATCTTAGGAGCTGATATAACTTGGTTTTCTTATTAGAAATAATAAGGTGGGAGAGTTATCCAAGACCTCCACAGGATGTGGGACTATAAAGTTGAGCAGATCTCCATTGGTGCCCTTCCCTGCTTGCCTCTGAGAATAATCTTAGCAGTACTTCAGACTTTTTCTGTCAACACTACTTAGTGATTTAGGATCTCATCATCTCCTTCCACCTTCTACAACTTTCAGTTTTGGTCCAGACCTGTGATTTCATTGTTATAGAAAGTTCCTCATGAAGAAATTTTCTTTAATAATACAAATCAATAACTGTTCTACCAATTATGGTCATAGAGAGTTGTTTGTGGTCTTTCAAATGTGAGTTGCACAGTCAAAAATTTATTACATGTTAGAAATACAATTTGAACTGAGTTCTGATTCCAAGGTCAATTCTATATCTACAACATCACAGTTCTTTTTACCAAGAGAAGTTTGTTGGATTTTTAAAAAATTTTTGTACATTGCAAAAAAAATGTTTTGGCTAACAAATAAAAAAAATGCCATTAAACTAGAAAATAAAAAAACTGAAAATTAATAGCAAAATGGAATTGAATCTCTCATTCTTCCCAAGAAAGATCCTCATACTGTGCTTTGAAATCCTGTCTGAGTTTTACATGCAATACTAAACTTTAGTAATTTTTGCCAAAAGATAAATTGATTTGTCAGCAAATTGTTCAAGCAAACTTGTTCCATTCTCTCCTCTGGGTAATCTTTTAAATAGGCTCAAATTTTTACTATCTTAAAATTATTTTGACTTTACTGGGCTTTCTGTCTCTATCTTTTCTCTTTTCTTCTTTAAATTTCTAAATTCCCAAGAACTCAGTTTTCTTCTCTGAAAGAAAGAAAAAAAAAAAAAGAATGAGATTATCTCTTTTGTTTCCAGTCTATGTGGTTCTTAGATGCTTTGATTATTTTTGATGGCAATATGCAATTTTTTTTGCATTTATTCAAAGTGGTACAAGGAATAAAGCATTAGATTTAGAGTAAAGAATACCCAAATTTGAATCTCAGAAAGGCTAGAAAGGTGATAAGGAAATTCCAATCTCTCTCAGCCTCAGTTTCTTCATCTATAAAGAGAGGATAATAACAACTGCTTCAAAGGATATTGTGAGGATCAAGTGAGATAATATATATATAAAGATATAGCATTTCTATATATATATACATATATATATAAATAAATGCTTGCTCTTATTATCCTTATCATGTCACTAAAAATTCCTTCCTCCTCCTCCTCCAATTCTTCTTTCTCTTCGCCCTCTTCCTCCTTTTTCTCTTCTTCCTTTTATTCTTTCTCCTTCTCCTTCCCCTTCTCCCTCTCCCTCCCTTCCTCTATTTTTTCTCTTCTCCCCATCTCTACCAAAGATCATCTAACCAAATCCAAACCTGTTTCCTAAATCTGATTTTTTTTTAGCCTTTTTATGATATTTTATACTACCATCCCTGATTTTGTATTCACAGGGACACAGGATTTAGAGCAGAAAGAGATCTTAGAGGTCATTAGCCAAACCCTTGAATTTACTTTGTACAAATGAAGAAATTGATGCAAATGAATTTCCTAGGACCACACAGATAAGAAGTAGCAGAACCAGGATACAAACCCAGGTTCTCTGATTCCAAATCCAGTGCTCTTGATATCTTACCCTCCTGACTGCCATTTAATACTTTGGATCATTCTTCTTTTGTATCTCTTCTTGGCTTTCATTTCTAACCTTGTAACACTGGACATTTTTCAAGTTGTATTTGTTGGTTTCTTGGCTTCTTAGCCATGCTTGTAAGTTGCATTCTTTTTCTTAGAACTCATATAGACAAATGACTTCATCAAACATCTCTATGCTGATGACTTTCAAATCTGCAATTCAGCCCTTATCTCTCACCCTCTTTTTAATCGTTTACCTCCAGCTGGTTGGGAAGATATTTTCATAATTTATTATATTAGGGGCAGCTAGGTGGCGCAGTGGATAGAGCACCAGCCCTGAAGTCAGGAGGACCTGAGTTCAAATATGGTCTCAGACACGTAACAGCTGTGTGACCCTGGGCAAGTCACTTAACCCCAATTGCCTCAGCAAAAAACAAAACAAAACAAAACAAATCTATTATATTCCACTGAACATTATTTCTCAAAATTAACAGTCTATCCCTAAGATTATAGATTTAAAGCTAGAAAGAGGTAATCAGGTTACAAATATTTATTGAGCATTTACTATATGCCAGGCAGCTGGAAAAGATTCAGTTAAGAACAATTGGCTTGGAGTCAGGAAGACCTGAATTTAAATCTGGCTTCACATACTTATTAGCCATGTGACCCTAGGGAAGTCATTTAATCTCTGCTTGCCTTAATCCACTGGAAAAGGAAATGACAATCTATTCCAATACTTTGGCAAGAAAACACCATGGCCAGTTTTGGCTTGTCTACAAGGTCACAAGGAATCAGACATAACTGAACAATTACAGCAATATGCCGGGTGTTATGCTAAATGTTGGATATATAAATTCAATTTAAAAAAAAAAGGAGGAAGGAAGTCGAGGAAATCCTTCAAGGAAGCCAAATTCTAATGGAGAAGACAATATACAAAGAAAACTGAAAGGGTTGAGATGCTGAGAGGAAAAAAGGAAAGTATGAGCTGAGGACATGATAGTAAAATCTAGAGTCAGAAACAGAGCTGAGAGAGAAATGAAGGATGGCTGACCTAGACCCTTCCCCAAAAGGAAATATTGAAGTCATCAAAGGAAACTGGGCCTTGAGAGGCAAAAGGCTGTTCCAACTTAACAAAGTAGTCAAGGCAGAATAGCAAAATCCAAAGATTCAAAAACAGAATCGAAAGAAGAGGGCATAGAGGTAACCAACTCTACCCACCCCCTTTATTTTACACATGGGGAAACTGAGACATAAGAAAACTGAGACAAAGAAGTTATGCAAATTATCCAGAGTAAGAATCTAAAGCAGGATTTGATTCTAAATCCAAACCTCTATCCATTAAAATATTTTTTTTACAGTGAAGCTTTCTAATGTCTATCTTCAGTTAATAATGAAAATAATGAAATAATAGCACCTAGTATAGTATGAAGTACAAAGGGGAAGTGCTTGAGTGGAGGGGGGGAGATATCAGGTTCACAGATTTCCTAGGTATCTTCTAACTTACTCAAGCTCATAAGACCTTTTTCCTTTAAGCTGCTGCTGCTTCTTCTTCTTCTTCTTTCTTTCTTCTTCTTTCTTCTTCTTCTTCTTCTTCTTTCTTCTTCTTCTTCTTCTTTCTTCTTCTTCTTCTTCTTCTTCTTCTTTCTTCTTCTTCTTCTTTCTTCTTCTTTCTCCTTCTTTCTTCTTCTTTCTTCTTCTCTAAAAAGGCATCTTTTTGGGGCAGCTAAATGGTAAGTAGATAGAGCACCAGCCCTGAAGTCAGAATGGCCTGAGTTCAAATCTGGTCTCAGACACTTAATACTTCTTAGCTGTATGATCCTAGACAAATCACTTAACCCCAATTGCCGCAGGAAAAAAAAATGCATCAATTAACTATAGCCTCACAATAAAACAATAAAGACTTTTTTATACTTAACACAGTCTTTTGCAGGATGATTATGCCTTCCTATGGATAGTAAGAAAAGAAATAGTAACAGTGAAATGCTCTAAAGAATGATATTATAAACAAATTAGAAGAACATAGAATAGGGGCAGCTAGGTGGCGCAGTGGATAGAGCACCAGCCCTGAAGTCAGGAAGACCTGAGTTCAAATCTGCTCTCAGACTCTCAACACTTTCTAGCTGTGTGACCCTGGGCAAGTCACTTAACCCCAATTGTCTCAGCAACAACAAAACAAACAAACAAACAAACAAAAAAAAAACATTGCATAGTTTACCTCTCAGACTTGTGGAGAAAAAAAGGAATTTCTGACCAAAGAACTGGAAAACAGTATTGATGACAAAATAGATTATTTTGATTATATTAGCTTAAAAAGGTTTTGTACAAATAAAACCAATGCAGACAAGACTAGAAGGGAAACAATAAACTGAGAAAGCATTTTTACCTTCAAAGGTTCTGATAAAGGTTCTAAAATTTATAGAGTATTGACTCAAATTTATAAGAAATCAAGTCATTCTCCAATTGATAAATGGTCAAAGGATATGAACAGAAAATTTTCAGATGAAGAAATTGAAATTATTTCTAGCCATATAAAAAGGTGCTCCAAATCACTTTTGATCAGAGAAATGAAAATTAAGACAACTCTGAGATACCACTACACACCTCTCAAATTAGCTAAGATGACAGGAGAAGATGATGACTAATGTTGAAGGGGATGTGGGAAAACTGGGACACTGATGCATTGTTGGTATAACTGAATGGATCAAACCATTCTGGAGAGCAATTTGGAGCTATGCTCAAAAAGTTATCAAACTGTGCATACCCTTTGACCCAGCAGTGTTTCTACTGGGCTTATATCCCAAAGAGATCTTAAAGGAGGGAAAGGGACCCACATGTGCAAAAATGTTTCTGGCGGCCCTTTTTGTAGTGGTTAGAAAATGGAAGCTGAATGGATACCCATTAATTGGAGAACGGCTGAATAAATTATGGTATATGAATGCTATGGAATATTATTCTTTAAGAAATGACCAACAGAATGATCTCAGAGAGTTCTGGTGAGACTTACATGAACTGATGCTAAATGAAATGAGCAGAACCAGGAGATCATTATACATGGCAACAAGACTATGCGATGATCAATTCTAATGCACATGGTTCCCTTCAACAATGATATGATTCAAACCAGTTCCAATTGTTCAATGATGAAGAGAGCCATCTACACCCAGGGAGAGGACTGTGGGAACTGAGTATGGATCACAACATAGCATTTTCACTCTTTCTGTTGTTGTTTGCTTGCATTTTGTTTTCTTCCTCAGGTTTTTTTTTTCTTCTTGATCTGATTTTTCTTGTACAGCAAGATAACTGTATAAATATGTATACATATATTAGATTTAACATATAATTTAACATATTTAACATGTATTGGACTGCCTGCCATCTAGGGTAGGGGATGGGGGGAAGGAGGGGAAAATTTGAAACAGAAGGTTTTGCATGGGTCAGTGTTGAGAGATTGCCCATACATATGTTTTGTAAATAAAATGCTTTAATATTTTTTTAAAGAGTGAAATGCTCATATGAAAATAGCAAAAGATAATAACAAAAATATGCTGTTTGGGTGAATGATTCAGACTGATAGGAATCAAGACAGCCTCTGAGATGTAGGTGAAAACTAGCAGGAGCTCTGCTCACTCCATCAAAAATGTTTAATAGAATGTCTCCTGGCTGGGGAAAGTTTCCTTGGCACAGAGCCCAAAGGAAGACTGCACAGGTAAGGTAGAAGGTCTATCCATAGCAACACTCCCAGAGGAGACTAACTGCATAAAGCTGGAAGAAAATAAAAGCCCTAAATAACAAAACACATGAAATCAGTGTCTCAGTCTTGAAATGGATGATGGCACCTGTATGGGGGGTGAGGGAGGAAGACATCTTCTTCCTTCATCTATGTCAGAGGAGAAAACTTAGTAAAACTCTGCATAGGGAAGGCTGATAATGCAGTAGACAGCTCATAGAGTAGCATGTCACATTAAGGTAAGCCAAGGACAAAGTTTATTTCTCCAGAGACCAATGAGTCTAGAAAAGAGAATTCATTCAAAACACAGCTAAAAAGAAAAGAAGTAGCATTGAATTCAATGGTGAGGGTCTATCACTCTTCAAATTTGAAACGAGAATAGGGAATGCCTGCAATAAACTATTTAATCCTTAAATTTTTTAAATTAAAAAAACAATAGGGCAGTATCATATTACTGACTTAGATTTGGTTAAAAAAGTTAGTAGATATTAATTTCTTGACTTACCTTAATAATAATTTCAATATTCAAAAGGTGAGAAACCAAAAAAGAAATTAGTTTTTGTATCTAATTCTCAAGAAAAGTGAAAAACTTTTTTTGCTGGGGTAGAAATGATGGGTGGGGGGAAATGATCATTATCTACTAGAATCCTTGATAGAGTAGAGGAACGCTGATGGTAGTCTAACATGTATCTTTGATTTGGGGAAAGCATATTTGAAAAGGCTCAGAAGAAGAATAGATAGAATTCCATGGATTAAAATTCTGCAGAAGTCAATCTAGAAGTAATGTGGACCTAGCAAAAATTGAAGTGGAGAGATGCAAATGGAGAGAATTCTAAGAAGGAAAAGTTCCAGAGTACCAGGGGGTTGTCTGAAGAAATAGATTTGGATGTATAAAGATCTGGATAACCAACTTAAGTGTCTAAAAGAAGAATGCAGAAGATGGAAAATAAAAGAGAATGCACATAAACATTTAATATGATCCTGTAAAATTACAGTCAGGAGTGCTGAGGCTCATAATGAACTGAAGCTAGTAAGTACAACAACAACAACAAAAGAATTGTGCAACTGTGGGAAAAAAAGATCAAGATTTGATTCTTTTTCAATAATGAGGTGATTCAAGCCAATTCTAATAGATTTGTGATAGAGAGAGCCATCTGCATTCAGAAAGAAAACCATGGGGACTGAATGAGGATTACAATGTCGTATTTTTACTTTTTTGTTATTGTTATTGTTTGCTTACCTTTTTTGCCTTTTTTCCTCATTTTTTACCTTTTTGATCTGATTTTTCTTGTACAGCATGATAAATGTGGAAATATGTTTGGAAAAATTGCTCATGTTCAATCTGTATTGGATTACTTGTTCTCTGGGGGAAGGAGATGGGGAGAAGGGAGGGAGAAAAAATTGGAATACAATGTTTTTCAGGGATAAGTGTTGGAAGCTATCTTTACATGTATTTTTAAAATAAAAAGCTATTACTAATTTTTAAATAGAGTCCTAGAGGGAGAGGGTATCTCAGATTATGAGGAAGATCTGAAGTCCACTTCATTAAAGGCTTCCATGGATCCTTTAATAAAGTACCATTGTTTCAGAGGGAAAAAAAGAAGAGAAGATTAATAAATGACTCAGTAAAGGGAATAATAACAGAAAATAGGATAAAGCAAAGATGGTGAAACATTACTTTGCTTCTATGTTCTTTGGCAAGGATGGTAAGTTTTGCACTGGGAAAAACAGCAAAAATGACTAACAAAAAGTTCATAAGATAGATAAGAAAACATTATGACCATACTTAGGTACCTTTGATGAATTCAAATCATCTGAATGATATGGATTACCTCCTGGAATACTTAATGAACTTGTAGAAATGATTACTGAGCAACTGTGACTGCCTTGTAACAGTTACTACAGTTCAGATAAAATAAAATGACTTTTTTTTTGTTCCAAAAGACTGTGAATGAGACTAATTTCCCTCTCCCCATCATACATTAGGAGCACCTAGGTGGCAAAATGGATCGAGTCTTCATGCATTCAAATCTAGCCTCAGACCCTTACTAGCTATGTGACCTTGGACACTGTTTGCCTCAGTTTCCTTATCTGTAAGAGGTAGAGAAGAAAATGGCAAACCATATAGTACCTCTGCCAAGAAAACTTCAAGTGAAGTGATAAGGAATTGTTGGACATGATTGAAAAAGGACTGAATAGCAACAGTGTATAAACATACACTGTTATTGAACATAAAGCACAGGCTACAGATGTTCACAGAACAGCACATGCTGTCAGATGTAATCATTATGTTGGTTTCTTTTGTTTCTTTGTTTTTTTTTTTTACTTTGTTACATTGGACTAGGCCTACTGAGAGTGGGTTAGAAATACTGATTATGGTATAGAAACAAACACAAAAGTCAATAAAACAATTTTTTAAAGAAGATGTGTCTCTGTGAACACCTTATTAATAAACACATAGTTATTGAGTTTTTCTTTAGGGTGCCTTTGAGAATTGTTGATCATTCAAGCAGCATTATTGAATTCTTACCACTTGCCTACTAAGGGAAGTTGTTCTTTGATAGGTGCTAGAACAGTGGATTTGAGAGCTGGCTGAGAAGCAGAATGATTTGACCCAGTGAAGTATAGAAACGGGGTAGACTGTTATAGGGCTTACTTATTACAGGAACAAAGGTTTCCAATTAACACAATTTGTAGCTTAAATGTATTTTGGCTAGTCTAGAGTACTTCCTCTAGAGTCTGGCATTCAGGTTGTCCCTTTTTTGTAGATGATGTGTTCTGGACTCTTATAAATGAATCTTCTAAACTCACAGTGGAGTATAAGGAACAATAAGTATCCACTTTGGGCACTGCTGCTTTGAAAACATTCAATGTTTTCTCTCCTTTGGGTTTCAGAACAAAAGGGAAAGTATTTCTTTTCCTCCTGAAGTCATACCAGCAGCAATGGCTGCTCACAATACAAGCACATTTCAAAAAGAACATGTTTGCCCAGGTAAGCCCTACCTACCTTCTTTTATCTCTCTGTGTGGTTTTTTGTTTGTTTGTTTGTTTTCTTCAGCATAGATTTGTAATCTCAAATCCCACCTTCTGCAAAATGTCTCTCATCTATCTCTATTTCTATCTCCACTACAAACTGTGCCCTCCCACTAAAATTAGTTCCCATTTATGCATATATATTTTCTGTATACATGGTTGTTTGCATGTTTTAAGTAGAATTGACCTGGAAGATAGGATCCATGCTTTTCTGTGTATCCTCAGTACTTAGCAAAATGCCTGACTCATGGTAGGTGCTTGATCAGTGCTTATTCATTGACTGAGAGATGGGTACTTCCAGATTGTAACACTGTAGAAAGAATCTCTGAGAAGAATTTGAGGAAAATCTGGATTACTATTAATCTCCCTCTCCTACTGACCCACTTTCTAAAGGGACTGCATAGTAGTCCTCTGAAGGCCACATAACATAAAATGGCCAGAAAACATGGCAGGTCTAGTGGAAATATTCCAGTTTACCTTTTGCTTCATATAAAATTCAGTTACAAATTATCTTTGGTTATTTAGTATGAATTGTTAACAGAAATAGTCTTCATTCTTAAATTGGTGTATCCATCTCCTTTAAATATGAATCTCTTTTAAATCCCTTTGAATTCTGCCTCACATTTAATCTCATTTTTCACTAGGTAACAATTGCCTTCCTGACTGCTGTTTTCCAGTAGTTACACTGAATTTTATCTTTTCCATTTAGTGAGAATATTGAAATGTTAAATGTCTCCCTATTCCGTTTTCTCCAGCTACATTGATTCCAAAGTTCATTCTTCCAGAATTTGACAGGCTTTCTTGAGTTTTATCTCTTGCTCAAGGTCATAAAGAGTGTATTTCAATAAAACCACTCTGGCTCTTTTCACTGGATTCTAGAAAAATATTGTGTGAACTAGAAAGCTCATATAACAAATTGGGTTACTGAGTTTCTTAATTATTGGTTCTTCCTTATTAACAACATTGTGACTTTGGGGATTTAGAGAAGTTGAGAACTGTTGCATTCAAATAAAGTTCTTTTCCCCATGGTTTTGGTCATTAAAACCATGTTTAAAATGAAAAAGAATTTATTCATCAGTAAAATATAAACTCCTCAGGGGTAGGTATTGAGAAAATGCCATTAGATTTGACAGCTAAGAGATCACTGATGAGTTTGGAGAGATCAATTTTATCTGAATGGTGGAATTAAGAAGAAAGTGGGGAGAAAAGAGGAAAAGGGAAGGGAGAAGAGAGGAAAAGGGAAGAGAGAAGAGGAGAAGGAAAGAGAGTGTGTATGTCTAGATAACTTTTTCTAAAAGTTTGGCAAGAAAGGAAGGAGAAACATGGGATGATGTTTTCGGGAGTGAAGGCTTTTTAAGAATGAGAGAGACCCAGGGAATGTCAGAAAGCAGTAGGGATTTAACCTTTCAAATTTTGTATTTGTGTAATTAATGAGAAGGGCAATCAGGTGGCACAATGGACAAAGCCCCAAGTCTGATTTCAGAAAGACTCATCTTCCTGAGTTGAAATTCTGGCCTCAAACTCTTACTAGCTATGTAGTCCTAGGCAAGTCTCTTAACTCGATTTACCTTAGTTTCCTCATCTGTAAAATGAGCTGGAGAAGGAAATGGCAAAATACATATCTTTGCCAAGAAAACCCCAAAAGGAGTCATGACTGAGAAAAATGAGTGAACAACAATAGCAATAATTAATGAGGAATATGTAGCACTCCTGCATAATGGAAGTTATAAGATATAAAAAATACATCATCGCAAAATCAAATTACAAAAAAATAGATTTTTATGAAACTGAACAATTTCAAATTAAATATGAATCAATATATTTCAAGGAAAAAACCCCAGAAAGGATATGCTATTACCATGATTATTTCCCCTCCCTCAAATTCAGTTGCTAGAGGTACAATTCTGAACTGAAAAGAAGTCTAAGTAATCCAGGTAAACCAATGCTAACCCAAAAGAAGAACTAAAAATTCATCAGAATCAAAAGGGTTCTGGATCAGAGGACCTTGATTCAAATCCTCCTTCTACCACTGACTACACATAGGACCTTAGGAAAGTCATCTAATTTATCTAAGTCATCTTCACTTGTAAAATGAGAAAATTTGATTAAATGTTTTCTAAGGTCTCTAACAGCTCTAAATCTACTATCCTATGGTCTTTTCATGTTAGCCATGGTCATCAGTACAGCTTTTCCTGTACTTCTTTACTTTGTCTTTTGTGGACTCTGCTAGCCTGATACATAGAGGAAGATTTAAAAATGTTTATTGACTGACTAATAAATCATAATCTTAGAGATAGAGGAGATTTTATCAATCGAATCATATAGTTAATTAGAGCCAAGACTAAGACTCAGGTTCTCAATTGAAAGCCTATTTTCTTATCACTTTATCATGGTTTCTCACTAAAAAGTGCTGTTTTTATTTTACAAAATTTTCAAGTCAGCCCCCTTTGGAAAAAGTGATTATTTTTCTAGTTTTATAGAGACCCTTTCAAAAGTGAGGGTTCCCCACCCCTGCCAGTGAATCAATGATTTTTTGAAAATTATTTTCTTATCTATTATCTCCCATGCTCTAACTTAGAACATGAAAAGGCTTATTTAGGGTCACATAGTAATTGTTCAAGGCTAGAATTTAAACATATTTTTTCTGTCTCCAAACTAGAATCCTATCCACTATTCCGTGGCTATACCTACTCAGAATTGTTAAATAATAATATTAATAATTCTTGGTCTCTAAGTCATTATTCTGACTTTGAAGACAATTGTAGCATCACACATCACCCATAAAGGTGCTTGCCACACAGTATACTAGAGTAATCTAACTTTAGGTTCCTTTGGGTTGATTTGACTAAAAGGATGCCTGATCTCCTGCCATTTTACAGGAAACATTTTCATCCTGCCCATCCTTTTAACTTGTAGAAGGAGACATGATAGCCAGCAACCCAGCTGCTGCTTCTGCCCTCATTAATTCTATATCATCCTGAACAGCCGTTTTAGATTGAAAAGATGTGAGTTGTTCACAGATGTTTCTTCTGCCTCTCTTGGAGCCACAACAGTAAGGTTCATTTCCATTATCCCAAATCACTGGAACTGATGGAGTGATGGGAGGGGCAAGAATTCTCCTTAGGGTAGAGGAAAATTGAAACAATTCTTTAAACCATCCTAAATAAACCTCTGTAAATCATTGAGGAAGCATATTGGGTGGGAAGTGACCCAGAGACAACTGAGGGTAGAGGGAGGGAACAAAGGTGATGCTTAAAAGGTTCAAAAGTCATAATTTCTGGGTAATTAATCATTTTATTAATAATTCTAGCATTTTAATAAAAGTCAGTGGCACTTTGAAATGCCAAAGACCCTCATGGTGTAGGCTCAAGGTTTAAATGCCTTTGGAAAAGTGAGTGTTCCTGAGTATGGCAATTAATTCTGATTGGTTACCAAGTAATGAGAGAAAATGAATATTACAATGGGGGACTGGACCTATTCTAATGAACTTTGGTTATATTATTTACTTCTAAATTGCCTCAGCCTTGGGCAATCTAATCAAAGAATTTATCCTTACCAGAACCAGAGTAGAACACAGTGGACTTCATCATCTTAAATTAAATTCCTTGTAAGGTTGGGTGAGGTCTGACCACAATCAAGAAGAAAGTTAATTAACCTTCAGAGACTGAGTTTTGAAATGAGGAATTTTTCTAGAAAAAGGAGGGAACTCTGAATCTCCCAAATTGTTGGTTATTAATAATCATTTCTCTCAGAAGGCAGAATTTGCATACATATAATCAGCTTACGATAGTAATTACGAACATGTATATACTGCTTGGCATATATAATCTTATAGGTTTTCACAACAATCCTGGGAGGTAGGTGCTATAATTAAATCCATGTTACAGATGAGAAAACTAAGGTAGACATAACTTATATGACTTGCTCTGGGTCATACAGCTAGTGAATGTAAAAGGCTTGAATTCGAGTCATTCTGATTCTCCATTGGGTGCTCTATATACAGCTTGAGCTGTCATAGTATTTCCTACTGTCAATGAGATAATGTCCCTCTCTTCTCTTCAGGTGCTTACCTCTATATTCTCTGTTGCTTCTTTTCACTTTTATGGATGTGCTCTGATTGTACCTGTAAGAAAATTTAAGAAAAAGGGAAGATTGAGTTATTTCCATCTCTTCCCTTCCTCTCAAATGGCTCTGGGTCCCTGGCATTTGAGAGTGTCATTGACTTCTTTTATTAAAATGCTATAATTATTCAAATGATTAATTACCCAGAAATTATGTCTCTTAAATCTTTTAAATGTCACACTTCCTCCCTCCAGCCCCACCCAATTATCTCTCTAAGTCAATGCCCACTCAGTTTGCTTCTTCAATTATTAACAGAGATTTAGGATGGGTCAAAGAATTATTCCATTTTCCCTTTAGCCTAAATTAGAACCCCAGCATTGACCCTAAAAGAGAAAAAAAATTATATACATGAGTTTGAAAGGTGCAAGAGGGGACATGGGGATATGATATTTTATTTTCCTCCACAAATTGCATAAGGAAGAGTATATTTGAAAAGCAGGAAATTACTTAGATTTCTCCTTGGGAAACATGTTAATCGGCATTTGTGTCTGAGAGGGTGTCCTGAACAGATAAATCTGGCTCCACCCACAGAAGAATGTGTGAACCATCTCAGTGCCCAACTCCTCTGCCCTCTAGTCTCTCATCCCCTCCTTCAGAGGATTAAGAAGAGAAATTTAAGAAGAGATTTAAGAAGAGAAATAGTTTGGGGAGAGAGCCACTTTAGTTCTCATTGTACTTGCCCTATGACTACAGAAGTTCAATTGGGCATTTGACACAATGATTTACAATTTAACTTTTTTTTATTGGGGCAGAAAACACTCTTGAAGAAAATGAGAATTGCACCTCTTTAAAATTAGGGCCCTGAAGGGCTGAATAAACTGCTGGAGTTAAAGACTTTACATTTTTATTAAACCAGTCCCAGGGCCTTGGGGAATTTCATACCAGGACTTTCAAAGAAAAATCTTTAATCTACGGAGACCTACCCCAACAATTATAGTCAGCCAATGAATGCTTCCTTAATGTAAAAGGACTGTGTATCACTATGGTCTTAGCAATCTGCCTAGTAAATACAAGGTAGACACCTGGCATATATTGTACCATTAAGCAATAAATATATTTTTGCCTGCACATATATGATAAGGAAGGAAATGACAATTGGGAGCCTTCAGACTGAATGAGTCTGATTCTTTGTGTTCAATGGGATCATAAGTCTAAAACTGGAAGGGGTCTCATAGGATACCTAGTCCAATCTTTTCATTGCATCCATGAAGGATTCTTCACATAATCCAAATCTTCCTGGGTTGTTGTTGTTTTTAATCTAATTATATTTTAAATATACCAAGATAACTTGCTTTTTAAAGTAATTCTTAAGTCATTCAGGGTCACAACTTTGGAATCAAAGCCTTATACGATATAAAATAGAATTGTGGATTAAAATCCCTAAGTCATACCTGCCTGACCTAACTTGCCTTTCACCATATCTCATCAATTGCATGTTTTGCCAATCTAATACCACAATGTTTCCAGTAAGTACCTTGCTCTCCATTCATGTTATTATTATTTTTGTTCAAGTCCTTGGCCCTTCTTGTCTATAATTTTATAACAGCCTCTTAATTCATCTCCTTAACTCCAGTCTCTCCTACCTACCCTCTCCTTCCCTCTTTTTCTTTCTTCTTTTTCTCTACCCCACTCCAATCTGTCTTTTTCTATCTGTCTGTCTCTATCTCTGTCTCCTTCCCCTTCTCTCTCTCTCTCTTTCTCTCTCTCCCTCTCTTCCCCTCCCCTCCCCTCCCCAGCCTCTACAAAGATTTCAAAATAATTTTCCTTAGGCACAGGATGATAAATTTAGAGGTAGACGCAACTTTAGAGGACATCTAGTTCAAGCTCCTCATTTTACAGATAAGAAAACTGAGGTCCAGATTAGAGATTTGCCAATGGCCACAGAGATAACAAAGCCAGGATTTGAACCTAGCTTTTCTGCCTCTAAATCTATTGCTTTTTCCACTTGACTGTATTATTTGACTTTGCTATTCCTCTTTTCAAAACTCTTCAGTGGGTCCTCCATCATCAGACTTCAATCTACCTTTACAGCATTATTTCATATTACTTGTCTTCAGGCTATATTATAGTCAAATTGTACTAACAGCATGTCTATACATTCCATATTCTATCTCAGGATCCTATGGTCATGATTAAGATATAACTGGAAAATTTCTATTCTTCTCTGACTTTCTGAATAATACCTTCCTTCAAGTATCAACTAAATTGCTACTTTGGCTTTGATGTAGGTGATGTAGACACCAGATGATGGTAGGCACCAAAGTTGGGGTTCAGTCATGTGAAGAATTCACAATACCCATTCTCTTTGGCAAAAGGTAGATTTATTTAGGGAAGAGGTTACAAACAAAATGAAGGGCTACAATAGCCATGGAGAATGGTAAATATGAAATAGACTGGGAGAGTATATGAAAGATAAGTTCCTCAGTGGAGGTCACAATTATCCAGTAGAAAGGGAGTACTCCATGAGGTTGGGGCATGCCCTTAGCTGGCAGACTAAATCCTGAAAGGGACTTAGCCCCCTAAAGTTAGTTAGTTGTAAGGAGAAGCAGGGTTGAGAAGTAGAATGGAGTTAGGAAAGATACCACATGGCATAGGGAAAGAGGGAAGGAGAAAGACCCTATGACACAGAATACCATGGCCAACTGACCCAAAGGAAGGCAGCAACCATAGGATGGCCTATAAGAAGATTTTATAGGGAAATGTTAACCTCAGAAACATGACTGGGATTTCTGACAGGACATGGCAAGGTGAGGCTGCTCCAGACCTCTACTATCAGGGGTTTGACATAATTTGGATTTCAGACTGGACATCCTCCCCAAAGGAGCTAAACTGATCTCTATTTATGCCTTCTCCCTACCTGCCTCAGGGTTTAATTTTTATCAATTTCCCTGCTAACTACACCTAATATTGAAGCCCTCATCACTAGTGCTTTCATTAATCGACACAGGACTGAACAACTTTGGAATTTTACCCCTCACCAGCTTGATGGAGCACAGGAAATTGTGCACTGCCAGACAATATTCTTCTGAGTAGCAAAATGTAAATAGCAGCTTCAGAGCTGCAGAAGAGACACACGTGGGGACTTCACGCTCTGCTGAGCTGTCAAGCTCAGGGCCAGTGTTAACAATATCAAACTCACTGAACAGCAACAATGCTCAGTACTGTTGGCAGCATGGGCCTGCTCCTTGCTAGAAAATGGAAAAATCCTGAGAAATTAGAGAATGAGTTTTGAGGGAAAGGCGGGTATGTGAGACAGAGAGGTTTCCAGTTGTCTGTGACCTGAAAAAAATGTTTTTATATGTTTTTGCAAAGCATACTGATGTATGCAGTAAATGGGAAAGTTTTTCTGTGAAAAGCAATTGAAGCCATGGTTTCTGAATGATCTCCAAATCATATTTCTCCACTCTGGCAGCTGAGGGGAGCTGAATTTGGGCAGCATTCCCAGAGGTGGTAATTGCCTTTAGGCAATTCACTCAACCACACAACCATGTGACACTTCCCTCACCCGTCTTGCATAGTCTTGAGATTGAATGTTAAAACCCAAGGTGACCAAAGCTAAGCAGGATGATGGAAATGATAACTCCATCCTTTTCTCTGTGTCCTTTGACACAGTCTCTTATAGGCTACAGAGAATGGAAAAGAAAAGGATTGGAGGAAGAAAGCAACCAAAATGAATATAGTTAAGGTTTAGGGAAGATAGGGAAATCAATAGAAAAAAAAATAATCCAAATGAAAGAAGCACATTATAAGATAGCGTAAAAGAGAAAATAAAGGGCAAGAACAAAGATCACTTTTTTTTTTTCTGGTCTGCATGGACAAGGAATTTTCACAGCATTAAGTGTTCAGGTTCATTTTGGGGAATTGCTCAATTTTCTAGCCATATCCCCCATCTAAAGAATCTGGGGAAATTTCTGATTGACTCTACCCACATTGCTCATATGAACTAGATCCCATGTATATGCAAGAAGGAAAATTTTATTGAATTGAATTGGAAGAAACAAAATAACTTGAAATCTCTTGAAAAATTGGCACCCTCCAATAAGCAGCTTTTTCCCAAAGGTCTATGCTACATTTAATCACACTTCTCTGACTTTCATTCAAAACTAGCTGGCTCCCAGCAATCAGGGAATCTTACTGTGGTTTTCTGCCACACCCAGGAGATGATAGAAGACAACATTCTCCATCAGACATCCTCTTGCATTTCTGAAATTCATACAGAATGCCTCTGAGGCAATTGAGTAATATTTTTCAAATGGATCATGTGGATCATGTGGATTTGGGAAATTATATACTCTCCTGACTCTCCAGCATGTATTCCCTTAGGAAAGAAATAACAAAGAAGCTGGTACTGTCCCCAAACTGACTACTTTTGGTTTGTTGTTTTGTTGTTTGTTTGTTGTAAATCCTTTGTTATGCAATTGAATGTGAGTATGATGGGAGAGTGACCTGAATAGCAGGTCCACATACATGATTCAGAGAAGCTGGAAATTTTCCTAAAAATTAGAGTTGTCTAAAGAGGGAATGGATTTATCTCCACAGATACTAAATTCCCTATCACTGAAGGTATTGAAGCAGAAAGTGAATGACCATTTGACAGGGATTTTGAAAAGAAGATTCGTAATCAGGTAGAGATTTATTCTATGATCTTTCCAATTCTATGGAACAAATAAAATAATATATGTAAAAAACTTTGCAAAGCTTAAAGAGCTATATAAAGGCTAGCAATGGTTATTCTGTGATGCTAGATCTCAGGATCTAGGATGTGATGAGGTCTAGCATGTGAGGAAGTGCAATTAAATTCTCCAAGACCTAAAAATTTTAAAAGTAATTTTGAAAAACAATTAATGGGATTAGAGTAAGCTCAGAACAAGCAAAATTGAAAAGTAGGTCATCCTTTCTCACTTCCCATGCTTCCAGCCTCTCAGCTGCTCATTTCAATGAATGTATTGTCCTTTATGATAAAAAAGAGGAAAGCTGATAAACACATAAAGTAAATTAAACAGATTAAATGGACATGCTAGAAATTATCCATCTTATAGATGTTGTCTACATCCCTAAAAGGATACTAAATCCCCTTAAGTAACTCTTCAACTTTAATTCTGGTTTTCCACTAATCCACACTCTAATTAATGGGACTCCTCTAAATGAGCTTTAGACACCTACGTAAATGGCAACAGACCCTATGTGATTTTTGTTCCTGCAAATCTACTTAAAATAATCCATTATTCTTTGTTTATATCCTCTCCCCCACAAGCCAATGTCACCATAGGTATTGGTTAACGTTTGTTCTCCTCTAGGCAAGTGAAAGAAATTTCAATTCATTTACTTTTAATTTTAAAAATTTTATCATTTATCTGTAACATTCTTTTGAATTTTGAGTTCCAAATTCCTCCCCCTCAGTCCTACCCCTTCCTTATCATTGAAAAGGCAAGCAAAATGACATTGATTAATAATACATACAAGGGGCAGCTAGGTGGCGCAGTGGATAGAGCACCAGCCCTGAAGTCAGGAGGACCTGAGTTCAAATCTGGTCTCAGACACATAACAGCTGTGTGACCCTGGGCAAGTCACTTAACCCCAATTGCCTCAGCAAAAAAAAAAAATAAATAATAATAATAATAATACATACAAAATCAGACAAAGCATATAGTCATATTAGCCATATCACCAAAAAAGTCAAAAAATAAAGTGAGAAATTGTATTTCAATTTGCACTCAAAGTCCATCAATTCTCTCTCTGGAAGTTGATAACATTTTTTCATCATGAATCATTTGAAATTGTTTCAGTCATTATACTGATCAGAGTAACCAAGACTATTGTAGTTGATCATTATAACATTACTGTTAACTGTGCACAATGATTTTTTGCTTCTCACTTTACTTTGTATCAGTTCATAGTCTCATTTTTTTCTGAAACTACCTCTCTCATTATTTCTTAGTGCACAATAATACTCCATCACAATTATGTTACCTTTATGAGAAATATCTCCTTATTTTCCAATTCTTTGCCATCGCAAAAAAAGGGTTGCTACAAATACAATTTTCCCTTTGAACTCTTTGTCATACAGATCTAGTAGTACACTAGTTAAAGAGTATGCACAAACAAATTTCTCTAATAAAGGCTACATTTCTCAAATATAGAGGGAACTGAGTCAAATTTATAAAAATAAGAGATATTCCATACTTAACATATTGTCAAAGGATATGAACAGTCAGTTTTCAGACAAAAGAAATCAGTTATCCTATTAACATGAAAAAATGCTCTAAATCACTACTGATTAGATAAATAAAAATTAAAACTACTCTGAGATATGACCTCACAACTATCAGATTTACTAACATGACTGAAAAGGAAAATGTCAAATGCTGAAGGAAAGGTAGAAAAATTAGTTCAATCATTCTGAAGAACAATTTGAAATTATACCCAAAGGGTTATAAAACTGTGCATGCCCTTTGCCCCAGCAATAACACTATTTAGTGTATATTTGAATTCTTTATTTTTGGTTGCTTACAATATTTTCTGCTTGATCTGGGAGATTTGAAATTTGTTCATAACTTTCTTGAATTTTCATTTTGGAATCTGTTTCAGGAAGTGATCAGTAGATTCTTTTAATTTCTATTGTATCCTCTGGTTCTAAGATATCAGGACACTTTTCCATTATAATATCTTGAAATATGGTATCTAGGCTCTTTGTCTAATTTTGACTTTTAGGTAGCTCAATGTTTCTAAATTATCTTTTTTATTTTTCACATCAGCTATTTTTCTAATGAACAATTTCACATTTTCTTTTTTTAAACTTTATTTTGTTGTTTCTTAATGTTTCAAGGAGTCATTAGCTTTCATTCATTCAATTCTACTTTTTAAGTAATTATTTTCTTCAGTGATCTTTTATATTTTTTTTCCATTCGACTAATTCTGCTTTTTAGAGAGTTATTTTCTGCAATTAACACTTTAACTTCCTTTTACATTTGGCCAATTCTGCTTTTTAAAGAGTTCTTCTCATCAATGGTTTTAGTGCCTCTTTTATCATTTGGCCAATTTTTATTTTTTAAGGTGTTTTTATTATATTTTTAGTATTTTTGTGCCTCTTTTGTCAAACTGTTAATTTTCTTTTCATAATTTCCTTGTATCACTCTCGTTTTTCTTACTAATTTTTCCTCTACCATTCTTATCTTTTACTTTAACTCTTTCAGTAATTACTGTTGGGTTTGGGTCTGATTAGCATTTTTCTTTAGGGCTCTATTTGTAATTGTTTTCATGTTGTTGTCTTATGAATTTATGTCTTGACCTTCCCCACTATTACAGGAGCTTTTTGTGGTCAAATTCTTTTGTTGTTTGCTCAATTTTCCAGCCTATTTCTTGACTTTAAAATTATATTTATAATTGGATTCTGGTCACTTAAAAATGGGGCAATATTGTCCCAAGCTCTAGGCTTTTTTTCAATTCTGTTTCAGAGCCAGTTCTAGGGGTCTGTGAGTTTTCTTTATTTCCAAAGTGGTGTTATCCTGAAAGAAATGTGGTCACTGATCTCTCAGTCTGTGCTCTGATCTTTATCCAGGAAGGATGTTGATCCTCTGTAGTCACAAGTTAGAACATTCCTCTTGGCCCAAGAACTGTGTCTGGGGTTCCTGTTCTTTTATGATCAACTCCCAGTACTCCTTTCCTGTGGAACTACAATTAAGTGCCAACCTCCTAAGCTATCTTTGGCTGAGAAAAAAAAGTCTTTGCTTTTTTATTGTCTCTGCACCTACAAAATTTGATTTAAAGGGTTATTTTAAAGTTTTTTTGAGAGGAATGTTGAGAGAGTTCCATTGGATTGCTACCTGCTTCCAGTTATCTTCTACTTCAGTTCCATCTCATTGAATTTTGATAGAATTGCCTCCAGTTCTCACCGATCATGTACCCAATCATAACATGTGAACTGTATTTAAACAATCTATTCTTATTCATCATAGAAAATTCTCACAATAAAAGACTAGTTTAACTGAAATAACTTGTAAAAGGGTAGATCTGTTCTGCTTTAATTGTGTCAGTTGTAAGATAGTATATCCTCTGAGAGAATATTGAGATGCCAAATAAAGGGGGTTCTTACTAGCTTGGCTGTTAATAGATTTTATTGGGATTAATTAAATTAATTGGGGAAGTTTGCTCAGAAGAGATCATCCTGGTCAGCAGCAGTACAAAGTATCATTATGACTCCCCATACAAAACCCAAACCAGGTCATATATTATATAGAAAAAGAATAAAGAAGGCATAGTGAAAGAGGATATCCCAGGGTCATGTGCAAGTTTTCCCATGGGATAATTGTTGCTTCTATCACTGTTTGCATTTACTCAAAGCAATTTACATTTTTCTGTGGAGTCATAGGTCACGTTCCCACTCTAGTTACTCTCATAAACAGTTTAATTGTTTATTATAGTGGCATAATGTTTCTGATATTTAAAATTACTTTTACTTACTAGAATCCCCATATTTAATACATATCTATTTTTATGTAACAGACATGTATATATTATAGGAATAGTAATTTAATGTTTCAAAACTCCATAATTTCAACTATATAATTTTCTCTCTATAGAGAATATTTGTGTTTTAGCATATGGTCTTCATGTATGTGTCAGTCATATATAGGTTGATATGACTAAGTTTAAGGAAGGAAAAAAGTCTAATTTACAGGATGCTGATATCTGCCCATCCACTAGCAACACAGAAAATTAAGCTTAACAAATAGTTAGCAAAAATAATCAATTTAAATAATTATCCATGACCTAATCTCTAACTCTCAAAGTAAGACTTTTGCAGAAGTAGCCTCCAGTCTGGGTACTGGGACCTATATCTTTCTGGTCAAAGTCATCAATGTGCTATTTTGTCTCAATTGTCCTAAGTGTGGTATGTGATACTTTTCTTGGGAAAAGAAATTTTTCTGGTAACTACAATAAAAAAAAATGTTATCATTTGGAAATCAACCTTCTGCTGGGTAGTCCTCCTGAAATTAGCTAAGCTAATATATAGATGTAACTCTTTGTGAATCTACACTTGAGGCCTTTCTATTCTAGTAGGATTTATTCTTCACTGGCTCTATAGTCACCTCATCAGACCACACTAAGGCATTAATGTAGCATTTCAGTGGAGAATAAGTACAATATATTTTATATATGGTGTATGGGAAAGAGGTTAATTTTGAAAGTGAAAAAGTGGATCATTTCCTTGGTTACCTTTATTTCCTATATAGATTTTTAAATTATGTTTCTCTGAGTGGCTCATGCATTTCACATATGTCACTCAGCCAATCAACAGTTTTATAAATAGATGTTAGTTCTTTAGTATAATAGCATATCTTTTAGGGAATCCAGAAGGTCTTTACCTTTAAGGTGTTAGCAATTTAGTTGGTAAGACAAAGCCAAATAAAATGCATGAAATAGTAGTGATCACAATAAAACAGTAGATGAATGACTAGTAAATCATGTTGTAAGTATTGTAAAGATTCAGGAGAGATAGAGATTAGAAAGGGTTAAACATGTAAGATAAACCTTCATGAAGAGAGAAAATTTTAGCCATGCTTTTATGTATGGGGCAGGGAAGAAATGATAGGAAATCCTGAAGGAAACCCAATTTGTAGGGTGAATGGAGTAAGACAAAAGAAAAGAGATGAGTACTTATGAGAGTGATACACCAGTAGTTTCCTACCAATCTTCCCTTACATGGGGCCGGAGCCCATGCTACTCTCTATGAAAAAATCTTTGAAGGTTCAAGAAAGGTAAAATGTCAATGTTTCTAGTAGAGCAAGTAAATAAGTAGTCCTGCTTGGTGCCTTTGGGACAGCTCAGGTAGGAGTAACTTATTGGACAGCAAAGGCCACACTAGAGTCTCCTGCTTGTAGGGGAATGAGGATAGTGCAAGATGATACATCCATACCATTTTCCAATCTTTGGTATAAGGTATCTAGGGCATCCTGGTATAAAGTAGTAAATACTTAATATGCTATTTGCTGCCATTATCCTTTTTCCCCCTTTTACCTGCTGGAGGCAGTGTAGTATGGCTCTAAGGATGCTAGATTCAAAGCCAGAAGAGTTGGATTCACATCTCAAGTTTTCTACTTATTACCTATATCACTGTAGGTAATTCACTTAAGTTTCTGAGCTTCAATTTCCTTAATTGCAAATGAAGGGGTTGGACTACTAGAGGATCTCAAAGGACAAATTTCCTTCCTGAATTTCCTTCCTGAAAGGAAATAATTAATAAAGGAAATTGTAGAAAGGAATTTTGTCTAAATATGGATTGCAGTATTTCAACATTATTAGCATGTAGTGGACTTCCTGCCATCTAGGGGAGGGGAGGAGACTGGGGGTAAAATTTGTAATGGAAAGCTTTGTAAAGATCAACGTTGGGGAACTACCCATACATATGTTATACAAATAAAAAGCTTCAATAAAAAAAATGTTTAAAAGTAGAAAAAAAAACATATTACTGTTATCTAGGAGAAGGGATGAGGGAAAGGGGGGGAAATTGGAACACAAGATTTTGCAATAATGAAAAATTATCCATGCAAATATTTTGAAAATTTAAAAAAAAACTTGAATAAAAAAATTACTGAACATAAAAAAAATATGGATTGCAATGGATGACTATTGAAATTTTTCTTAACTCAAGATTCTGTGATATTATAAAATCATAATTCTATCAGAATCTGTAATAATCCGATTCAATATTAAGCCCCCACCCGGAGCAAAACACCAAGTTAAATACTGAGAATAAAATTTTTAAAAATTCCCTCTCTGTCAGTCTGATTTCCCAGGACCGGTGTAAATTCCTCTGTGCTGTCACTACTACATCCCCTTCAACACTGGAGGGACAGTAATGTCTCTCCCTATTTTACAGAATTTCCCTGAATCACTTTCCCATCTAGGTTAAGAAGATATCTGTAGTGGCTGTGAGTTTGTTATCTCTTCTTTTCTCTGTGTAGTTATTGCATCTAGTGCGAATTAGGGGGTTTTTGTATTGTAGTCTAGCTTTCTCAATTATTCCCACCATCACTTCCAACTTTATTATATTTTCCTCTTATTATCTTCATATGTTAAATCATTGTTGTTTTTCAATCATGTCCAATTGTTGTTCAGTTATGTCCAAAACCTCATTTGGGGTTTTCTTGGCAAAGATACTGGAATGATTTGCCATTTCCTTCTCCAGTTCATTTTATAGATAAGGAAGATGAGGCAAACAGAGTTAAATGGCATGTCTAGGAACACATAGTTAGAAAAAGATAATCCTTGCCCTCAAGAAAATTCACAATTTAATGGGGGAGACAACATGCATGCAAATATATAGAAAGCAAAATACATACATGATAAAAGGGAAATTAATAAGGCTATGGAAATGAGGGGTTGTAGAAGGTTTCTTGAAGTAGGCAAGATTTTGGTTTGGACTTAAAGCAAGTCACAGAGGTCAGTAACTGAAATGGAAGAGGGAAATCATTCCAGGCATGGGAGACTACCAGAAAAAATGTCCAAAGCCAAACAATAGAATGTCTTGTTCATGTAACACCCAGGAAGCCAGTGCCACTGGACTGAAGTCTGTGTCTGGAGAGATCTTGTAAAGGTGAAGTTGGCAGACCTTGGTAAAATTTTGGATCTGGAAGGTGAGAAATAGTTAGGAATCTAGGATGAATCCTCTAAGTTTTGAGGCTGAGAAACTAGGAGGATGATGTTACCCTTTACAGAAATGAGGCAGGTAGAGAAAATGGTGGGGTTTAGGGGGAAAGATGAGTTCCAATTTGAACATATTGAGTTTAAGATGTCCATTGGACATCCAGTTCAAGTTATCTTAAAGACAGATAGAGATGTGAGATTAAAGGTCACGAAAGGTAGATGTGAGAATCACTGCATAAAGATCAATCAGATCAAATCCATGGGAATGGTGATTACCAAATAAAATAGTATAGAGAGAAAAGAAGAAGACCCAGGACAAAATCCTGAAAAACACCTACAATTGGAGAGCTTGATCTGGAAAAAAGATGCATCAATAGAAACAGAAAAGGAGTGGTCAGATAGGAGGAAAACAGGCAAGTAGTATTCTAAAAATCTAGAGAGAAGGGAGTAGTAAGGAAGAGAGAATGGTCAGTAGTACCAAAGGCTGCCAAAAGGTCAAGGAGAATAAGAATTGAGAAAAGACCATTGGATTTGATGATTAAAAAATCATTTGTAACTTTGGAGAGAGCAGTTTTAATGGAATAAGGTAAGAAACTGAATTTAAAGAGATTTAAAGGAGATCATTATACACAGCAACAACAATACTATATGACGATCAATTCTGATGGACATGGCTCTCTTCAACAATGAAATGTTTCAAACCACTTCCAATTGTTCAGTGAAGAAAGCCATATACACCCAGAGAGAGGGATGTGAAATGTGGACCACAACATAACATTTTCATACTCTCGATTGATGTTTGCTTACATTGTGTTTCCTTTATCTGATATTTCTTTCTTGTAAAAACGATTTTTCTTGCACAACAATAAGTGTGGAAATATGTATACATATATTCGATTTGTCAAGTATTTTATCATAATTAACATGTAGTGGATATCCTGCCATCTAGGGGAGGGGTGGGGAGTAGGCGGGAAAAATTTGTAACAGAAAGCCTTGTAAGGGTTAATGTTGAAGAATTACCCATACATATGTTTTGCAAATAAAAAATAAAATTAAAATAAAAAAGAGAGATTAACAAGAGAGTAAGAAGAGGGAAAGTGGAGATACTTGTTGTAGACTGTCTTTTTGAGTAGTTTAACTACAAAGGGCAGAAGAAAAATAACATTAAAATTAATAAGAATAAAAGGAATAATTGAGGTTTGTTGTTCTTTTTAGGATAGGAGAGACATGGGCTTATTTGTAGACAGTACAAAATGAGCCAACAGAGGGTAGAAATTGAAAATAAGAGAGAATAGGATGACAGAGGGAGAAGTATGATGGAGAATATGGGATGAAATAGGTCACTTGAACAGGTGGGGAGGGGTTAGCCTTGGAAAGAAATAAAAACTATTCCTGTGAGGTAAGGTGAAGGAGGAAAAAGTGGCAGAAGGCACCAGAGAAAGGGAAAAAAAGAGGAAGAGGAAAGAAGTAGGAGTTCACAGTAAATGGCCTTAATTTTTTCTATTAAATATGAGGTGAGATTCTCGCCTAAGAGAATGGGGGAGAGGAGGAATCATGGGGAGCTTGAAGAGAGATGAAAATGTTTGGAAGAGCCTCTATGGAGAGTGGGATAGTGAGCTAACAAGAGTGGCATACTAAAAGTGACTAGCAGCATTAAAAGCCCAGTTGAGATTATATACCATATATACCATGTTTTTGTGGTGGATACAGTCAGAACATATATACATACATATATGTGTGTGTATGTATATGTGTATCTATATACACACATTTAGTATGTGGCATTATTATTGATATGATGATAATGAAGTCAAGCTTTCTTTCTGCTTTGATTTCATTGGATGTTAGTTCACTGGTAGAATGTAAGTTTCTTGAGGGTAAGAATTGTTTTTCATTTTATCTTTATATCCCAGGTGCTTTGCAGAATAGATGTTTAAATGGAAGTTTATTGAATTGAATAAAATAAAATTTTAAATAACTTAGTGAGAAAAGGTTCATATTATAAACTAATTATAGCAATCAGTTATTGTTGCTTTCTAGATTTGATTAAAAAGAACAACAATGAAGAATCCAAACATTTATTTTTCTTAAAACTCTTTTGAAAGTAATATTCTCTGGGGTAAAGAAAAGATGGCTGAGAACAGACACAACTGTCTATGACCTCCTTTGACCTTCTCTCAAACCAATAGCAGATTAAGCCTCTAACCTGGTTTTGGAATCAAAACACCTCCAAATATTTGGAGTACAACAAATTCCCAGAAGAAGTTACTCTCACCATAGACAGCTTTTATGGAGAGAGAAAAGAACAGACCTCAGAGCCTGAGGTTCCTAAAGGTAAAGCAACTCCAGTGGAAATTGAAAAGGGAGACATGATCTGGTCCCCATTTCACAAGGCTTTCCTGGAAGACTGTATAAAGAATCTTTTTTTTCCTGAGGCACTTGGGGTTAAGTGACTTGCCCAGAATCACACAAGCTAGGGAATTTAAGCGCCTGAGACCAGGTTTGAACTCAGGTCCTCCTGACTTCAGGGCTGATGCTCTATCCACTGTGCCACCTAGCTGCCCATGTATAAAGAATCTTTAAAGAAAATTAGAAGAAAAACAGGGAAATGAAATGAGATCATTGCAAGAAGGAATGGAAAAAGCATATAATGCCCTACAAAAGAGATATGAGAAAGACACCAATTCACTGAAAAACAAAATTGGTGAAATGGAAAAAGTATGCAATGTATAAATTGGCAAATTACAAAAGGAAATAAAAAGGTAACTTAAGAAAATAATACACTAAAATTACAATTGAACAAATGGAAGTGAATGAATCAATAAGACTTCAAGAATCAGTCAAACAAAAACAAAAAACAAAAATGAAAAAATAGAAGAAAATAGGAAATGCCTCCTAAGAAAAACAACTGACCTGGAAAATAGATCTAGGAGAGACAATCTAATAATTATTGGACTTCCTGAAAGCCATGATGAAACAAAGAACCTAGACACTATCTTACAGGAAATCATGAAAGAAAACTGCCCTGATGTTTTAGAATCAGAAGGTGAAATAGCCATTGAAAGAAGTCACCAATCATCTCCTGAAATAAATCCCAAAATTAAATCCCCAAGGAATATTGTGGCTAAATTTCAGGACTATTGCACCAAGGAAAAGATATTGCAAGCAGCTAGAAAGAAACAATTCAAATACCAAGGAGCCACAATTAGGATCACCGGATCTGTCAGCTTTCAACTTAAAGGATCAAAGGGCCTGGAATCAGATAATCCAAAAGGCAAAGAAACTTGGATTACATCCAAGAATAAGCTATTAAGCTAGAATGAGCATTATCTTCCAGGGAAGAAGATGGATATTTAAAGATATAGGTGAATTTCACCTATTTCTAATGAAAAGACTGGATTTGAACAAAAAATTTGACCTCCAAACACAGAACTCAAGAGAAGCATAAAAAAGTAAAAAGGAAAGAACACTTGAGAACTATATTTCTATTATGGGTATACTTAGAGAATGTGGGTAAAATTTGATTTTATTTTGATAATAGGAAAAAGGAACTAGAGGTAGAAAGGGGGTCATACTGGAAAAAGAGGAAAAAGGAGATAAAATAAAGGAAACTACATCTCAGAAAGAGTGAAAGAAAACCTATTATAATTGAGGAAAAGAGGGGGGGAGGATGAGCATTGTGTGAATCTTACTCTCATCAGATTTGGCTCTAAGAGAGAATATCAGACAGAGAAACTTGACTCACCTTATAGGGAAGTGGGAGGGAAAGGGGGAAAAGAAAGGGAAAGACTAATAGAAGGAGAAATAGAAGAATTAAGGAAAAGATGTAAAAAAGGGCAAGAGGCTCTAAAAGGAGAGGACTGTTTGAGGGAGGTGGTCATCAAAAGCAAAATACTGGGGGGAGGAGGGAAGAGGGAGGGAAAGGAAAGAGAAAAACATAACTTTGAATAAATAAGATGTAAAGAAATACAGAATTAGTCATTTTAACTGTGAATGTGAACTGTCCCATAAAACGGAAGTGGGTAGCAGACTGGATTAAAAGCCAGAATCCTACAATATGTTGTTTACAAGAAACACATCTAAAGCATAGTGATACATACAGAGTAAAGATAAAGGGCTGGAGAAGAATTTATTATGCTTCAGGTGAACAACAAAAAAAAGCAGAGGTAGTAATCCTGATCTCAGATCAAGTAAAAGTAAAGATAGATCTAATTAAAAGAGATAAGGAATGGAACTATATTTTATTAAAGGGTACCATAAATAATGAATCACTATCAATACTAAACATATATGCACCAAGTGGGATAGTATCCAATTCCTAGAGAATTTAAGAGAGATTCAAGAAGAAATAGACAGCAAAACTGTACTAATGGGGGATCTCAATCTTTCTCTCTCAGAACTATATAATCAAACTACAAAAAAAATAAGAAAGAAGTTAAGGAAGTAAACAAAATGTTAGAAAAGTTAGGTATGATAGATCTTTGGAGAAAATTGAATGGAGACAGAAAGGAGTTTACCTTTTCCTCAACAGTTCATAGAATTTATACAAAAATGGACCATGTATTAGGGCATAAAAACCTCAAACTCAAATGCAGAAAGGCAGGAATAGTAAATGCATTTTTTAAGATCATGATGCAATAAAAATCAAATGCAATATAAGCCCAGGAGAAAATAGATCAAAAATTAATTGGAAATTAAATAATCCAATCCCAAAGAATGAATGGGTGAAACAGCAAATTATACACACAATCGATAATTTTATCCAGGAGAATGGCAATAATGAGAAAACATACCAAAATTTGTGGGATACAGCCAAAGCAGTTATAAGGAGACATTTTATATTTCTAGATGCTTACTTGCATAAAATAGAGAAAGAGAAGATCATTGAATTGAACTTACAACTAAAAAAGCTAGAAAAAACAAATTAAAAATCCTCAATTAAATACCAAATTGGAAATTCTGAAAATAAAAGGGGAAATTAGTAAAATTGAACATAAGAAAACTATCGAATTAATAAATAAAACTAAGAGTTGGTTTTATGAAAAAACCAACAAAATAGATAAGCCTTTAGTTAATTTAATTCATAAAGGAAAGAAGAAAATCAAATTGTAAGTCTCAAAATGAAAAGGGAGAACTTTCTACCAATAAAGAGGAAATTAGAGCAATAATTAGGAGTTACTTTGCCCAACTTAATGCCAATAAATGTGATAATTTAAATGAAATGGAGGAATATCTACCAAAAATATAGATTGCCCAAGCTAACAGAAGAGGAAATAAATTATTTAAATAGTCCCATTTTAGAAAAAGAAACAAAACAAGCTATTAATCAACTCCCTAAGAAAAAATCTCCAGGTCCAGATGGATTCACATGTGAATTCTACCAAACATTCAAAAAACAATTAATTCCAATACTATATAAACTATTTGAAATAATAGGGAAAGAAAGTGCACTACCAAATTCCTTCTATGATACAGATATGGTGCTGATAGCTAAACCAGGTAGAGTGAAAACAGAGAAAGAAAACTATAGACCAATTTCCCTAATGAATATTGATGCAAAAATCTTAAAGAAGATATTAGCAATGAGATTAATGAAAGTCATCTCCAGGATAATACACTATGACCAAGTAGGATTTATACCAGGAATGCAGGGCTGGTTCAATATTAGGAAAACTATCAGCATAATTAATTATATTAATAACCAAACTAACAAAAACCATATGATTATCTCAACAGATGCAGAAAAAGCATTTGATAAAATCCAACACCCTTTCCTATTAAAAACACTAGAGAATATAGGAATAAATAGGCTTTTCCTTAAAATGATCAGTAGCATCTATTTAAAACCATCAGCAAACATCATATGTAATGGAGACAAACTAAAACCATTCCCAATAAGATCAGGAGTGAACAAGGCTGCCCACTATCACCATTACTATTCAATATTGTATTAGAAATGTTAGCCTTGGCAATAAGAAAAAAAAGAGATTAAAGGAATTAGAGTAGGTCCTGAGGAAACCAAATTATCACTCTTTGCAGATGGCATGATGGTATACTTAGAGAACCTTAGAGAATTGGCTAAAAAACTATTAGAAATAATTCACAAATTTAGCAGAGTTTCAGTATACAAAATAAATTCACATAAATCATCAGCATTTTTTACATATTACCAACTAAGTTCAGCAGCAAGAAATACAAAAAGAAATTTCATTCAAAATGACAAAATTATCAAAATTGATAATATAAAATATTTGGGCATCTATCTGCCAAAGGAAAGTCAGGAACTATATGAACAAAACTACAAAACACTTTCCACACAAATAAAATAAAAAGACCAAATCAGGTGTAACAATATCAAGTGCTTATGGGTAGGCTGAGCGAATATAATAAAAATGGCAATACTACCAAAATTAATCTAATTATTTAGTGCCATACCAATCAAACTCCCAAGAAATTATTTTACAGATTTAGAAAAAATAGTAGCAAAGTTTATCTGGAAGGACAAAAGGTCAAGAATTTCAAGGGAATTAATGAAAAAAAAATTACTGATGAAGGTGGCCTGTAATATTATATATTACTATATAATATAGTAATATAATATATTATTATATTTTAAAGCAATGGTCATCAAAACCATTTAGTACAGGCTAAGAAATAGAGTAGTTGATCAGTGGAACAGGATAAGATCACAGGTCAAAATATGCAATAACTATAGCAATCTAGAGTTTGACAAACCCAAAGACCCCCAGCTTTTGAGATAGGAACTCATTATTTGACAAAAACTTATGGGAAAATTGGAAACTAGTATGATAGAAACTAGGCATTGACCCACACATAACACCATATACCAAGATAAGATCTAAATGGGTTCATGATTTAGACATAAAGAGTGACATTATAAACAAATTAGAGGAACATAAAATAGTTTATCTCTCAGATCTGTGGAGAAGGAAGGAATTTGTGTCCAAAGAAGAATTGGAATTCTTAATTGAACACCAGATAGATAATTTTGATTATATTAAGTTAAAAAGTTTTTGTATAAACAAAACTAATGCAGACAAGATTAGGAGGGAAGCAATAAATTGGGAAATCTTTTTTTTACATTTAAGGGTTCTGGTAAAGTCCTTATTTCTAAAATATAGAGAGAACTGAGTCAAATTTATAAGAATTCAAGCCATTCTCCAATTGATAAATGATCAAAGGATAGGAACAATTTTCAGATGAAAAAATTAAAAATATCTCTAGTCATATGAAAAAGTGTTCCAAATCACTATTGATCAGAGAAATGTAAATTAAGATTACTCTGAGATACCACTACACACCTGTCAGATTGGCTAAGATGACAGGAAAAGATAATGATGAATGTTGGAAGGAATGTATGAAAACTGGTGACACTGATACATTGTTGGTGGAACTGTGAATGGATCCAACTATTCTAGAGAGCAATTTGGAACTATGCTCAAAAAGTTATCAAACTGTATACCCTTTGACCCAACAGTGTTTCTACTGGACCTATATCCCAAAGAGACCTTAAAACAAGGAAAGGGACCCACATGTTAAAAAATGTTTGTGGCAGCCCTTTTTGTCGTGGCAAGAAACTGAAAATTGAATAGATGCTCATCAATTGGAGAATGGTTGAATAAATTATGGTATATGAATGTCATGGAATATTATTGTTTGGTAATCCTGGAAAGACTTGCATGAACTGATGCTAAGTGAAATGAGCAGAACCAGGAGATTATTATACAGGGCAACAACAAGACTATACGATGTTCAATTCTGATGGACATGGCTCTCTTCAACAATGAAATGTTTGAAACCAGTTCCAATTGTTCAGTGATGAAGAAAGCCATCTACATCCAGAGAGGGGCCTGTAGGATCTGAGTGTGGACCACAACATAGCATTTTCTCCCTTTTTATTGATGTTTGCTTGCATTTTGTTTTCTTTCTTAAGTTTTTTTTCTTGTAGATCCAATTTTTCTTGTACAGCAAGATAACTGTATAAATATGTATACATATATTGGATTTGTCATATATTTTAACACAGTTAATATATATTGAACTACCTGGCATATAGGGGAATTGTTGGAGGGAAGGAGAGAAAAATTTGGAACAAAAGGCTTTGCAAGGGTCAATGTTGATAAATTACCCATGCATATGTTTTGCAAATAAAAAGCTTTAATTAAAAAAAAAGAAAGTAACATTTTCTAGGAATAGTTAAAGAGATGTTATTGTTGAGTTCTTGGATTGCTTTCTCTTGGTTTTGTGTGTAAGAGTGTTTTCCTACTTCATTGAACATATCTATCCTTTGTTGCAAGGTCCCTATGTTCTTTGTATCTGAAAATGGCATTTTTTTTCTGAAACAGCTCAGATGACACAGGAGGTCCTCAACCATTCATACAAAGTACATTCCATAGAAAATAATTTATTGGTCAGAGATAGAAATATAAGTGTGCATGCACAAACTAAGACTTGATTTTGCTACAAAATCAGTCTTCTCGTCAGTAAAATAGAGAAAAGAGGACCAACCCCCATTCTCAAATACTTTAAAATGGGAATTTGTTTGTATTATTTTAAATTTGGTGACTCCAAACTAACATAATCTAGCTTTTAAGTCTGGTACATTTACATAAAACTTATTGGTGGAGAGGATAATTACTTTCCCCTATGTGCTGAATGTTTTGTAAGAGAGTTTTTTTCTCCCTTCACCCTTCTGGAGGAGACAAATGATTCTAACTTCCCTTAAGAGAGATTTTGGAGAGGGGAAAAACATTGGGGGAAGTTGTCTATATTTAGTTTTCAGTTTGCTTCCTGTAACTTTGGGAAATTGCACCATGGATGAGATAAAGGACTCTCTTGGTTAAGCTAAAATATCTTACTCCCAGTAGGAGAGCTTATTCACTCTATGAAATGGCTAATATATTATAATCTGCATAACTTCTTTAACTTTTGGTTGTTATTTACTTAGAGAGATGGATTTGTTTGACATTTATTTACTACTTGTGATACACTTTTGTGTAATTAGCATTTGATGGGAAGGAAGTAAAGCCTTCAGATATAATTTGGGTCATACCTTTCCATTTAAAGAACATAGTTTAAATTTATTTTCCCTGGACTAACAATATTTAGAAGGGACAGGTAGAAACAATTCTAGGACAGCACCATCTCTTTGAGGAGAGCTGAACAGTTAACCTTTGGCCCCAGTCTCCTGCTTTGTTCTAGGTTGGAATCAAAGTCTCTCTTGAAAAGAATAAGACATGATAGATATTTATTCATCCCTCTTTATGAGCCACTTTGACAAGTTTATGGGGGCAAACACAAGACCTACATGTGCAACATACCCTATTGGAATTCTAGAATGAGCTTAGTCACAGGATGCAGCAGAAAGTTCATTGAATTTGGAAGCAGAGGGCCAAGGTGACAGTCCTACCTCTCCTCATTCTCTGTGGTTATTAACATTTCTGGACCCCTTTCCAGTCTTCTTCATTCTCCTTGGGACTCTGCCTCTGAGACCCTAGGCTCTGATAGGTGAACTTTCACTTTAATATGTGCAGAACCAGGACCACTCACTTCCCCTCTTTTTCCACAGTATTCCAATTTACACAGACTCCTCTCTCCTTTCTTTCCCTCCTTTGTTATCCCAACCCCAATTAGAATAGAAACTCCTTGAAAATAGGACACATCTTGTTGCTTATATTCATATCTACATCACTTACTACACTGTCTGACACATAGTAAACACTTAATAAGTACTTCATAAGTCAACTCAGTTCTTTCATCTGTAATATAAGAGTTTTACACTGGTCTGAAGTCACTTCTAGAGGCTGGTAGGTGGTGCAGTGAATAGAGCTCTAGACCTGGAGTCAGGAAGACCTGAGTTGAAATATAACCTTAAATTGGCTATGTGTCACTGGGTAAGTCGCAATCTCTGTCTACCTCAGTTTTCTTCATTGTAAAACAGGAATAATAATAGCATCTATCTCACAGGTTTATTATGAGGATAAATAGATAATTTTTGTAAAGTGCATTTAATAAATATTTGTTTCCTTTGCTTTCTTCCAGCCTTAAATTTATGATTTTGTTATTGTGCTGGCTAAAATTGGTGGGGCAAATTTATGAAATGGGACTCAGATTTGTGGAGATGCCACACTTATGAAATGACTCATGCATATCGCCGGAGTTAGACAGTTGAATTCTAACATTAGGCAAGGGTTTTAGCTTTTGGTCCTATACTAAGAAAAGCAAATAAAAGACACCAGACAGCTTAAAAGCAAGATCAGCCACAAATGTTTATAGAATTGACATTAAAAATCTAACAAAATTTATCTTCTTGTACAAACACACAATTAAATAGAAACAAGAAAGGGAAGGGCCACCTTTTCCTAATATATTTTCCTCAACATTTTTTCTACTGAAATGTGTGCCTTACAAAAATCTCCCTACTCTTCCATTGCACTCAATACGTGTGATCTCAATCAAACAGGAACCTGTCAAAAATCTTAGCTTAAAAAGGCCTCCCATTGTATTCAGGGCCATCTTCAGTAGTCCTGATTTATATCTGGTCACTGGACCCAGATAGTTTTGGAGGAAAAAGTGAGGCAGATGACCTTGCAAAGTCCTTTCCCCTCACTTCAATCCAATTTAATTGTATGCTATGGCATCACCTCCCTGATGTCATGGTCCCTTTTGACAATGAAGGACAAACAACAATAATAAAAATCTCCTACAGTCACACACCTCTCCATTTGTTAATGAAGAAATCACCTTCCATATCTCTGTAAAAGGACATTGCAGGTATCTTGGACACGTGATTATGTTATTGCCATTGATCTTTCTGTCTTTTCTCATCACATCCCCCACGAGCTGTAGTATTCTGTCAAAACTCCTCTTTGCTAGCCTTATTCAAAGACTAATTTCAAATTACTTTCCTTTCTTACCAAACTATGAACTATAAACAAGTACAAATCCCAGAGATCTTTGTGGTGAACCCATTCCCTTACTCTGAGTGGTTATACTGTATTCTTATAAAATCTTATGATTCATCTCCACCCCTCATTATCTCTTATTTCTATGGTTCCTTCCTGTTCAAAATCCTGTACTGTATTATGTGGAAGTAAAGTTGGGGATGGGAAAGATCTCCATCTGAAAGAGATGTCAGTCTCCTCTCTGACATAAATAACTTTTGGAGTAACCATAATAGCTGACATTCATATAGTTCAAGGTTTGCAAGATCATTTACATTCTTTATCTTATTTCATCTTCAGAATAGTCTTTTGATGTAACCACTCGAGATCTTCTGGTCTCAAATCTACATGTGAAGAAATTAAGACTCAGAAAGTCTTATTTGCCTACATTCACAGAATGAAAGCTGTTGAAGTGATTCAAATTCAGCTCTCTTTCCACTATACCTCCTGTTAGTGAGATTACTTTTTAAAATCTTAGCCTAGAAACTTGATTGGAGGGGAGGTAGCTATAGGAAGCAGTCATAAGGTACTCATTTTATATTCAAATGTATTTCCATTTATTTAAAATAACTACCCATTGGATTTGTTGGCTCAGACAGGAGCAAGAGAGCATGACAGCATACATCAGCTCCTATAATGACCTAAGCAAGGACTTAGTGTAAAATGTATTTACTATGATCAAGTAAATTTAGCTTGATAATCTAGTCCTGGGATCAGAGTGGAGAAAAGCTTGAATTGAGAAGAATTCAATTTGAAAAATTTGTAGTATTTTAAAGTATCAACTATTCTCTGATAAAAAATCCATCTTTTTCATACAAATTTTCTTTTAGTGATGGTATATAAAGAGGCATGGTGGTTATACATAGACTAGAACATGTTTCAAAAAATGACCCACTTACAAGAAGGGTAAAAGGAATTTCATCCAGGAAATGTATAATCAGAAAAGGAAGTGAGATAATTATATAATGAGAGTGTGGCATAACAGATGGACAGTTCAAGTGATGATACTCACAATATAAAAATATCTAGAAGAAGGTCTGTAGAACATTAGATAGATCCTATGGAAGTACATGAATAAAAGCCAAAAATGAAGAGAATGAATAGATTAAAATTTGCATCAGTGAAGGGAATCCTCATAAAGGATTATGAAGTGCTGAAAGTTGTCTGTTCTTTAATAGAATTAAGTTAATGAAAATATACTCTGTGTTAGGAATATGCTCTATAAAAATATACTCTGTGTAGGACCTGACATCGATCTTTTCTGTATTCAAATATTACCAGCAACCAATCATTAGTATGTTCATCAAAAAATATACCTCCAACCTGAGTTCATATCTGGCCTCAGACATTTAATACTTAATAGCTGTGTGACCCTGGGCAAGTCACTTAACCCCAATTGTCTCAGCAAAATCAATCAATTAATTAATGAAAAGAAATGCCTCCAATAAAAATCTAAACTACTATGGTTCCTCCAGCATTCCCCAAATCCATAAAGCTATAACATCAAACTTAACTTTAGTACTACTTTCTCTCTTTACATCTCAATTCTGATCAAGAGTTATATATTATCTCACAATTCAGAGCACCAATTTGTAAAAATTCTTCCTCTCTATTGAATATTACTCCTATCCTATGATAGGATCCTATCCTATGAACATACAGAGTTCACTAACTAGACACTTGAAAAGTATTGCAGGCTCTTTAAAAACCTATAATGAAAACTACCATTTTATTCTACTACTTACAGCAGCATTTTGCTATAATGGAGTCATCATTCAACCACCAAAAGGGCTTCCCTTTATTTGAACTTGTGTCTTTATCCATGATTATTTCCTACACTCATACTTTGCACCATGGTTTTTGCCATCATCAAATATTTAGGTTAGCTGGAGGCTCCCAAACTAATTTGTAAGCTACTCCATGAGCAGCCAAAGCTGCAGAGAAAATGGGAAGCTGACCTACATCACACTGCCTGACACTCCGTAAAAGTCAGAAATTAGGACTTATTGGACTCTCAAAATCAACCCACTGAAAGATTTTTCAGGAGACTTTCTGTTGTTGTTGTTATTGTCCTTTGTTCTTGAAGAGGACCAAAATGACATCATTTTGTTAGAATCACATTTCAGTGGCTAATCAGACCAATATGAACTTGAAATAGTCTACCACAGGTTGGGTACAAACAGTGCAGCATGAACAAATGGAATGGATTCTCATATTTGTGCATCTCATATTTCTTTTGAGCTATTTCAGTTATGTTTTGCTCATACAGCACAGCACCTTCTTGATGAGGACACACAATGCTGGCCAATCTTGTGTCAGTGTCTCCCATGTTATACAATCAATTCTAAAGATTTTTAGAGAGGGACAACTAGATAGCACAGTGGATAGAACACTATCCCTGAAGTCAGGAAGACCTGAGTTCAAATACGGCCTCAGACACTTAATACTTCTTAGCTGTATGACCCTGGGCAAGTCACTTAACCCCAATTAACTCAAGAAAAAAATAAAATATTAACAAAAATAATAAAGTTCTTAAGAGAGACCTTGAGATCATCCTTGTAATGATTTTTCTGACCACCAAAGGAGCACTTGCCTTGTGTGAGTTCTCCATAAAATAGTCTTTTTTTGGCATTTGTACAATATGACCAATGAAATTATGCTCTCAGCAGTTGAGTTGGAATGCTGAACAGTTTAGTTTAAGAAAAGACCTCAATGTCTGGTATTGTACCTTGCCAGGTGATCTTCAGATGCTTTCTAAGACAATACCAATAGAAGCAATTCAGTTTCCTGGCATGACACTAAGTATACAACAATGAGGTTAGCACAATAGCTCTGTAGACCTTCAGTTTGGTAGTCTAATACCTCTCCTCTCTAATATTTTTCTTCAAAGCCTCTCAAAACTCTGAGGTAGCTCTCATAATGAGTGTGTCAACCTCATTATCAATGAATAATCCCTGGAAAGTATACTGTCATTTTTTTTTTACAAGTCTTAATCATTGTTTGGATGTTGCCTCTAACTGGGATCGGTCAAAGATCTTAACTTAAAAAGACCAAAGATTTCCCACTGCATACAGGCCATCTTCAGCTATCATGATCTATATCTGACCCAATCTGACTGGACCAAGCTGGTTCTAGAGGACAAAGTGAGGCTGATGATTTTACACAACCTATCATCGCTCAAATACTATTTGCTTGCATGTCATGGCAGTATCTTGGTCATCTTCAAGAACAAAGGATAAACAACTGCCAAGATATATTAACTTATCCACAGCATTTCGGAACTTCTCCATTTACTGTAACTAATGGTTCCACATATGGATGATGTGGTATTGGCTGATGGAGTCCCTGTATAGTGAGCCCCCTCAGGTTACCAATTAGGAGTATCTGCCTTACCATGTCTTTGTTTTGATAAATATCTCAGAATTTAACTTCACATATATCTGGCCTATTTCCATTAATCTTGAATAGACAAGAGAAATATTTGTTTTGGAAGATCTAGTTTTTGCAGATGCGAGAAGACCACATCTAGTACCTGGTAAATGTGGAAAGTAATAAGCTTAAGGAAACCCATATGCAAACTACCTGGAGCTGGTGGAATGTTTCCATAGGCAATATGCCATTAGGAGAAGTGATAGTGTCTAAACCTGCAGCTGCATTGCCTCCAGCTGAGAAAGGGGGTAAACTGTTTTGCTATATGAAGCATCTAATCAAAGCCCCACTCTTCTTCTGCCTTATGGTTTTCCTAACTTTGTCTAAAAAGATGTCTCTCCCATCCCCAGATTTGAATATATTCTTCCACTTAAACCACATTATCATATCTAGTGTATCTCTATATCATAAAGTTGGTGACTTGGACCTATGTAGACGGCTTTAATTTTTTTTTTTTTCTGATTCCCCTGACACTTGATATTTTTCTTAAAATTAGATCATATTTTCTTTGATGGTTATATTGACTTTCTCCTCAGCTATTAATCATTTAATAATTCCCTGTATACATTGAACTATTCCTGTAGGATAGGGACACTGTAGCCTTGAGTTTACCAAGAATAAGTCAAGTTAGAGTAACCTCATTTTCTTTTTTTATTTTGATAATGTTACTAAACTGGTAGATCAAAAAAAATGTAAACACACACACAAACTATCTGGCTTTCAGCAAAGCTCTATAAATTCTTACATTATTACTGTGGGTAAGTTAGGAAAAATATGGACCATTGTTCATGTCTGAAGTAAGTCACCAGTAAAGGGTCCATTGTTATGGTTCAGTCCTTTCAGTCATGTCATATTCTTCATATGGATACATTTGGAGTTTTCTTGGTAAAATACTGGATTACATGTGTGACCCTGAGGAAGTCACTTAACCCCAATTGCCTCAACAACAACAACAAAAAGAAAATTAAAAAATAAAATATTGGAGTATTTTGCCATTTCCTTCTTCAAATCATTTTACAGATGAAGAACTAAGACAAACAAGGTTAAATGACTTACCCACTGTCATACAACTGGTGTCTGAGATCATATTTGAACTCAGAAAAATGGATCTTTCTGATTCCAGACCTGTTGCTCTAACTACAGCATTAACTAATTGCCCAAATTTTAAAATACTCAACTAGCTATTGGATTATAAACAAGTCACTAATTAAGTTTCCTCATATGTAAATGGAAATAATAAAGCTTATAAGTACTCATCTCATGGGCTTGTTGAGACAAAAAGAGATAACATATATGTACTGTTTCATAAATTTTAATGTATTTTAATAAGCATTATCATACATATCTAAATGAAATCTGTCCCTTCCAAGGAGTCATATTCAAGGAGTCTCAAAATATGATTAAACTTTGAAAGTGTTACTCCCAAAGTTTTGAAACTTCTCTTTAAAAGCTGCTTTCAGAGTCCATGTCACATTTTTTCAAATACCTTCTAGATTCACAAATATTCATCCTTTGAGGTTTGATTTTATGTTTAGGAACAATCACAAATTATTCTGAACCAAGGCGCCCAACTGTAACTAACAATTTTGAATCTGGAAGCAAGAGTTACCTTATTCAAATAGCACCTACTGAGGCACATGACCTTAAATCAACTTTGTAATTGATGAATTTAAACAAAACAAGAACAAAACCCACAGGTAATGATGAGACATTCAGTTGAGTGGGAGAGAGAGAGAGAATTAGTTACCTTAATGGCAGAAAGAATGAAATCTGAAAGGGACAAAAATGGTGATTTAGTCAAACCCATAGAATTTTTTTTAAAAATAACATTTCCTCAACTATATGTTAAAACAATCTTTAACATTTGTTATTATTATTGTTTTTTTTAATTTTGAGTTCTGAATTTTATCTCTCCCTCTCTCCTTCCCTTCATCTGTCTCTGAGATGGCAAGTGATAAGACATAGGTCATACATATGACACCATGTAAAACACCTTCATATTAGTCATTTTATACAAAAAGATTCAAAAAGAAAGAAAGAAAAAGAGAGAAGAGAGAGAGAGAAAGAGAAAGAGGGAAAGAAAGGGAAAAAAGAAGGAAAAAAGAGGGAAAGAAAGGAAAAAAGAAGGAAAGAAATAAAGAAGGAAAAAAGAAAGAGAAAGAAAGTGGGATTAGGGAGGGAGAAAGGGAGAAAGGGAGGAAAAGAAGGAAGAAGGAAGGAAGAAAGGAAGGGAGAGAGGGAGGGAACAAGGAAGGGAGAGAAAGAGGTAGGGAGGGAGGCAGAGATAGCATGTTTCTATCTATATTCAAACATCAGTTCTTTCTCTGTAGGAAGATAGCATTTTGGGATTGCCTTGGGTTATTATGTTGGTGAGAGTAACTTGTTATTCATAATTCTTTATCATAAAATATTGCTGTTACTATGTACAGTGTTCTCCTGGTTCTGCTCAGTTCACTTTGCATCAATTATATAAGCCTTTTCAGGGTGGTTGTTTTTTTTTCTGAAATCATCCTGCTTGTCATTTCTTATAGCACAATAATATTGCATCACAATCATATACCACAGCATGTTCAGCCATTCCCCAATTAATGGGCATCTGCTCAATTTCCAATTCTTAGCCACCACTAAAAGAGCTGCTCTAAATATTTTTTGTACAAATATATCTTTTACCCTTTAAATTTTTTTTTCTTTGGGAATCAGACCTGGCAGTCAATCCATGGGATTCAGAGTCCTATACTATTTATACTCTTCCAGAGATGCTTCATCAAAATTCTCTTTCCACACAGTATATGAGACAGACTGTAGCATAGTAGTTATTACTCTCTCTAAGAAGAGGAGAAAATATCACTGCAGAGAGGTGAGAAGCTGGTCTACCTAGAAATAAAAAAATATATATTTGAAATTGTCAGGGAGCAATTAAAGGTAGAGTAAAGGAGAGTGGTTTGGGGGGGAATCAAAGGGAAAGGGTAAAGAGGCTCTAATCTGAGAACCCACAGTCTTCTAAAATCCAAATCTCATTTTCTCCACTTTTTGATTAGGGGCTCAACCAAAGATCCCCTTATCTCTGCCTGTTCTGTTGAAGAATTGAATTGCTAAATTTGGAGCCCTCTACATTCTGAGCTCTGGGATAAAAGCCCACTGGCCCTGACCTAGTTACAGTTCTACGAAGAGTAGCAAATAAGGTAGATGATAAAGTTGTATAATGCTTCTTGGTATAAAAACAAGGTGGGCATAAAGTAATGAATCAATTTTCATGTAAAGCTCCAAACCTGGCTGTGATAGCAATTCTAGAATAGGGACTGGAATTCTAAAAGTAGCAATTTTGCAGAAATAAATGTACAGCTTCCCACAGGGACCGTTGTGAAGGTCAACCCATTTGGCTATATTACTTCCAAGATAAGATAGATTCTAAAGATATAATTGTCCAGTAAGGAAGCAAGGAAAACTGGGTTGTGGCACTGACTATACTACTATATAGCTGTCATTAACTAGTTCATTAATAAGTTAGTGAACTTTTCCAGACCGCAGTCTCCCCACCTGGAAAGTGAGAAAGTTGATATAGTGATTTCTAAGCTCCTTCAAGCTTGAGAATTCTGGAATTCTGTGCATTTGTTAAAAAGCCAGTCTCATTATTTACATTCAAAATTCATTTTTATTTCCTGCTGCTATGCTGATTTAATGTTGTTATGTATTTACCTGTCCTATTTTATGTTTTGTTCTATTACTATTGGATTTAGGTTGTAAGCTTCCAGAGAGTGCTGACTTCTAGTATGACACTATATTCAATTAGGCTCTTTTAATGATTATCATAATAGTAATAGTAGTAGTATTTATATAGCATTTATCCTCATAACCCTATGACATAAGTATTATAATTGTCCCCATTTTACAGTTGAAGAAACTGAGGCATATAGAGATTAAGTGACTCACTTCATAACTACTAAGTGTCTGATGCTGAATTTGAACTCAGAGCTTCTGCATTCCAAGGTCTTATGCTACAGACATTATACCACCTAACTGACTGACATTAAAACTGTAACTTTTTTGATATCTGATTTCACCCCAGAGGGAAAAGTTATTAATGGTTCATTGTTCTTAGTCAGGCACTGAAGAATCTGGCTGCCTAATCACCATTTCAATTTGACTTTCATCAATGTCCCTAAAAAAGAGAAACAGGCAAGACTCCTTGTTCCTGGAGAGCCTATATCTTAATTCCATCTCATCTATCCAAAGCTCTTTGCCCATGATCCCAAAAACATGTTGAAGCAGTAGTGAACTGGAGTTAGCTGTAATGAAGTGGAACTAACACTTTAATCCAACGTATCTGCTTCTCTCTGAGAACAGGGAATTTCCAACATGCAGTCACCAAAATTGACCACTGAAACAAGGTGGGCATAAAGTAATGAATCCATTTTCATGTAAAGCTCCAAACCTGGCTGTGATGGCAATTCTAAAATAGGGGTTGGAATTCTAAAAGTAGCAATTTTGCAGAAATAAATGTATTTCTGGGCATTTATGGATTTCGCCTTTATGGTTTTAGTTATTCCTGGGTTGGTCATTGGTAATTAATTGGGAATTTTGAAAAATTTGTGGTGTATTACATAAGTATATATTTTTTTTAATTTAGAAAGTCATAAATGTATAAATATATATTTTTTATTATTTACTTCCATAAATATACATAAACAAATTTATAATGAATAGTAAAATTTTGTTAAATATTTTAGTGAACTAAAGAACAATGCTAATGCATTCTCTTTTGGAATATCTCTGCTTCATCTCTCAACCATCTGGACTCAGTCACATGATTTTCTCCTCTATGTGTATATCTTATGTTTTTGGTAAAAGTAAATCTATGAAGCTGTTACTGTAGTTACATCAGCAGCTGCAAAACTCTATATAATGTGAGAGATACTAATCTCTCCCATGAAGAAATTAAAACTTTTTTATTCATATAAGGTATTATACTTAATTTGTATGTTAAATAAATATGATCAAAATTATTAAAATAAAGATTTTGGGTGGGGTCTAGAGTTATTCTCAGTCCCTAACCCCGTAAATGTCAAGGGATAACCATATTAAGTCCTTAATAAATCCTTATTACCTTCCTCTTTCCCTTTGGAGGTACAGATTAGATGCAAGAAAGAGAAGTGATATTAGGACAGAATATCCAATACAATTCTAATTCATCAATAACTGGCAAAAGAATCTGGCAAGATGCATAAGGAAGAACTGAGTATCAAATTTAAGAGGAGCCTTAGACAGTATTTTTGGTGTTCAGTGGTATTCAACTTTTTGTGATCCCATTTGTGGTTTTCTTGGCAAAGATAACAGAGCAGTTTGCCTTTTCCTTTTCTAGTTCATTGTACAGATGAGGAAACTGAGTCAAATGGGTTAAGTGATTTCCCCAAGATCACACAACTAGAAATGTCTGAGACCAGATCTGAATTCAAGTTTTCTTGACTGTAGGCCTGGCATTCTATCCAGTGCCACTTAGTTGCCCCTATTAGTCCATTATCATTTATTAAGGGTTTACCATGTGCTAGGGATTATGCTAAGCCTTAGAGACACACAAAAAGTCAAAAATAGTCCCTGACTCAAGGAGCTCACAGTCTAATAGAGGAAACAATATAGAATACCAAGTACATACAAAATTTATATAATAGAGAGAAAGTAGCTTTAACGGGGAAATCTCTAGCACTTCAGGGAGTGACTGGGAAAGACTGCCAACAAAAGGAAGCATTTAAGGTGAGCCTTAAGGAAACTACAAGTCTAAAAGTTGGAAGTGAATTGGTAGAGTATTCTAAGTAAAGGGGACAGACAGTATGAAAACACGAACACTGAAGATGTCTTTTGAAAAGAATTGACAAACATGTATTAAGTCTGTGTTAATGTTCATTCAAAGTTCAGATAGTTCATGTCCTCATGGAACTCCCAGACTAATAATTGTAATCTATATTTACTTGAGAACTCAAAAGGTTTTGCAGGTTTAAGAATTGGAATGCTAAGCCTATTCCTAAGTTTTAACTAAATGTAACCTGGAGTCTTCTCTTCCTTGTGATAGAATCCAGATGCCACTTTTAATTTTCAAAAGTGTCTCTGTGTTTCTCCGTGTTGCTGTCAACATGACTACACTGCCAATAGATTTTCATATATAGTAAGATATTTGTCAATAAGTGACCATCCTAATTGCACACTTTCTTATGCTGTGAGTGATGAATTATCCTTCCCTATGGAAGCTGCTTGACTCCTGCCAGGATTGTGTTATATGTGTAATGATAATCTACATGAATTTTATATGTACAATAATTTCCCTTTTTATGTGTCAGATAAATATTTGTAAGATTTATACTTACACAAATGAAATTATTATAAGTACTAATATTTTTTTCATATTTCATTGCCTGAATACATACTGTTTATTACTGCTTTTTTTTTTTAAAGAAAGGAATTGTAAGCAGTTCAGGGTAGTTGGATTATAAAGTATATGGTTAGTAATAGGCATAAGACTGGGAAAAAATAGTCAACAATGAATATAAATGGATCATTGATCGAAAGCTGGAAGAAACCTTTGAGCAGAGGCCATCTAATCAAACTCCCTCATTTAACAGATAAGGAAACTAAGGCACCAAAACCACCAATTGACTTTCCAAGGTCACACAGCTAGTTAGTGACAGAGCTAATTTTTAATGCCAGGTCTTATGACTTTAAATCCATTGCCTTACAACCCTCATTTGGAAGAAGAAGAACTGAGATATGGAGAAGTAGATATATGACCTGCTCAAGGTCACACAGCTATTAATAGAGAATAGGCTGAAACAAGGTTCTGTGACCTTGTCTAGTGCTTTTTCCACTATGCTACATTAACTTATGATCAAAGCCAAGTTCTAATGAGGAAACATAGATTAAGGTAGTTGACAGGCATACCCACAGAAGACTAGCAATAATAAGTCTGGAAGGGAAAATTTGTGTTTGATTTTAAACCTCTAAGTGGCTCTGGGGTATATAGATAAAATTCTATTCTTGGCACAATTTTAAACATTTCAGGGTTTCAAATAAAGGCCTTGATTCTTCTTTCATCTTATTCTGGATTCCATGGGGTTTGGCAATGTTTATTTTAGTCATAATAGTTATTTAATTTTAAAAATTATGTCCTTTGGAATAATAAAAACCTCTTTTTCTTAAGAGAAAGACTTGGCTTAGAAGTGCTTGTGAGGTAAGGGAAATATTCCAAAGAGTGATGGATTTAGAGCCAAAAGACCTGGATTTAAAAGTCTGCTCTGCAGCTTATTACTTGTATGTATCCCTGAGCAAATGATTAATATTCCTGGACCTTTGTTACCTAGAACAGGAACCCTAATTCTTTATTAAATCATAGGGTGGTTTCTTAATGACTAAATGCTGCATACATGGAATGACATGGCACCTCCCTGACTCAGAGAACTCTGAGCTCACAAAACTGATGTGGTTGATATAGCAAATGTTTGTAGGCACCAGATGATGTGATTAAAGAGAGCACCAAATGTCGGGATTTAGTCATGTGAAGAATTCACAATGGCCATTTCCTTTGGCAAAATATATGTTTATTTAGGGGAAGAGGTCACAGACAAAATGAAGAGATACGATAGACAGCAGTAATAGTAAATATGAAATAGAGTCGGGAGAGCAAAGCACATAGCAAAGAAAAGGGATTTACAAATGGAATTTATGATTACATAGGAGAAAGGTAAGCATGAGGTTGGAGCATGCCCTTAGCTGTCAGGCTAAATCCTAAAAGGGAGTTAGTACCCTAAAAGATTTAATTTGCTATAAGGAGGAGAAAGACAGACATCATACAAATAGTGGAGTTTGAGACACCATGAAGCATTGTGGCAATTGAAAGGAAAGATAAAAAATGGCATGGAAGAAGGGCAAAGGGAAAGACACCACAAGGTAGAGTGCCATGGTGGACTGACCCAAAGGGGTTCAGCAAAATTGGCATGGGCCATAGCAGATTTTAGGGGAAATTTAACTGAAGTTATATTTAAAAGGACTGGAATGATAGGGCATAGCTGAGCTGCCCACAAATTCCATAGAAGGTGGGCCTCAGGGATTTGACATAACATGAATTTCTTGACTGGATACAGCAGGGTGGAGTCACCCAAAGGGGTGGGAGATGGGGAGGGAATCTCCATAGAGGGTGGGACCAGAAGGCTAAACTGATTCCTATCAATGCCTTTTTCCTACCTTTCCCAAGGAACAATTACAACAATGCTACAATCTCTCTCAGCCAACTGCACCCAATTACTGAGTTCCTCATCAAAACTGTATAAATTTGGAGAGATACAGGAGAAGAACAATTCAAGAGAAATGAGAGATACAAGACACAAACTTAAAAATGGCTAATGGAAAGTCCTAAAGCCAAAAATATGTGGGGAAGCTGTTCTGAATTATGTTTCTTGACTTTTAATACCTACTCTTCCAGAGACTCCCTTGGTGAGATCTTTATTCTCACTGATCTGAGATTTCCTTTCTCCCAAAATAAATTTAATCTCTCCTAGAATATTAGAATATACTCTAATCAGTATAATTTTCCCAATTTCACTTTACTGTTTGCTTAGACAAGTGGATTTGTCTGGATTTGAGATTGTTTTGTATATATGATTATAGCCAGCTTTTGTATGTAATCATTCTTTTATGCCATGATACATTGCCAATTTTTGTATAGGTTCCATGAACTGTCAAGAAAAAAGCATACTCCTTTCTATTTCCATTCAATTTTCTCCAAAGATCTATCATACCTAACTTTTCTAAGACTCTGTTTACCTCCTTAACTTCTTTCTTATTTATTTTGTGGTTTGATTTATCTAGTTCTGAGAGAACAAGGTTGAAATCCCCCACTATTATAGTTTTGCTGTCAATTTCTTCTTGCAGCTATTTTAACTTCTCCTTTAGGAATTTGTATGCTATTCCACTTGGTGCATATATGTTTAGTATTGATATTGCTTCATTATCTATTACATCATGATCATATATCAATATCATATCTTCATTATCTTTAGCAGAATATAGTTTCCTTCCTTATCTCTTTTAATTAGATCTGTTTTTGATTTTGCTTGATCTCAGATCAGGATTGCTACCCTTGCTTTTTTTTTAACTTCACCTGAAGCATAATAAATTCTGCTCTAGCCTTTTACCTGAATGTATCACTCTGCTTTAAATGTGTTTCTTGTAAACAACATATTGTAGGATTCTGGCTTTTAATCCAGTCTGTTATTGGCTTCTGCTTTATGGGAGAGTTCATCCCATTCACATTCACAGTTAAAACAACTAATTCTGTATTTTTTTGCCATCTTGTTTACCCCAAGCTATGCTTTTCTCTTTCCTTTCCCCCTTTCCCTCCTCCTCAGTATTTTGCTTCTCATCACCACCTCCCTCAAACAGCCCTCTCCTTTTAGAGCCTCTTCCCCTTTCTTACACCTTTCTTCTACTATTTCTGTTTTTTCTTCTATTGCCTTCCCCTTTCTTTTTGCCTTTCCCCTCCCATTTTCCTATAAGGTGAGACAAGTTTCTCTGTGAAACCAAATATGCCTAATATTCTCTCTTTGAGCCAAATATGATGAGAGTAAGATCCATACAGTATTCTTCTCCTTCCCTTCTTTCCCTCAATTATAATAATAGATCTTCTTTGCCTCTTCATGAGATTTAATTTCCCTTAATTAATCTCATTTTCCTCTTTTTCCAGTATATTCCCCTTTCCACATCTAATTTCTTTTTCATATTATCATAATAAAATCAAATTATACCTGCACCCTTTAAGTATACCCACAACGTAAATACAGTTCTGAAGAGTTCTTTCCTTTTTACCTTTTTATGCTTTTCTTGAGTTCTGTGTTTGGAGATCAAATTTTTTTGTTCTGCTCTGATCTTTTCATCAGAAATAGGTGAATTTCACCTGTCTCATTGAATATCCATTTTCTTCCCTGAAAAATGATGCTCATTTTAGCTGGGCAATTTATTCTTGACTGTAATGCAAGTTCCTTTGTCTTTTGAAATATCAGATTCCAAGCTCTTTGATCCTTTAAGGTGGTGTATGCTAGATCCTGGGTAATCCTGATTGTGGCTCCTTGGTATTTGAATTGTTTCTTTCTGACTGTTTGCAATATTTTTCCCTTGGTCCAATAGTTCTGAAATTTAGCCATGATATTCCTTGGAGTTTTCATTTTAGGGTCTCTTTCAAGAGGTGATGGGTAAATTCTTTCAATGGTTATTTTACTGTCTGGTTCTAGGATCTCAGGGCAGTTTTCCTTTATGATTTCCTGAAAGAAGTTTGGGGTCACAGACCAGTGTTGCTAGGTGTCTTAAAAGAATTTGCAGGCTTGAACTCATTCCAAATCAAAGGGCAAAGTTTATTGCAATGCTATTACAAATAGCATTGTAATAGCAATGTAACTGCTGTAATTTGGGGGAATTTCAAAAGAAATTAGCAAAGATACACATTTATTCAGCTTTCTATCATTGACACGCTGATTCTATGGCTCATAAGTAGGAGGTAGGAGTGGTCTCAGGAATTTGGTTCTCACTGACAAGATTATCAGTCAGCAATGAACTGAGGAGTGGTCTATTCACTGTTGTCTCAGGAGTTTAATCTGTGGGACTATTCAGAGGCCAGAAATTATCTTACTGAATCAGACAGATTGTCACAACAATAGTTTTTCTATGTTGGATGTGTGTTTGTGTGTGAGTGGGGCAAAGCCAGAAGACTTTGGATTCAGATTGCCAGAACAGAAGCCTCCCCAAAATCACTATATTTTCCTAGAAGCTATACTCCTTCAGAATCAGGAGGACAATTGCTACAAAAACTACAATATTATAGACATATTATTTTGAATGACTTGAGAATTCTGATTAATAAAATGAAGGGGGAAACCCAATACTAATGGATCAATGATGATGCCTGCTCCCCACTTTTTGACTAAGAGGTGATGAAGTTAAAATGCAAAAATGAGACTCAGAATTTCAGACACAGCCAATGCGAGAATCTATTTTGTTTAACTATATATATTTGCTATATAAGTTTTCCTCCCCCCCATAAGGATGGGAGGGAAAGAAAATAAATGCTTCTTAATTGGGGAAAAAAGAAAATTAAAAAGTCGATCTAAAAAAAAATGGATACTGCTGGAGGGACTGAATACTCCTGAGAATTCTCTAATCAAAATCCAAACAGTGGCAAAGTCTGCCTGTCCAAGTATGCTTTCCAGAAATCCACAAGTACCTCTCTTCTGGCACTTGGAGAGGGCTTGAAATATGCCAGGCAGCATGTGGAGCCATCGCTACTCTAATTAAATCGCTATGAGCAGGAGAGCTGCTAGAGCTTAGCATGCTGCTGAATCCTAGGGGCCCTCTAGTGAGGCTTTCAATTCCTATATCTCAAGGCAAAGAGCCAGTATGATCCACAGACTCTGAGGTGCCTGCTTTGCCTTGTTTTGAAGACAAGCAAAATGGAAGAAAAAAAGAAAGAAAAAAGTGTCTTGGCTACTTAAAGCATGTGATTTCATGGACTTCCCTTCCCCTAAATGTCTTACCCACCTCCTAGCTGTTACTTGAAATCAATTTAAAGAGGGACACCATTTACCTTTTGTATTTGAAACTCTTGGACCTGATTTAGTACCTTATACAAAGATGTTTTATAAATGGTTGTTGAGCTGACTTTATTCTACAATTAGAAATGAAGCTTGAAACTGAAATACTTTCACTGGAGATATAATTACTTCATGGTCAGAGAATTTTAGGTTGGAAAGTCCTTTAGAAATCATCTTATGCAACGATTTCATTTTACTGATGAGCTTAGTTGAAAAACTATTAAGAGAAATAATAAGTGGCTTCACCAGGAACAGAGAGTAATAAGTAACAGAGCAGGATCTGAATATAGACCCTCTAACTTGAAGTGGTTTTGGATTAATGAAAGAAATTAACTTCTATAAGAGCACTGTAAGTTTCAGTTCCCCGAAGGAAAGCCTCGTTTTCCCAAACTAATTTTTGTTTCGGTTACTAGCATTTTCGGGAAAAAGAGTCAATACCATGATGAGAGAATAAAAAAAGGATATACTTCCTTTATTTAAAAATTTTGCATCAAGCTCATCTTGTGTATAAAGGAATAGAAATTCCCAAGTTTTTCACAGACTGCCCTTGAGATGTCTATTTGGCAACTACCTTCTCTATATCCCACCATTCTCCTCTATTGGATTAGAATGATGATTCTTTCTAGGAATATATATCCATGAAAATACTGTAAACATTATTTATGTATAATATGAGTAATATATTCCACATATTGTATTATTGTATATGATATATGCATAATATATACATAGATAATACAAGCTGTATATGTAATATAGATATAATCTCTCATGCAATGCATAGTTTTATGTATTTATATTATATATATATATCTCATACACAATTGCATTAATAATGTATGATCTATATTTGGGAGCATAATGGCATTGACTTCTCATAAAGCTAGGGATAAACAAAGAAGGAATGTAAATTAATAACACCAAAAAACATTTTTAAAAATGAACTTGATTTTGTTCATCTGTTTTATTACCTCTTATTTTCCTAGTCTGTGGCTCACTCAGTCTGGCAGAAATGAATCATCAATTCTCCACCTCCTCCAGAAAAAAAAAGAGCCTCAGTAATTTTACATTTTAAAAAATGTAATATATGTGAAGTTTATGAAGCACATTCAAACATGTTTAAAAAACAAGGAATTAAGCCATTTCTTTATTTAAATAAAAATATTTACATAATATCAAATGATAGCAAAAGTCCTGTCTTTCATGAAGAAAAAAGTGTTCAAGAAGGCAGATTCCATTAAGATGTACTGTAGAGTCTAAATTCTAGAATGAAATTGGGAGGAGAGGAGGAGAAAACATCAAGGACTTAAGAAGATATTGGTAAAGATGTCCTGGTAGTAAGTAAGGACCATTGCAATGAATCCAGTGGATTCCATGGAATAATATTATAGAGTCTACTTCCATATCAGTTAATAATAGCAATAATAAATCATGATGATAATACTACACATATTATATTATGTACATATGTATGTATCTATGTATGTACATGTAATTTCTTATCTATCTGGGCTTATTTTTTTTTTTTTTGCGTTCTTTCAAAGCTAGACACAATGACCTCAATATATCCCTTCAAGTCTGATAACTGTGATTAAACAAAAACAGCTCTTTTTTAAAAGCTAAACCATGGCTCTATCTAATGGCCATCCTGAAAACTACAACTTTTTCTCAAGTAAGTCAACGATCATTCATTAAGTGCTTTCTATATGCCAAGTACTGTGCTAAGCACCGGGAATAAAAAAAAAAAAAAAATGAAAGGCAAAAAATAAACAAACAAAAAATAATAATAACTCGGTCCCTGCTTTCAAGGAGTTCAAAGTCTATTGGGGGATAGAACATGAAAGTAAAAATGTACAAACAAGATATTTATAGAATAAATCAGAGATAATCTCAGAGGGAAGACAAAAAATTAAAGAGAACTGAGAAAAGTTTCTGCACAATGTGGGAATCAAATTGAAACCTGAATAAAGGGAAACTGAGTCATTGAGATGAAAAGGGAAAAGATTCTAAGTATGGGGGACAGCAATGGAAATGCTAAGGGCTGGGCATGTTCAAAGTCTCAGTTAATTTTTATAAAACGAAATTATTCCTTCATTCTGCTTTACAGACAGTTCCCTAATGTGTGTTATTGCATTTGACAATTATTTCACATTGGAATTCTACACACAGATAAAATCCAGAGGAGTTTAAAGTGAAATGATTTTCTTTCCTCAATGTCTTTTTTTTTAATTGAAATCTGTTCTAGAATTATGTAGTGCCCCTTCAACTCCATCTTCTTTCCCTGTTGCTGGTAAGGAATGGGGTGTGACTTTGCTTTCTGGTGGCAAATGAGAGAGGAAGTGGGCAAGGGGAGGTGGCCAAGCAGGGAAGCAAAAGTCATTTGGATTGAAGGAGACCAAAAGAATAGGACTTCTATCCCAACCATCCAAAGCAGAAACTGTATGACTCAAAGTCAGACAGAGAAACCATCATGGAAGGACAGCAGGTGCTTGTTCCTCTATGGCACTTTGCTTCATTCAATGTCCCTTCTCCATAAGCAATGGGCTGGCTGTCAAGAAAAGCATTTGGAGTCTCTGCCAATAACAAGACACCTCAAGGAAAAGTATCACCTTAGGAGATTCAGTCTGTCCCCAGTCTCATGTTCTATGCCAGAAAAAAGAGAGGTGGAGTCCTAAATCTGGAGACCCTAAATATACCCCTATTGAAGAACCCTCCTGGATGGCATTAGTCAAATATTGTCTAATAATACTGTTGCGTTGACCACATTTCTATGATACATAGAATATGAAATAGCTAGGTGATACAGTGAATCAAGCCTGGAGTCAAGAAGCCCTGATTTCCATTCTTCCTCAGATACTTCCTAATTCTGTGATCCTGAGCAAGTCACCTAATCGCTGTGTAAAAATGGAGATAATAATAGGACCTATCTCCTAGGATTGTTGTAAAGATCAAATGAGATAATAATTGTGACTGACACATATATGAATGTTTGCTGTTATTAGTATTATAATTATTATAGAGGAAGAAGAGTTATGGAGTACTAAACAAAATGAACTGTCTTCCTTAGGATTCCTGAAGCTTCCTGGGTCTGAAAGTAGTTATGGTCACGAAGCCTCATTTTGGATGTTTTATTCCAATATAAGCCACAAGGCTGGACAGAGCCAAGTGCAAAGAACCTCTTCTTATGTTCTGGCCCAATTCTTTTCCTCTGGCTATTGAAGCTTCCTGATTATCTGAATACGAAAAAGTCATGAGATCTGCTGCTTCCTAATGCTTGGTGAATCAACCCTAGGAGGTAAATGCTATTATGATCCCCATTTGTGCAACTCAATGATTAATTAGGATCAAGTACTACCTGTACCTTTACAAGCAAACTCTGAGGCTGTTTTCTCACCTGAGAAAAATACATAACAAGGGCAGCTGGGTGGCACAGTGGAAAGAACACTGGTCCTGAAGTCAGAAGGACCTGAATTCATATTTGGCTTCAGACATTTACTAACTGTCTGAACCTAGGTAAATCACTTAACCTCAATTATCTCTAAGAAAGCAAAAAAGAAAAAAAAAACTATACCTATAGTTTCTACTTCAGAGGATTGACATAAGGCTCAAATAAGAATTCCAAATGCTTTGGAAATTATAAAGCCCTATATAAATTGCAATGAATTCTTTTAAAAATATATCTCTCTTCTTAAAATAATTAAATCATAAAGTAGATTATACATAGGTCAAAATAATAACACTATATTAGAGTCAAGACACTGTGTGTCCAACTGTGACTTATCAGACCAATAGGATTGGGTATAAATAGTCCACATGAACATTTGGAATAGTGATGTCTCTAAATTTTGCTGTTTAACAGAAGTTCTTGATTATATACAAATGTGTATGTATGTATATCTAAGTACTTATACACTTATACACATATACACAGTAGTGTATTGCATATGTATATGTTTGTGTATTGTATATGCATATGCACATCTGTAAATATATATGAATGTACACACACATATCACACATATCCAAAACATTTCATTCAGCCTATATTGGTTTCTGTTAAGAGATTTTTTAATTAAAAAAAATCTTGACTCCACTGAATCTAAATTATTTTAAAATAAGCATGAGCAAAAGTAATAGATGAATGCAAAACTTAATTTCAATTTTTAAAAAATACATACCTTGCCAACTTTGGAGAGTTTTGTTAGAACTTATTTACAATTCCCATCTCTCACATGTCAGAGGATACTAACCAGGATGTTTAGCTCCAGGAACTGTATCCTTGAAAATTTTTTCCTATGTTTTACACATTTCTAGGTCATCTCATTCTTGAATTTAGGTTTGCAAAATTCAAACTTTTCACACTCAACAGTAACACCTACAATCATAAGAACCTACAGCAGCTTTAGGAGTTGAAGACTCATGTGTAAATCAAAAAATTCCTGTACCAATTAAAACTTTTGGAAAAAAAACCACAACCCATTAAAAATTTAATTAGGTCCCTTCAACTAAGAGAGACATACACTATTTAATAGTCAAGGAAAAAAATCTTATTCTGTTGCTTTCATTTGAATTGTATGATATGCCAGGATGGATCTGTTTGTCCTGTATGTTCAAATGGGCATCTGAGTGGTAGGTAGAGTGTAGGTAGAGTGACTAGAACTGAAGACAAAGTTAGAGGAGTGTGAAAGTGGCCTTAGACATATCCTAGTTATTTGACCATGAACAAATTGCTTTCCTGCTGCCTGCCTCAGTTTTCTCATCTATAAAATGGAGATAATAATAGTGCTTATCTCCCAGGTTGTTGTGAAAATAAAATGAGATAAAATAAAGCATTGTGAAAACCTTAAAGCACTATATAAATCCTATTTATAATTAATATTATTCATTTAGTAGGTAATTATTAAGTGGTTATGGACTATATTCCTTGGGGTTATTTATGATTTTCCTTTATCATAATCTTTGACATTAATGAGAAAGAGATGAAATCTCATAATTGCTTTATTTTTAAATATTTCATTTTTTTCAGTTACATGTAAAATTTTTAAACTTTTTTTAAAATAAAATTTTGAGTTCTAAATTTTTCCCTCCTTCCCCTTCCTTCTCCCTAAAAAGAATTTGACATAGATTATATATGTTCAATCATGTAAAACATATTATGTATATGTTTTATATATAAATATATATATATAAAAATTCATATTAGTTATGTTGTGAAAGAAGAAACAGAAAAAAAAGGTATTTTTTACCCCCTAAGAGTTAAAATATCTACATGCATACTCCATAGTTCTTTCTCTGAATCTGGATGTTTTCCATCATGAATCTCATGGTACTGGCTTGGATCATAGTATTGCTGAAAAGAGCCAAGTCTATCATAGTTGATCATCACACAATATTGTTACCTTGCACAATGTTCAGCTTCTATTCACTTCATTCAGCATTGATTCATGTAAATTTTTCTAGGTTTTTCTAAAATCTGTCTGTTCCTCATTTCTTTTACACAACACTATTCCATTATATTGATGTACCACAACTTGTTCAGCCATTCCTCAATTGGTGAGCATTCCTTAATTTCCAATTCTTTGCCACCACAAAAAGAGCTGCTATAAATATTTTTGTACATCTGTGTTTAAGTTATCAGAGCTGAGATCTTAAAATTGTATTTTGGTTGGTTTTTCCTTTTCAAAGTTGAAGATGGCTTTAGCCTACATTATTTTTTTTCCTATCACCCATTACTTAAACCTAAAACCTATAATTTCTCACATTTCTCCCTCCCAAACCTCCACCAGTCAACACTTCTGAAATTGCATCAGTTTTCCCAGACATTTTGACAGTTTTGTACAAGAAGTCCAGAGAATCATAAATCCATTGCCAAATACTTTCTGGGTGATTCTCTTCATTGGCATAATATAGTTGAGAAAGTTTGCTTGACCAGTTTGGGTCAGAACTCAGTTGGGGTGGGAGGGAGGTGGACAGGGAGTGAAGGTAAATGTGTACCAAGACTGGGAAAAGCAGAAGTGGAAAATCTGAGAGGAGAAATGAATGTATGCTCAATTCCAAGGATCTCTTCTCTATTTGTATATTTATTCTTTTCGGCCATACAGTACACATGGGTCTGTCTAGATGTGACTCACCTGTAGGCATGAATCTATGGAGTCTCCTATGTCTACACTTCTCCAAAGGAAACTGATTTCTGTCAGGAGGACAGCAGAAGATCAAGGACACAAGGCTGGGTACTCTGCTCTTCTAGGAAAGATGGGTATTATTCTAAAATTCTGTCTGCCTCTTAAATATTGTTTGTTTATGGGGAATAAAGTAAAGCCACTCTCCAGATTCCTATCCCTTTAAATGGGATGAAGTACTTCAAATTATAAATGCAAAGGCTTAAATCTTTGACCACCAAATTCTAGTAATACAAAGACTATGACACACAACAAAAGGTGTATAAAGCTATTTATCTAAAATGATTAAAAGACAGAATTTAGAGAAGTTCTACAAATTAGTAAATTACAAACAATGCAAAGGATCAATGGACTTTCTCACTGGGAGGGAGACTTTTCAATTTGACCATAAAAGAAACTTCCAGATCTTATCCAAAGAGAAAATTCCTCAAAGTTTCTAGTGTAGTAAACTGGGGATAGAAAACTGGTTCCTCTTCATGTTGGTTTGGTCCTGAAACAATTCTCTTCTTTTAGAGATTTCTCCCTAGAAAGAATTTGCAACTAAATATCTCCTCTCTTGAAGTTGGGAGCCAGAAGTTTTCAAGTTCTCAATATCTCCCCTCATATTGTTAAACAAAATGCTGCTGCTGCTGCTGCTGATAATGATGATAGCATTTACTTTGTGTCAGGCATTGTGCTAAGTGCTTTATAAATATTATTTCATTTGATTAAAAAATAAAACCCTCTTTTCAAAGTGGCCAGTCTCCTATTATTATTCAGTAGGAGATGGATAAATGTTACTGGACAAACCAAAGAGTTTTTGTGAAGTTGTTGAATTCATATGAAGAGAGGAAAAGAAAGATTAAAGAGGGTAGCTGCACCAATTTGTTTTTTCCCTCTTTTCTTTGACTGCAATACTTAGCTGCTGGACCCTGAGCTCTATCTCTGCCCCCACCTTGGACAGTACCTTGTTACTGGGGTAAAAATCATTGCAATCAAGGCTTCTTTATTTCCTTTCTTTTTCTTTCTCCTTTCTCCTGTTTTTTGTTTTGTTTTGTTTTTGTTTGTTTTTTAGTAATACATGCTAAACTTCTTTCCTCTCCCCCTAAAAATACATTTAACGAATAGTCCTAAAGTGGGGAAAGGATCTATTGAACATTTCTTTGCCAAGTGTATATGTTCTTAAGCTGAAAATAATCATTATATTCTCAAAACAGAAATTAGTATATTTTAATTTTTTTTTTGCTGAGGCAGTTGGGGTTAAGTGACTTGCCCAGGGTCACACAGCTAGGAAGTGTTGTCTGAGACCACATTTGAACTCAGGTCCTCCTGACTTCAGGGCTGACACTCTATCCACTACACCACCTAGCTGCCCCAGTATATTTTAATTTTAAAATAATCATGGCATACATCAAAAACATCAACATGATCATTTCCAACTACAAAGAAAAACAGACACGTATGAAACTGTGAGTCTTTATTATATTAATTTCATTTTTTCAGTCCATCAAATTTAACTAGGTAATATCAAAACTACTCTTTTTGTCTATGTCTCCTCTTGAGTTTCCTTTTGTTTTGTTCAGTGTAGCTTGATTTTTAAATTTATATTCTTTTCTTTCCTTTTTTATTCATATTAGTATCATCCTCCCCTCACTTTTCCTCTCAAATATCTCACCCCCAAAAAATACTTCTCTGTAACAAATATAATCAAATAAAACAAACTCATACATTGGTCATGTCTGAAAATGTATGTTTCACTTATAATTTATCATATTTCTGCCAAAAGATGGAATGCATGCTCCATTATCAGTGTCCTGGAGTCATTGCTGGTCGATAAATTTATTAGAATTAAGTCTTTCAAAGTTCTTTTCTTCTCCTGGTTCTCACTTCAGTTACAGATTTCTCTGAAACCATTTCTTTTATTATTTCTTATGTCACAATAACATGATATTCAACTATTGTTCTCTAAGAAATGATGAACAGGTTGATTTCAGAAAAGCTTGGAAAGATTTACATGAACTGATACTAAGTGAAATGAGCAGACCCAAAAGAACATTGTACACAGTAATAGCAAGATTATATGATAATCAACTGTGATGGACTTGGGCATTTTCAAAAATGAAGTGATTCAAGGAAATTCCAATAGACTTGTGATGGAAAGAACATTGAGAGAGAGCACTGTGGAGACTGAATGTGGATCAAAGCATATTTTGTTGTTATTGTTATTTATTTACTTGTTTTTTTTTCCTTTTTCATATATTTTCCCTTTTGATCTGTTTTTTTTTTGCACAGAATGATGAATATGGAAATATGTTTAGAAGAACTGCACATGTTTAACCATATCAGATTGCTTGCTATCTTGGGAAGGGGAAGGAGAAGGAGAGGGAGGAAAATTTGGAACACAAGATTTTACAAAGATGAATGTTGAAAACTATCTTTGCATATATTTGGAAAATTAAAATACTATTAAAACAACAAAACAATAATTTGGTATTCATAACTAATCATCAGACACCCAATTTGGTTCTAGTTGTTTGCTATGACTAATGTATTTTTAATTTAATTTAGCTATTAGAAATATTTTTCTATCTATGAATCCTTTGACACATATTCTTAATACCAGATTTTAAGATAACATTGCATTTTCTAAGCAGCAGACTGGACTAATAAGCAAATCAGGTCAAAATTAAGCTTTTAATTTGTTGAGTTCTATTCACTGCTTGAGACCTGGAAATATCTGCCTCCTGAAGTCAAAGAAAAACCCCAGTTATTTAATGCCAAATCCAGCCTAAAGAAAAAGTGACTGATCTGTTCCTCAGAACTGCTAGCAATCCCAGGAGAGGCATTTTCCTGTGCACAGACTTGGAGTCAAATCACAAAAAATCTGTGTTTGAATTCAAGCACTTACTATATGTGTGGCCCTGAGCAAGTAAAAATCTCTCAGAATCATAATTTTCTCACCTATAAAATGAAGATAATAGGATTGCTTATTTTCCTGGATTATTGTAAGGCTTCAATGAAATAACACATTACAATATGCCATCATTAAATTCTCATGGCCATGAAAAACATCACTCTTCTTGAGTACAATTATTATTTTTTAACATAGAGTTAAGGTTCCTACGTTATCTTTTCCAAGACTGGTGGTTGTCTTAAAGAGTACATAGTCCATACTTTTCATTTTATAATTTTGGAAACATCCTCAAAAAGTACAAATCATTTTTTCAAGATCATTCAGGTAGTGATTAACAGAACTGGGATTTAACCCTTTTTCTTCTAATTCTAAATCTATTTGTCTTTCCATTCTACCATATTGTTAGGACTGTGAATAAGAAACTCCGGCAGCTGCCAAGTACTAGTCTGGTGTGATTAATGGTGGCAGCAAGTAGAGAACTGGACTTCAACAGGGTCTCTTGGACCCTGTTACCATTTTGATGAAGCCTCTTGACCACTTCTCAAAATATTTGTTTTTTACATTCATAATTGAAGGAAATAGGAAAATTCAGCTAGAGGTTAGGGAAAATAAAAAGGCATTTTTTTCCTCTTAAGTTCATAGGGACCACTTATACCTATCCAAATTGGAAACCTCTACTTTAAAGTAATAGGTAAAATTATCTCGCCTTTAAGTGTGAGCTTAGATTTAGGCAGAGGAGTAGACACTAATCCCATTCAAATTTTTCATAATGCAAGAAAGATGTACCAAAATAATTTCTACTTTGACCAGAAACCCTGGGGATGTTCTCCTCCAAAATTTATTTATTTTAAATTTCTTTCTTTTTTTTTTTTTTTTTTGACCAGGTGAAAGAGGAGATCCTTTGTTTTAATTAGTATCTAGCCTTAATCACTAAATGGGTACAGCCCCATGCAAACTGAGGTCTGTTGAAGTCCTTAGCCTAAAAAGCAAAGGAATCCCATTGCATCCAGGGCAATTTCCAGTCATCTGGATCTGTGTTCTGCCACTAGACCCAGAAGACTCTAGAGGGGAAAGTGAAGCAGGTGACCTTGCACAGCCCTCCCTCACTTAAATCCAAGTCACTTCCATGTCATGACATCACCTCTTTGTTGTCATGACATCCTTCCAGAAGGAAGGATAAACAACAACAGCAACTATAATCATACCCCTAGGTAAATACTAGTTTTCCATGGACAGGAGATCCTCTAAACAGAGCACAATTTGTGTGTGTGCATATCATACATATACAGCTCATATATAGCATAATTTACATATGTATACACTTGATATATAGAGTAGGGTTATATACACATGCATTGCAATATAATATATTGATGGACATGTATATAAGTATAATGCTACATAATATATATGGTAGGTGAATGTGTGTATATATATATTTGTGTGTAGGTATATATATTATATATACATGTATATATACATATATAACATATCATATATCAATATATATAGCTATTTATACATATATAACCTAGTCAAAACTGAACCAGACTCCTGTATGGTAACCATAATGGGATTCATTATAGAACAGTTCCATTTAGGTAAAAATTACAGAAATGGTGTGATATTTCAATGACACAAGATATTTTCCCATCATCTTGGGTCATCACTTCAGAGCAGTTTGAAAAGAATGGAGAGACAGATACTTGTGAAGGGAGATTGAAAGGTGTTAGTCTGTAAAAGGATGTGCTGTGGGGAAATATGAGGGATTTGATGTCTGTATTTTATGTAGAAATCAACAATGTGGGATTTGAATTAGACCTTGTAAATTACCATGGCTCAGAGAAATGACAGAGAGATAATAAGATAGCAAAAAAAAAGAGAAAGAGAGAGAGAGAAAGAGAGAGAGAGAGAGAGAGAGAGAGAGAGAGAGAGAGAGAGAGAGAAAGCATGAGTTCCCTACAGTGAGTTCACTTTATCAGTTTATAGTCCAGCCTGGGAATTTAAAAGGTTATAGGTTTTTTTCCATAAATTTTAATATTGGAAATAGTTTCTAATCTCAGTTCTGTTACTTGCTACCTCTAAGATCATGGGCAATTTACTTTCCTTTTTCTGGGTTTCAATTTTTTCATTTATAAAATGAGTGGATTGAACTCAATGATATTGATGAAAGATCCTTTCTAGAGCTTACCTGACCTCTCTTCGGCTCACTCCCTAGGTTAAATTATTTTCTCTGTTTACATGTGCCTGGCATTATTGGCATAGGACCATAAATTGTCTTCCTACTTTGCCATTAAGAGAGTGAATGAGGAAGCTACTAGAATATACTTTAGCCATTTGCAAATGTATCAAATTATAATCCATGAGTTTTTCAAACAAATTTTTGATTAGAGAACTCCAGGCTCAAGGAATCTGTCCAAGGTTGTTATTTCTCCAACTCTCAAGGAAATCAACTGTTTTACAGTGGAATAATGAGCACAGACTCTAGTAGTGCGGGGAATAAAGTGTCATTGTAGAATCAGAAAGATTTGACTTCCAGTCCAGTCTCAGATATTCCCTAGGCAAGTCACTTAACCCTTGTGTGTCAGTTCTCTCATCTATAAAATGGGGATAATAATAGCATTTGCCTCCTAGGGTTATTGTGAGAATCCAATAAGATTGTAATTGTAAAACAATTGATACATAGTAAGTATTAACTATTATATTTTATTGAGTATTTCCTTTGAGATTCTTGACCTTGTGCTTCCATATGGATTTCATTATTATATTTCTATTTCAACAAAGTAATTCTTTGGTAATTTAGTTAGTATTGTGTGGGACAAGATCACCAGCTCAAATAAATCAAATAAATTAAGGAGATCTCTCAAGGCAAAGGCAAAAAGAAATTTTATTACGATTTCTCAAGAAAGGGCATTTCCCTCCTCCCAAGCAGTTAGTCAAGGAGAGACAAGGCCCAGTTAACAGACAAAAATTAAATAGGGGCCTGGGCTAACACTCCCTATAGGCTGGATCTTTGCCCTGATTAGCCAGGACAAATGACCTCACATTTTAAGTCATAAATGAGAAAAACTTTCAACCCAATCACATCATTAGGATTACTAAATTACCTTATATGGGAGTTTCAATGCCAAGGTGGCCCCAACTTATTCTCACAAAGAAAAGGTCCCACTCCTTACAAACCACCTGATTTCGGAAAAAGAAACTTGACCTTGGGTCACAGCCCACCTTCACTCAATTCTTAGAACACTGTCTCCATCTTGTGAGATAGCTTTTACAATTCATTTCATTCAGTATGATCCTGAATAATAAATCAATTTAAGTAGTATTGTTAATTTTATTATATTGTCTCATACCATGATTAACTAATATTTCTCATTATTTAGATCTGTATTTTAATAAACAGATTTTGAAGTTATCTTTAATAATAATGCATAACAATTATTTAGTTAGTAATATTGATCTAATTTTATCTTCACAACAACCCTGAAAAGTATATTACTATTATCCTAATTTTGCAGACAAGGAAACTGAAGTTACATGTTTTATACTTCTAGCAAATATCTGAGTCTGGATTTGAATTGAGATCTTTCTGACTGTAGATCCAGGAATCCACTTACTATAGCATCTAGCTGCCTATTTGTGTAATTTGTGTATGTGTATGGGGGGAGGGGGAAAGAAGGGAGAGTGTAATTGAAATTCCAAAGGCATTCAATTAGGAGGGTTGACTCAATGAGGTCCTTGGAGTCAAAAAGAAGCAAAGCTACTGAAAAATGAAAAGTTGCCTGAAATGTTCTGAGCTCTCTATAAAGGAAATTCTGGGATGGCTTTAATGCTTCAAATTCTAGAATTTGAATTCCCAATCAGAGAGAATTGAGGGAGTTGGAAGAATGTTGGATATTTAAAAAAAAACAAAAACAAAAACAAAAACAAAACAGTTTGCAAAGTGAAGAGATTTCAAGGTGATCAGCTTATCCTGGAGAGGCATGAAGTTCCCTGGACCAAAAGCAAGCAGAGTTACTCATGGAAAAATACAAGTGATTTTCCCTAAAAAAGCAATAGGATCAGTGAGAAGGGAAGCAGAGCAAGGAGGAGACGCTTCAATATAAATCAGCAGCAGCAACCTGGTGGAGAAGTTATGGATAAAACCTGCAGATGAAAGACTTTTGTCTGAGAAAGGTAAAATGGAGTGGTAGTGGTGAAGAAAGGGCAGGGGAATTATAGGATCTAAGGAAGGGGGCTGGAATAGGCAGAGAATCATCAGCAAGAGAAAGAGAAAGAGGTAGGTGATTACAAGGACACTGAGATAAGAGAATTAGGTCTTCCCAAGCACAATATGGAAAGACATCACTGAAGCAACTCAGATAGCCTTTGACTTTGAGACTTGGCAGAGGTAGGTTCTTTGGAAAAAGTAACAGGAGAAAGTTTCAATCTGAATAAAAAGAACTAGATCTGTGATTTAGGATATCCTGATAGTTTAGGAGTAGTGAAGACCAGAGATTGAAGAGGGGAAGAAAAAATTTAGAAAGAGTTTAAGCTTTAATGAGTGGGGAAGAGACACTAAACAAAGCTAACTAAGCACTTTAGGCAAGGTTTTCTACAATTCAGTCACTTTTGTGGACCATTCATATGCAAATATAGTCAGCCCAAAGCTTCAAAAAATGGTAATAAGGGAAGAATTCAAAATGAGATGAGGTGAGCTAGGAAAACTATGGTACATTAAAAAAAAAAATTTGCTATTTTTGAAACTACAGTGGAGAAAAGTAAGAAAACAGAGAAGGTAATAAAGGCAAGTGAATGAAATGAATTGTGAAAGCTATCTCACAAGATGAAGACAATGTTGTAAAACTTGAGTGAAAGTCAGCTGTGCCCCAGGATCAAGTTTCATTTCTCCAGAAATCATGTGGTTTACAAAGAATGGGATCATATAGTCCTTTGTGTGTGTGTGTGTGTGTGTGTGTGTGTGTGAAATTAAGTTATGGCCACTTTGGCATTAAAACTCCCATATAAGATAATTTAGTAATCTTAAAGATTTGAATGGGTTAGTAGTATTTCCTCAGTTATGACTTAGATTGTGTGGTCATTTGTCCTGACTAATCAGGACAGAGGTCCAGCCTATGGGAAATGTTACCCAAGACTTGTATAATTTTTGTGTGTTTTCTGTACCTTGCCTCTCTTCACTGTCAGGCCACCCAGTGGAGATGTTGAGATGCCCAATTCTCATGAAATTTGTCAAATTAAAACTCCTTTGTTTTCTGCCTTGAGATAGCTCTGATTTATTTAAGTTGGTGGTCTTTTGCTCCACACAGATTTGGTGCATGGATTGGGAAAACCCTTTCTTGGGCTAGGGGCTCCCCTTTGGGAAATAGGATGCAGCAACCACTCGAGCTTTTCCTGAAGGACTCTCCACTTAAAATCAAAAAAAAAAAAAAAAAAAATCCAGAGAATGTGGTGTGTGATTTAAACAATATCCTATATCATTGGAAGGAAAAATAAGATTGCAATCAGTAATAAAGGGATTTGTGAAGGATAGACTATTATAAACTTTTTATGTTGCCTTTCAATATCCTTAATTTGCTCCTTAAGAAATCACATGAGACTTATGGATTAATACAAGACTTTGGGTCCATTTAATGACATGTTAGAGAGCTTCAGAAGGGAATAACTCCTGAGGTATTGGGTAAATGTTTAACTGTTGAGGAAAATGTTTAAAGGAAGTGGCTTTGTAGAGGGAAGAATGGGAAACATTAGCCCCAATTTGTTTAAAACTCCCAATATGTTCTAAAGAGGAAGATAAAAGATTGGAAGATATTGGAGCAATAAAAAAACCCCTGAAGGATACTGGCAATTATCTGATGGGAGGAGAATACTGAATAAGGCCATGACTGGGGAGATTTTGACTGCTTTTTATTAAGGAAGCCATTATGGTGGTCAAGCAATATGTAATATCTTTTAAGAAAATTTGGCTATATAGAGATATGTACAACTGCAAAGCAAATATTCAGAAGGTATGTAATAGGCATAAAAAAAAAAGAAGATATTGAGGAGTCCTTCCAGAGGGATTGAGCCTGGCTCCAGAATATTCAAATTAGATTTTACCAAAAGGATACTAGTAAGAAAATGGAATTATTTATTCATTATATGGACCATTTGATTGGACAGGTGGGCGCTTTCTCCTGAGCTCTGTTTCAAAAAAGTTAGTAGAATAACACTGGAATAAATTATACCTAGATAAGGATTGCTTCCAATATTATTCTACTAACTATTGAATTCTGATAATGAAATGTACTTTACTTCAAAGGTTTTATAAGAAATAAGGGAAGGGGGTGGGAGGTGGGGAGCTGCAAATTAGGTGCATCTACCCTAATCAGGGAAAGTGAAAAGAATGAATCAGGTTTTTAAAAAACACATTACTAAATTGATGTTAGGTACTCAATTGTTTTGGATGAAATGTCTGCCAGTGTTTTGTTAAAGAATTAGAATTGTCCCCAGAAGAGATCTGAGGCTTTCCCCATCTGAGAGGGAGGGAAAAAGGAAACACTCTCCTTTGAAACAAAAAGGTTTTAAGAATTATATACACTGGGAGTGTCCTTATCTTTTTCAGTCCTTGGGAAACAAGAATGGCTGGCCTAGACAACACTTTTGGAGTTTGTAATTCCAGGAAATTGGGTGCCTTTTAAATCCCGGAAGGCTTGGAGTGAGAAGTACCTTATCAGATGTTACTGATGACCAAGATTGTGGTCCAGAGGCTGAGAAGAGGTGCCATCTATACTAAGGCTAAAGGACCTGTGGAGGAAGCTAAGAATGGATTGTTGAGGGCAATTTTGTAAAAATTGCCTTTGCACCAGGGCAATTAAAAATGTTTTGATGGGAGAGAAAAGTCTATCAAAGAGTACATCTCACAAAAAAAAAAAAAAATCCTAAGAATAGTTGGGGTAAACAGGTAGGAATATCAAACTCAGCCCCTCCCCTGGGATTATCTTTGTTGATTCCCCTATTTGAAAGATTATTATTTTTTTTTTCAAAACCATCTTGTCAGCCATGGGAAAAGAATTTCCAAACAAGGAATGGGTTTATTGTTAATCTACAGGTTTGTTATATAAAAATGATTTTTAATGTTTACCTAATACTAGAATGAAATTTTACTTTAAAAAAGGGTCAAAGATGTCATATATGTGAAGTTTATCAAAGTTTATTGTATTGAGTCATCTTATAGCTATACCCATTATTTAAAGGGACTCTGAGAATAATAGTTTTTGCTTTTGTCCCTTTGACCATGTTTCTGCTATAGACAATATGTAATTTAGAATTTTTCTATGTGTTGAGCATTTTAAAAGCACATGATTTGTATAATGTTAAACTTAAAACCATTTACTTAGACATGAAAGATAAGCTGTGAACTTTCTAGGATGAATCTCTTACTGTTATCAATGTAGGTCATAGCCAATATTTATTTAGGATATGTGATCCTTGAGAGCTAAATTCACCTGAAGCTTTGATTAATGAGATTTGCTATTTGAGATAAAATTTCTTGGCTGGAGCTGATATTATTTGGAGATTTAAATTCAGGTATGATAGTCTGATGTATCATCAAGCCAGTGATCCACCATCCCAAAAGAATATGCCACAAGCTACTCAGAAGAATGTGATTCTGAATTATTACAGGTCAAAGTTAGTATCTGGAAAAGAGTTGTGAGGAAAACCTTGGCCTCCACTTAAGGTGGTGTCCTTCTGATTCAGTTTTCCAGTGGTATTCTTTTGAATGAGGTCTCATCTGTAACTACTTCAAGCTGACAAGGGCCGTAGAGTTGTCCCTAAGTTAATGGGGTTCAGGCCATGAGGGGAAGTGTGAGATCTGAAGGTGTTAGCAACATCTAGGAGATGTGGAGGGTCCAGGTCAGTTGTCCGATGATTTTCAGACTGAACGAGTAGCTAGAAGTTCATAGCTTAGAGCCGGCCACTTCTGAGGACAGCCAGGGTTCTGTTGTGGTGGTGGAGCAAGGAGGAGCTTGACCAAGCCCCAAACTCCTGCTGGAGGGCAGAGCATTGGGGGGCAGCTTGTCCCCTGTAGGAAGTCTCTCTCCTTCAGTGCCAGCTGCACTGAGGCAAGGACTCCAAGGCGGCCCTGTCCATGACATCTGAAGCACAAATCCCTAGGTTTCCCAGTAATGTCAGTAGCCAAGATTTGGGAATGTTCTCCATATCTCACTTTAATTCTTCGGTCTTTTTCCTCTGCTACAATTTGATCCCTATTATTAAAGACCCCCAATAGCTGTTTCTAATAGCTGAGTGAGAGAAGTTTGAGGGACCAAAGCTGGCTTCTGCAGCTTCCTATGTCTGAGGCAGATTGTTTAATATTAACATTTCCCTGGGAGAGATCAGATTGGAGGGCAATAGCCTTAGACCCCTCAGTAAACTGGGTGGGGTCGTCAGAGTAATGGCCAGGTTCTTCCTTAGTCTGGGAGCAATGTGTCATTGAAAAAGGCATCTCTGCTCTGAGTGTTTCTCCCTGAGAGTCTGCTGCCCCTCTAAGGGAGGCAGAGGTTAGTAGGGGTGACTAACTCGGGATCCTGAGCAGGAGAAAAAGGAGTTAAAGAAATATTGTCAGACATAAGGTCCTGTCTTTGGTAAGGAGATGGCTCTGAAAGAGATTCAGAGGCCTACAGTGTCCCTAGAGGAGCAAGAAGGAGGAAGTTTTTAAAAGTTATTATCTAATTTTGATTTCCCTCCAGAAAAGTTAAGCAGCATTCTGCAGTGCTATTTTAATTTAAGCTTTTTAGTTTTGAGATCTTTTAAGCTGAATTTGTCTCTGTTTAAGAAGCAGTCTAGAGCCTTTAGGAATAGAGACAGAGGTGGACTGTCCCATTTTGCCACAGCCTTAGTAGGTTCCCCAAATTCTATAGCACTCTGTCCTCTTTAGGAGTCCCCAGAGAAGGAGAAATGACAGAAATTCCTTGATTAAGGGTTTTTTTTTTGTTCAAGAGCAGGAATTCCCAGTCCAAGCATCCCCAGATTGAGGAATTCTGCTGGAGTTTGAGCCCCACCGACAATCTACACCTTCCTGGTGTGTAAGAGTCCCAGATATAGAAGAGACAACAACAAGACAAGGCTTACCTGGGTCAGAATCTTGGGGATCCCCACACAGGCCACCAAAATGATGAGGTGTGAGAAAAGGGGTGAAAGGACCCCCTTTGGCCAGTTTCCTTATTGGTAAAATGAGCTGGAGAAGAAAATGGCAAACTGTTCCAGTATCTGCCAAGAAAACACCAAATTATATCACAAAGAATCAACTGAACAACTAGCACTTAGCTAACATCAATGGGTTTAAGTCAAAAGATTTAGATGAACTATAGAAGAATATAGAACATATATGATGTAATATACCTTCTAGGGGAGACAACAATGATTTTAAGGTCCCCTGACCTTAGGAGGCTTCTCTTCTAACAAGAAGTCAGTGATTCTAAATCTTCTGGCTTTGGAATCTATGATTCTGAGGCCCTTTGATGTGAGAATGCTATTGTTCTGTCAATGATTATAAAAGTCCTCTGGCCTAGGAATATAATAATATTTCTTTCCTCAGACTTTAGAGAAGATATTTTAATGCTCCTGAGACTATTGTTCTAATAATCTGACAATGATTGCAAGTTTTCTGGCCTTAGAATAGTCCTACAAACATTACTGTCTGTTGGTCAGTGATAACCAAACTCTTGAGACCACTCCTTAGTTCTACCCCTAGGCTATAAAATTAGCATATCTAAAACATGAAGAAATAGGTAAATGTGTCTCTTTGCTTCTGTTTCTTTGCTAAATTCTCGTGGAATTTAGACCACTTCAATTGGTGTTACAATTACAATAAACTTTGCCCCCTTGATTTGGAAATGGGTTCAAGCCTCATGACACCTCACAACACTGGACTGTGACTTCCCAACCTTTTGAGGTTCCTTCTCAATCTCAGCATATTGGAATATATGATTGCTGAATCATTGTTAATGATTTTTGAAAGCTTGAAGGGGAAGAGAGGGTGTTTATGGTAATATTTTTATAGATTTGTTCTTTCTGAAGGCAAATATCCTGATTTTTATAAAAAGTCTAGGAAAAAAAGTGGAGAATACAAACTAAAAATCATTGAGCTTGACCTTAATCCCTGAAAAAATTCTACATTTGTGAACATCTAGGGAAGGAAGAGATTGTGCCAAGGGGTCCAGAGGGATTTCATTCAGAACAGATTGTTCCATGTGAACCTCAATTATTTATATTTTGGATATGGTTATTAAATTGTCCGGCAGAAGAATGCTACAATGATAGTTTTCCCAGGTTTTAATGAAGTATTTGACAATGTCTCATGCAATTTTTGTAGGAAAAAATGGGAGACATGATTAGATTTGGAATGATCATATAAAAAGAATTGTTATTAATGGGACATTGTTAACTTGAAAGGAGTTCTTTAATGTAACACCTGGAAATCTATTGTGTTTATGATTTACTACAAAGTATCATATTTATCAAATTTGCAGATTTACAAAGCTTAAGGAGGGTTAGCAAACCGTACCACAAGCTACAAAAAGTTTTCACCAAGCTACAGCATGTATAAATTAAATTTAATAGAGAGAAATATAATGTCTTACACTGGATTCATTATACCAGTTATACCAATTCCATATATATAAAGCTGGGGCATTGTATACATACATGTATATGCACATATATGTGTATGGTTATATATATACACATATATACATGTATGTATGTATGTACACACAGAGAGAGACAGAGAGTCAGAAGGAGACAGAGATAGAGAGACAGAAAAGGAAAGAGAGAGAGAGAGAGAGAGAGAGAGAGAGAGAGAAGAAGGGAGAGAAGGGGAGAGATTAGTTTATCTGTAAAAGACTTGAGGGTTAAATGGTCAAACACAGAGGGAAAAAACTCATATCTACAAAAAAAAAATTATAATGGCTTCTTTTTTTGTAACAAAGAACTGGAATAAAATGAGTGTTGATTAATCAGGAAAGAACTGAACAAATTGTTAACTATCAGAAATGAAGTATTTTTGAGTATATATGACAAATATGAAGAATTCAGAGAAATTTGATATTTCTACAAAATAGTACCAAATGAAATGAGCAGATAAAGAAAAACAATGAATAGGATGGCAACAATGAAGTTAGAGAAAACAAATCTAAAAGACTTTAGAATTCTGATCAGTGTGGTAAACAATAATGATTTCACAAGACTGATGATGAAGTATGCCACCCAACTAAAAAGAAGAAATGGACAGAAGGATCAGAAAGAGACACATTTTTTTTAATTTTATTTTATTTGCATAACATATGTGTGGGTAATTCTTCAACAATAACCCTTACATAGCTTTCCGTTACAAATTTTCCCCCCAACTCCCCACCCCTCCCCAAGATGGCAGGATATCCACTACATGTTAATTATGTTAAAATATTGGCAAATCAAATATATGTATACATATTTCCAAGCTTATCATTGTTGTGCAAGAAAAATCTTATCTACACAAACGATATGTCAGATAAAGGAAACACAATGTAAGCAAACATCAATCAAGGAGTATGAGAATGTTATGTTGTGGTCCACATTTCGCATCCCTCTCTCTGGGTGTATATGGCTTTCTTCAGTGAACAATTGGAAGTGGTTTGAAACATTTCATTGTTGAAGAGAGCCATGAGAGACACATATTTTCAAATGTGATTATTTTTAAAAACTTTGTTTTGCTCAACTATTGTAAGGGTTGGGATTCTACTTTTCCTACTTCAACTTAAGGTCCATAAACCTCAATGAAAGTAAAAAGAGAATCAATCAGACAATCTAATAAAAATATTAAATTTAAAATAATTTTCTTATGATGTATGAAAAAGTTTTTCAATAAATTGAGAGGATTATAGAATTCTGAGAGCTTTGAGAGCAAATGAGACTATATAGGAAATATTTTGTGACTGAGTCATCCATGACTCTGGACCTATGTATACAGACATAATTGAGGGCATAAGTGATTCAGTTCATCAGTAAAGTGTGTCATATCTGAAAATGAATCATTTCAGGAGCTAAAGAGGAAAACCCTTTGGGAAGAAAAGATGAACTACTTACATGACAAGACAAAGGCATAAAAAGTGGATAGCCACAGTATTCCACTAGTACCTTCTCAACATCAGTAAGTTAACAAAATCTTTAGCACATTGACTGGTACCTCTGTAGTGAATTTCATGGAAAATATGGACAAGAATTGTACATGATAAGCAAGCACTGACCAGTTAAAATCTACAATTCAATAAAACTCTCAGATCAATTAGATTATAAATCCATTTGAGCATTTGGGTAAAAAAGCATTATTGTCCAGAACTAAACAGTTGATAGACTTGTTCCATTCTGTTCTGATAAGACTACATCTAGAGTATTATGTTCAGTTCCCAGATACACATTTCAGGAAGGACATCAATGTGTTGAAGAATATTAAGAAAAGGGAAAGTAATATGATAAAGGTCCATGAGATTTTCCCAAATAAGAACTGGCTAAAGGAACATGGTATGTTTAGCATCAAAATATAAGACACAGGGAATAGATGATAGTTTTCTGCAAGTCTTTGAAATGTTATTATGTAGGAGGATTAGTCCCATTCTCTTTGTTCACAGAAAGAAAAACTAAAAGCAATGGAGGAAGTTGCAAAGAAATATATTTAGCTTTAAGATAAGAAAATTCTTCTTGACTGAGTTATTGACAAGTAGAAGGGAATGTCTCAGGTGATGATCAGCTTCTTTCTGGGGGTCTTCCAGGAAAGGCTGGGTGACTCCTCTTGAAAAAATGTTAAAGAAACTATTCTTGTACATGTGAATGAACTTGATGATTTCTGAGGCCCCTTTCAACTCAAAATTCTATAACTCTAAAATACTCTGAAGTATTTCTTTGTCTTAAAGTAGGAGTTTTCTGGAAAGCCATTTTCTTTCCCATCAATGTATATATTTCAATCTAAGGAACTGAGATGTATCTTACTTTAGGATTTTTTCTGCTATTTCTTTTGCAATTCTGTTCTAATTGAATAATTTTCTGTTTTTATGGTTATGATTTATGGTTCTTTCTTGCTTTGTTGATAGAATAGGTTTTTAATGGGAGCTGAAGCCATATTTCTTCCCATACTGAACTGAACTGAACGATGTGATTACAGAGTTGATTTGGATGCCTATTACTATATACAATTTGTACTACTAATTATTAGTAATTAATGTCATAAATTAAATCTCTGAGTATAACTGTTCCTTTGAAATTTCGTGCTTTCTGTGGCCCTTTGAGATTCATAAAGCATTTTCATAGCAGCAAGTAATGCAAGCATTATCATTCCCATTTTACAAGTGAAGATGTCGGGTCCTAGAGCAGTTTAATGACTTGCTTTTACCACACAAATGAGTTGGATAAACCTCAAAATATAATGTGAAGTAAAGTCCAAAAGACTTCACATCCCTGAGTGAATTGTGTAAGTCTAGTTATTGGTTTTCTACTGCTCATCATCTTGTACTACCATGACATGAGTACAGAAGCTCGCATTATGAAAAGGACCTGGAAACAAATTGAAGAAACAACAGATTTTCATCTGTTATTTCATGTTCATTCTTCTGGATATACTCATTGAGTTCCATGGATGATAAATTTAATGACACTAATTAAATCTGTGTGTCTGTGTGTGTCTCTCTTCACATGAAGATACTTAGCTTCTGAAGATGATTTATTTAAAGAATATTTTACACTTCAATCCCGTCAAATAAAAATTGACCTAACAATAACATCATATAAGATTAAAGCAGGAAAAATTATTGAAAATCATCTAGGCCAGCCATCTTGTCAGATGGGGAAAATAAAGTCCAAAACAGGAAAACTACATATCAAAACTAGTCAGGGACCTTTTTATTTTCCAATGGTCTTTACAAAATTTTGTTTTGTACTACAATATACAAAATAAAGCATGCTTATGTATATAAAGTTTGAGAGATATAGTTTCTGGGCATTTAGTCATTTCATTAATTATTGCTGTCTCATGAAGTTTTTCAAGTTTGTTTATTTTTTTTATTTTAATTTTTTTGCTGAGGCAATTGGGGTTAAGTGACTTGCCCAGGGCCACACAGCTAGGAAGTGTTAAGTGTCTGAGACCAGATTTGAACTCAGGTCTTCCTGACTTCAGGGCTGGTGCTGTATCCACTGCGCCATCTAGCTGCCCAAGTTTATTTTTTAGCTAGCTTTTAATTTTGCAACCAACCTTAGGGATTAGTTTCCCAGAGTTCTAAAGGCATATCAACTCCAATGGATTCCTATTGCTTCTAGGCTAAAACATAAACTTCTCCATTTAAAGTTTTATACAAATAGGCCATATTCTATCTTTCCAGCCTTCTTGGACTTGGGTCCTCCTTCCATATTATACAATCCAGCTAAACTGGTCTTCTTTCTGTTTTTCACAAATGACATCCCATCTCCTGTTCTTTATGCATTTTCAGTTGTACTATATGCATTCTCTCCTTACCTCATAGCCTCTCTACAATTGAATACAGCTCAAACTGTTACATGAGGCTTTTCCAACCATCTTCCCCCCTCCAAAATGCTAGTGCCTTCCCACCAAAAAATGGTTGTTTTTTTGATTTTGTCCTTTGTATGTGAACAGAACCAAAATGACATCACTACGTTAGGAGTTGAGTTACATGTGTCCAACTGTGACTGATCAGACCAATAAAAGCTCCAAATGCTCTGCCACAAGTTGGACACAAATAAATAGTCCCTATGAACATTTGGGATGGCTTTTTTTTAACTTTGCACATGTCCCATTTCTTCTGAGCTAATTCAATTCTGCTTTGCTCATAGGGCACAGCATCTTTTCTGATGAGGGCACACCATGCTGGGTGGCCTTGTGCCAGTGTCTCCCATGTCATACCATCAATTCTAAAGTTCTTAAAAGAGACCTTGAGAATGTCCTTGTATCACTTTTTCTGATCACCTTGCCCTATGTGAGTTCTCCATAAAATAGTCTTTATGACAAGTATACATTTGACATGAGTTTAACTACTTGTATATATTTGTATATAAACACTTCATATTTATACTATATATTATTTCTATAATGTACTTGCTGTCTAGAACATGAGGTATTTATGATGGACTATTTTCATTCTTTTTATTTGTAGCCTAAGTCTAGTATACATTAGGTGTTTAAGAAATAATTATTAAATGGTTGACTGAATGAGCAATTGAGTAAGTATACATTCTTGTTCTCCAAGAAATTAAACTTCGATAGGAATTATATCTATCTTGTGAGTGACTAAATCTCTTCTTCATTCAAAACACTTGTTGACCACTTGATCCCCATCTTCTAGTAAAATGATCTGAAGAGGAAGGGAAAAGACAGAACCCATATATAAAAGTGCCTGAAAAAAAGTTTCAACAGTGATTTCTGAATGTGCAGTATTTAGCTTTGTCCCAGATTTCATCTTGGTTCAAATATAATCTGCCAATAAACAGTAGGAAATAAAATAAATCAGTTGCAAAAGGTAAATCCAAGATGAATCAGTCAGATAAAGCTGTTTCTTTGTATGTAGTCAGTCATTTCTTAATCACAGACCAAAACCTTCTGAAAAGCTAGCATATGCATTTGGTCTGAATGCGTGTTTCAATCAGAAATGATCTCTCAATTTCCCTCTTGGTAAGGCAATGATTCACTCCAAAAGGTTGGGATCAAATCATATGCCTGGGGTTAGCTAGTTGCTAAAAGGAAATTTTCAAAAGGAAAAACCTCTGGGGTTGGGACCTCTATATACTTTCCCCAAACAAGTGTGGTAGACTTCATGATACAGCTCCAGAGACAACCCTTTCTCCATCTTCCCACCCTCAAAAAAAGAAATGATGTTCAATCAAATGAAGCAGGCAGTTCTTTATTGGAGGAACTAAAAGAGTGATCCAATTTAGACTGCTAACCCTATTGTATCAGATGATGCTGAATGTTGTAACTTACTGTATTTTTCTTGGTTAACTTTTTTCTGCACCCTGCAGTTTTTCTTACTTAAGACATAATGTAGATTTTTTTTCTCTGTCATAATCCATCTTAGTTTTTATTAAACTGAGTAAAAATGTAGATTTTCCTACAGTTTGAACAGTGGAGAATTCTCCATTAGTATTCAAGTTCTCCCTAAAGTGACCATCAAGTAATATCACAATTTAAACATGTATAAATGTAAATGCATTTTGGGGAAATACTTGACATCAAGCCTAGTAGAACCAATATAACTGATATACCAATAAATAGTTTTTATTACAGAAATTTCTTCCCTTGAAAAGCTTTTCTATTTATATTTATTTAAGAGAATAGTGCAGGACACAATCCTACTAATCATACTCCAAAGAGCTCAATAGAATGGATCATGGAAATAAACAAATAATACAGCCTAATTTCTCCAAGAAAGATACTAAAATTGAGACCACATTTCAATGGGAGATCACACTCTACTTAAATGGGATAATAGTATCAAGAAAAAAAATAGTTCAGTTATATCTAATTGTGCGTTCTTATCAAATTCTCACTAAGCTTCTAATTCTGGTGGAAACCCAATTTAGTAAAAATTCAACCCAAGTATTTTCATACTTATGTGTAATACAATTAGGTGGATTCAGAATTGAATGTACATTGAAGGAACAGTTGTTAATATTTCAATGTAAACTTGATTAAACGTGAATGGTATAGTACTCTATAAATCTTTAATTGGCCTTGTGTTAGTTAAAATTTTTGTCAGTAACTTGGATATAGGTATATTTGGCATACTTATCAAATCTGTATATGATGCAAAGCTTGGAGAGAAAGTTAATATACTGAATGACAGAGAATTGGGACATAAATAAGGTCTTACACTCAAATTTGAAAAATGAATTTTATGAGTATTTTACAAGCTTCATATGAATTAATGGTGTAATATAGTAGACAGAAAAACTAATGGATTCAGGGCTATATTAAGAAAGGCACTCTGCCCCAGTCAAACCATATCTGGAGTACTCTGTTCAATTCCCAGTTCTGAAGTTTAGATAAACTAGAGAATGTCCAGAGTAGGGCAATCAGTATAAAATATTTTAATTTAATATTATGTGGTCATTGGTTGAAGGAAATTGGAGCATTTAGCCTAGAAAAAAGAAGGCAGAGAGGAAACATTATAACCCTATTTAAATATTTTAAGGGTTTTCTTGTTGGAAGAGGGATTAGATTTGTTTGGTTTGGTTCTGGAGGACAGAACCAGGAAAATGAAGCAAATTTAAGCTTGATTAAAAAAAAATCCTAACAATCCAAAAAAAGAATAAGCTGTCTTTAGAAGTGATAGGTTTCTTCTCAGAGATCTTTAAGCAGAGATAGGATGGCCACGTTGTGGAGAATGTTATAACAAGTTTTTTAGAAACAGGTTGAACTAGGGGGCCAATGAGGTTCCTTCTAACTCCAACTTCCAATTTTATGATTTTATAATTCATTTTTATGGCAATAGTGTTTTAAATGTAATCTGCTAATTGACTAATTCATTTTGAAATTCACCCAGAGAAAAATAAATATCTGAGGCCTACGTGAGACAAATATTGTGTCTCATCTAGAGCAAGCACACAAATTTCACAATCCCTCTTCTCCTCTCCCGAAAATAGACATGATTTTCCTAATGAAGGAGGAAAGGAGTGGTATGTTACATAAAAAATTATAAATACATGGAATTTCAGGAAAATTTTTAGTACAATATAAATATGTAAATCTATCATAAGGAATCTACAAATTTAGAACATAATTTTTTACAATAACACTGAGAACAGGTATGTAAGCATTACTGCAAAACAAGATTACATTATCTATTAGCACCTTCCCTAGGGCCCAATGTGTTTATATGATACAATATCATAGAGGTGAAAAAAGAGTGAAACTAAAAGTTAAAGACAGAGAGAGCCTGTGGGACTGACAAGCCAGAAGGGAAAAGGGAAATCTTATGTGCATCTTCCCTATATCCTTTCCACTACTTTCAGGTATTGTAACGGTACAACACTTGCTTGGCTCTTTTCAGATTCCTGGGAGAATAGGAAACAAATTCACATCTTTTGCATTTCAAATTCTATGTCAAATTTCATGGTCCTTGGGGATGGTACCCAGTTTTAAAAAAATATGTTTCTTTGAAATAAACAAGGTCATGCTCTGGTAAAAGCAGAAAAGGTAGTCTTTAAAATTCAATCACATAGCCCATGCTGACATCAGATTTTTGCAGAAACCTATTTTTTTCTATCTGGAGTTGGAGCGAAGAATGCACATTATCACTGCTTTCTACCTAGTCTCCAAAGTCTTAGAAGATAAACGATAAGCTTTGGCCTACTAGATTGTTCTGTCATGGTAATATATTAGCTGATGTTAATATTGTCTACTTTCTTCTCATCCTCATTGTTTACACATCATCTTCCTATATCAAAAGGCCAAAAGATATCTTATAAGACTTTAGGACTTGAGGACACCTGACTCTGTGCAAGATTAAAATATATTTATTCTTCTCAATTGAATTGACTTGAACCTAAGTCTTCTGACTATAAACCTAGTACTCAGAGGTAGGTAGTGTAAATATTATACCATCAATTCATAAATGAGAAAGAAACTAAGCAAAGTTAAACAGCACAATTTATAGTTAATCATAGGCATAGCCAGCCCTCAAATCCACATATGGTAATTCCAAGTTTATTGTTCTTTCTATTATAACATTATGTCTGAATAGAGTTTCTTTTAAGGGCAGACTCTAAAGTCTTGTGTTTGTTTTGTGTCTCTTTTTTGAGGACAATGGGCTCTCAGTAAATGCCCTTGTTAATTTACAAAAAAATATTAATCTAGTGTTAATACTTATCACCTCTATAAAGAAAAAGATCAAAGATCAAAGGAAATCACTATGGAGAAATCTTAGCAATGGATCTTTTCATACATTAATCTAACAGTGTCTGCTATTTGCAAAGCACCTTTCATACTGCATGTGTTCAAAAATAGTATATTGGGCAAGGATGTGGGGGACTTAGGAAAGACTCTAAGTAGAAGTTAGGACTTGAGTTAAACCTTGAGAGAAGGTAAAGGCTTTAAGAGATGAAAAAGAAAAGAGAGAGCAGGTATGTGGAACAGGTTTTGCACAGTTTCAGTGATGGGTGGTAGAATGCTCCTTTGAAACACAGAGTACATAAAGGGGAATAAAGAAATAAGTCTAAAATGGTAAAAAGAGATCTAAAGGGTAGAGAGTTTTAAGTGCTGAGTTGAGGAACTTCCTTTATTTTGAAGGATAATAAGAAGCTACTAAAGATTTCTGAACAAGAAAACACCATCAGTATATATTAAATTCTGAGTCATTAAAAAAACATTTGCATTTAATATGAGTTACATTTATCAAGTATTATTCATATAACATATGTGTAACATCCTTTGTTCTATTATTTATGTAGGTCATACTTAAATGAGAGCATAAATTCAGTTCTATATTTAAACAGTGATGAAAATAAGAATAAAGCTTTACTTGTCCAGGATGCATGAATTTCCAGGTAGGGAGAGAAGAAAAGGAACATATTCATACTTAGACTCATGCCTTAAGAACTTTTCTCTTTCTTCATCCTCAGGATTATGTGGCTCATTGATCATGGATTGAAAAAAGCCTACTTGATCAACAA
>JAJPUD010000223.1:339016-378252 GCA_023553655.1 Myrmecobius fasciatus | reverse complement strand
AGTCAATCAGGACTCAAACAATTATTAAATGAGGCTTGGCATGGGACCTAGTGGTGAGAATAAAATTGGTTTTAGTTTAAGTAAGGACTAAGCCTTTGATTCTGACACAGAATCTAACTAAAGGCAAATTATTTAACTTCTTTCTGTCTCTCAAGAGACAGTCTCTCTGACACTGATGAATGAACTGATGAAATCACTAGTATTGACCAAAAGCAAAATAAATCTCTTTCATAGTAGTAACTCATAGTAGGCATTTAATTAACATAATAGATCAATTGGTCTCCAATCCAGGAAGATTTGAATTCAAGTCTTACTTAATTCAAGTAGGTAATAGATTTCTGTTTTTTTTTTTAACCTTTCATACTTCAATTTAATTTTCAATTGATTTTCTCAATCAGGAAGAAAGTGTATTAACTAGCAGTTCACAAAAAAAAACATGATCTTCTTGACAGAATTCTAACTATAAATTAATAAATTATCACTCTGGGTTACAAATAAAGCTTCTTTGTGTTTGGACTTCATGAATCAATTTACTAAAGCATGATCTCATCTGGATCAGTTTATAAAAATTGAATTTTAAGGATGAGATCTAAATTATGGAACGTGAGCTATTTCCTTTTTAAGAAAAACTCAAGTCTGTGAATTTTATTTTTTAATTTAACTTTTATTTTTTGTTCCAATACTCTACCCTTGAGAAAGCAAGAAATGATATCCATTATCCAATTACAGTCATGAAAAAATATATGTCTGTACTTGCCATGACTCCTTCTTTGACAAAAAGCAAGGGAAAAAAGGGAGAAGGGAAAATGTAGTTCAATCTGTACTCTGTGAACAGCAAGCTTCTTTTTGAAGCTTGAGAGCAAGTTAAATCATAAGTTCTTTGGAGTTGTGCTGAAGCATTACATTGATTGACATTACTAAGTCTTTCACAGTTGATTATCTTTACAATATTACTATTACTATATAAATTTGTTCTCTGGGTACTACTCAATTTACTTTGCATCAATTCATATAAATATTCCTGGGTTGGTTTTTTTTTCCTAGAAACTATTCCCTTCATTATTTCTTACCACACATTATTCCATCACATTCATATTCCGTGACTTGATCAGCCATTCCCTAATTAATGGACATCTCAATTTCCAATTCTTTGCCACCATAAAAAAAGAGCTAAAAAATAAAGGTTTTTGTACATATGGATTCTTTTCCTTTTAAAAAAAAAATCTCCTTGGGGTATAGACATAGAAGAGATATTGCTGAATCAAAAGATATGCACAGTTTTTAGCCCTTTGGACATAGTTCCAAATTTTTTTTTCAGAATGGTTAAATCAATTTACAACTCTATCAATAATGAATTAATGTTTTTCCCATATCTTCTTCAATATGTCATTTTCTTTTTCTTTCATCTTAGCCTGTCTGATGGGTGTAGTGCTTTAGAATTGTCTTAATTTGAACTTCTCTAATCAATAGTGGTTTAGAGCATTTTTCTTTGTGATTATTGATAGGTTTGATTTCTTCCTCTGAAAATGGCCTGTTCATATCCTTTGACTACCAATCAAGTGGGGGAATGGTTTCTTTTTTTTTTTTAAATCACTTTGGCTCATTTCTCTATCTAGTTGAAAAATAAGACCTTTATCAGAAAAAGTTGTTGCAAATTTTTCTCCCAGTTTCCTGATTTTCTTCTGATTTGGACTGCATTGGTTTTGTTTGTGAAAAACCTTTTTAACTTTTTTTATAATAAGCATTATCCATTTTATCTCTATTGTGATTCTAACACTTTCTTAAATTCTGACTTGAATGAAAAGAGGTCTGACATCTTCCATTGTTATTTCCCACTTATCCACTGTTGAACTTAATAATTTTTCACATAAAATTTCTAATGTTTACTCTAGAATAGTGAGGTAGGTTGGACCTGATATTTCTTACTTTTCTCTAAGTCAATGGCTATGATAAGCAAATAACTTTTAACTGTAAATTCCTATTAATTGTTCTGTAAGAAATGATGAGCAGGCTAATTTCAGAAAAGCCTGGAAAGACCTAAATGAACTGATACTGAATGAAATGAGCAGAACCAGGAGAATATTTAGCAACAATATTGTGTGAAGATCAACTGTGATGAACTTGACTCTTCTCAATAATGTGATGATGATTCAAGGCAATTACAACAGACATGATGGAAAGTGCCATCAGCATCCAAAGAGAGAACTATGCTTACTGAATGGGGAAAAAGCATAGTATTTCACTTTTATGCTTGTTTTTTTTCTTAGGGTTTTTTCCCCTTTTGGTCTAATTTTTCCTATACAACATAATATATATGGAAAAATGCTTAAAAGGATTACATATATTTAACCTTTACCAGATTGCTATCATGCAGAAGGGGGTTATAAGGAAGGGAGGGAAAACATTTAGAACATAAAGTTTTACAACAATAACTATTGAAAACTATCTTTGTATGTATTTGGAAAAATAAATACCTGCTTATTAATTAAAAGACTATAAATTTCTTGAGAGTAAATGTTATTTCATTCTTTGTATTCATAACATGATTAATATAGTATCTATCAGATAATACATTTTAAAAATGCTTATTGATTGTTCTCTATCCTTTTATTCCTAATTAAGTAGAGCAATGGAGAGACTGCTGGATTTGGAGTGATAAGGACCACAGTTCAAATTCTATTTTGGCCATGTACAATCTATGTGATCTTGGAAATGTCATTTATTCTCTCATCTTCTGTTTCTTCATCTGTAAAATAAGGAACTTGACATTATGGCCACAAATTAATATCTGTACATTTTATTGTCACCCTTCACTGTTTCTTCCACTCGTACTTTATTCAAATTGGCTATTCCTTATTTCCGAGTAAACGATCTTTCTTTACACATTCAGCATATATTTTATTGTAGGTTTTCTTTGAAATATGCCTTAATTTCTCTTCTATTTGTAGAAGTAGAATTTAAAAAAATAGAATTCATAGCATTTCTACTATACCTTTATTCAATGAATTAAGATTGTTTTACAAATGAGAGACCTGAACCACAAAATATATTACATAAAAGGATATGAGAAGAGAGTAAAATGAATGAAGGACCAATTTCCCAACCAATCAGAACTAACTAGAAATGTAATGAACTGTCTTGGGAGATGATGGATTTCCCCTCATTCAAGGTCTTATGGTCAAAATTGAATGACTTCTCTGATATCTTGTACAAAGGAGTCTTATTCAAGTATGCATTGGACTGGAAGAACTCTGAGGCCTTCCAAGTCTAGATTTCCATAATTCACTTTTTCTATGATACCTTCAAATCTCTTTTTATCTCTCTATGTCTGGTTGGGAGGTAAAGGAGAGATAGGTAAGAGGATATATATATATATAAAAGAATTAATAGCTGTTTAAAAAGAATGATGCTTCCATTCTCCAGGTAAGGATTGACCTAGATGACATCTATCTTCCCTTCCAACTCTGAGAATCTATCATATAAGAATACTATATTCTTTCATTTTGGAAGGAAGAATTTGATTCCTAGAGTGTTTTGCCATCATTCACTAAGCAATTTGTAGATTATGTTGTATATTCACAAAGACTAATCAAATTATTTTATATATTAATAGTTGTGGGATAGGAAGCAATTATTTCCTGGCTAAAATTGCATCATAAATTTTTCCAGTTTTCTTGAACTGAAAATCTTGGAAACCAGCCTGAGTGAAGATCTTGTGGTACTCTGTTGGAGTTCTTTCCTTTCCTTCAGTCTGTACCAGCATGTTCAAAGAGTACAGCTGACTTGTCAAAGGTCCCCTCTTATCTTCAGCCAAAAGGGTTTCAACCACTAAAACACCACAGCCTAGAGAGAAGCAAAATAAATATTAGTTAAACCAAACTAGAAGCAAAAACTAAAACAGGTGTTTTCTCCTTCAAAGTTATCAGTAGCCCCAGTTTGGGGTTTGGCCATAGGAAACATGCAGGGCCTATTTTCAGGTGAGCAGAGAGATCATATTGTAAGTCTGGATGCAGTGAAAATACCTTAGCTCTACTTATATTCAGCAATACAGCAAGGGTATATTGCCCAGGGTAACCAGTTCTGTCTAGAGACATGTCTGCTTCCAGGTCAGCTCTCTCCTGTTCCATCATATTTCAGTTCTCTTCACAGTAACATGTCAACTAATCCAATGCCAATGTGTCCATGAAGATTAGCTTACATGGTGGTTCAATCCTTGTACCCATTTCTGGTGCTAGCTCTGATTTCCCAGTTCTCAGCCTCTGCTTTGGACTTTGGACCATTTTATTGGGTGAGAAGACAAAATACTATCTCTTCCTTGTGCTTTAGCTTTGCATTAAGGGTCTTAGAAATTTTAACTCCTAAGTTGTCTGGGAGGAAGTGGACAGATGTAGAATTTGGAGCCACAAAATCTGAGTTGAAATCTTGACTCTCTAACGTATATATGTGACATCAGGCAAGTCACTTAACTTCTTTCTTTCTAAGTCTTACTTTCTTCATCCAAAAGAAGAGGGGACTAGCCTTTTTAGCAGTCTTCCTCCCAAAAGGCTCCTTCTCTCCTTTATTTTTTTGCCTCTTCCCTCTACAACTGGGAACTTTTTTGACCTACTCCTCCTTCCTCTTATGCTACAAACAAGCTACAATCTTTTGTGCTCCAGAGTTCTCAGCTGCAGTGAGCTAAGCCAATTGAGTGTTTGCACTAGATTTAGCATTAACATGGTGAGCACCCAGGGTTGGGAAGAAAGAACTGTTAACTTGCTTAAGGAGGGGTGAACCAGCCCAAGTTAGAAATGGATCAGGTCAATATTAATCAATTATAGGATAAGGCTCTGCATTCCCAGATATGAAGATCCAGATTTAACATTAATAAGGATATCAATTATAAAGAACATATGACAAAAGAAGCTTCTGCAGCTAGAGAAAGAAGTGATAATGGAAGTATGAATAGATAATTTTATATTTGTGTCTAATGGTGACCATCTCTAGGGGAACAGGTGAGAGAAGAAAAAAAAAGGAAAAAAAATTACACCATAATTTTGTTGTATATTTGAAAGAAATAGCAAGTTGTGTATAGTATATTTATACATTCATGTACAATCATCTTTTTATTTTATTAAATTATAGAAATTTTTGTTTTATTAAATAATTTTTAAATTGCTTCAGGGGAGAAAAATGAATATGAGAAATATAAACTCATTAGTCACTTGACCTTATTTAAAATTAGATATAAGAATACCAGCAGGACAAGTACAAAGGACTCCTGAAGGAAAATGCTATCCATATGACCAGAATAAAGAACAGATGGACTCTGAATGCAGATTGGAGAATTTTATTTTCACTTACCTTATTCTTTCTCATGGTTTTTTCCATCTTTTGATATGTTTCTTCTTTCACAATTGTGACTAAAATGGAAATACACTTTACATGATAGTACATCTACAAACTATATCCAACTGCCTACCATCTTCAGAAGCATAGAATGGAGGGAGGGAGAAAAAATTGAAATTCAAAATCTTTTAAAAAATGAAAACTAATAAATGTGGAAATGTATTTAGAAAAATTGCATAGGTTTAATCTATATTGGAGTGCTTGCTGTCTGTCTAGAGGAGGAAGGGAGGGCAAAAAATTTGGAATACAAGGTTTTGCAAAGCATGTTGATAGCTATCTGCAAGCATTTTGGAATAAAAAGCTATTATTAAATTTTTTTAAATGAATACTAAAAAATTTTCTTGACATGTAACTAAGGGAAAAAATAAAATACCATTAAAAAAAAAAAAAAGAATACCAGAAAGACCAGAGCCGTGCTGTTAGATTGAGAAAATGTTTGCAGGGATAAAGATATTTCCATTAACGAAGAAAAACCACAACTTTTAATGCATAATTTTTTTTTTTTAGAGAATAGTCTCAAGTGCCTTATATTTCAGTGAAATCAGTGAAAGAGATGACTTAAAGAAAGGTAGTCTCCAACTCACATCACCTAAGCAATTAGCTATTTACTCTGTATATATCTAGAAGAGATTTAGAAGATACCACTTTCATTTTACCAGGAAGTATGTTTGACTCTGAGAAGATAAATGGCTTGATGTATCTATACTTACATATGTACTTGTCTGATAAAAGAGTTTAAATTCCTCAAGAGCAAATTATTTCACTCCTTGCATTTTTATTCCTAGCACCTTTTAAATAGTTTTAAGTTCATTTCTCTTTGGGCCTCAGTTTCATCATGCTGGGAGGCTGGAGCAGGGGCAGGAGGTTGGAACTGATCTGGAGTCACTTCTTGCCCTGTGATCTTGTGATGCTAGGTTGTAATGGATTAGGGATACAATAAAAGCCTCCTGATTCCCAGGCCTGTGTTCTTTCTACAACATGCTAACTTTCCCAAATAATGTACTCTAAGCTTGCTTCTATCAGGGAAAAATTATAGGTACTTAGATGTAGCACAACCAGAGTGGGCTAAGGATATTTAAATCCAAGTCATTCTCTCCCTAAGTAATAGCCTCATAAAATCATACATGTAGAGCCAAAAGGATCTAGTTCAACATTCTTACTTTATAGATGAAGAAATTGAGACTTAGGGAGACTGACTTGCATAAAGTTTTACAAGGATAATAATCCCTTTTCTATAGTGCAAAAGAGCATTGCTCTTGAGCTGGAAGTATTTTTGAAATCATCTCATTTACCCTGATCAACAGAGGTTTACAGATTTTGTGATTGCTCAAGATCATTGCTTGCATTGTTGTTGTCATTGCTTGTTTCTTTGTCCTTGAAAAGGATCAAGTGGGTCAGGATTTGAATTTAGGTCTTATGACTTCAAATTCATTGCTCTTTCCAGGATTCCCACAAGATATGGAAATCAATGCTAATTGAGGCTAACTAGCTTGTCTAGGTTATATAACTGATAAATGCCAGAAGCTATATGCAAACCCACATTTCCTGCCCACAAGTTCTAAGCTATTTTTTTTTTTTAGTACACCAGACAATATAAGGGGCAGTTAGATAGAACACAGGGCCTAGAGTCAGGAAGACTCTTCTTTATGAGTTTCAATTTGGCCTCAAACACTTATTAGTTGTGTGATCCTGGGCAACTCACTTAACCCTGTTTTCCTTAATTTTCTTATCTGTAAAATGAGATGGAAAAGGAAATGACAAACCATTTTAGTATCCTTACCAACAAAACCTCAAATGGAGTCATGAAGAGTTAGAAATGATTGAACAACAACAACAAGGTCTCTTCTAAAATCTGGATCTAAAATCCTTTTAAGGAGACAAGTCAGGTGGCTAAATAGAGTAAATAAAGCATTAGGCCTGGAGTCAGGAAGACATGAGTTCAAATCCAGCCTCATACACTTATTACTTGTGCAACCCAGGGCAGTTTAATCTTTTGTTTTAATTAATTAAGCCCAATTAAGCCTTAATCCACTGGAAGAAGAAATTGCAAAACACTCCAGTGTCTTTCCCAAGAAAATCCCATGGACAATATTATCCACAGAGTCATTAAAAGTTGGACACAAATGAATGATTAAACAACAACAGAAGAATATAAATGATAGTTCACAATGCTAAAAGCAAACAAACAAATACACACGTACCTGGTTTACAGGCATGGTGGATGTTTTTTAGCAATTGTATGCATTTATTATCTGCCCAATCATGAAGGATCCTGGCCAAAATATACAGATCAGCTTCAGGAATGGGATCTTTGAAAAAGTCCCCTGAAATAAAAAGCAAATGACCTGACATCATCCAAGAATTCAATTCCATTTGGACAAACCTGAACTATACAAAGAATCCTATGTTAGAGCAGCTACAAGGGCACATGAGAAATATATCTTTTGTTGAGCTGAGGCAGAGTCAAAACCCTCAATAAATACATTTGAAAACACTGAACAATAATAAAGCAATTGGCAATGTGGAAATCAGAGTTATAACTAAGGATTTTTGGACCTTGTGCAAAGAGAAGGCAGTTGGAAGAGAGATTACTTGGGATACTGCTACTTTCAGGATGAGAAAAAACACCACAAAACATGAGTTACTTTGCTCAAGAACTAGACACTGCTAAGGAGGTGAAGAAGAGAGAAATGTATCCTGAGACAAAGTCACATAGCTGGGAGTGGGAATCAGTCATAAGGAGTTCACATGAAGTGTGGAAACAGGGGAGGAGGAAACTTGTAAAGAGATAAATTGCAGGACATATTTCTAGTGTTGTCCTTTGTTTCAATAGGCTGAAGGAAAGACCCAGTCCTCCTGCACTAATTAAAGTTCTAGAGCAGGCCATTTGTCCTTAAGGACAGAAAACCCCTGGAAAATATGTCATGAAATAAAATATCCTTCAGAACTTGAACTTGAATCATTTATCTAAAACAGAAGAGTTTTCAAGACAAAAAGTACCTACAGATCACAACCATGATTTACATAAATAAACAACCAAACAACCTTTTATATCACTCAAAGCAAACAATCTTCACTATATTGGTTCTGTGTTATATACTGAATCTTTTGCAGTGGGGTAAAGTCAACTATTTCATTTCAGTAATTCTTCTGAGAGAACCATAAAGGCCCATAGGACTCAAGCTAGAAGGGAATCGAGACATTTTTAATCTTGGAACTCCCTAATTTTATGGGAAAGAAATCTTAAGTAATAAGAAATTAAGCAACATTATTCATTGTTTCTAACCCTGTACCCTATCCATCAGACCATGAACTGGGCTGCTTTTCAATGACTTCTTAAACACTGGCTCAGTTTCTGGAAGTAATGTACTTCTTGCTGTTCTTAAATAAAGGAATCCATTTGAAAATTTTTAAATTAGATGAAATAAAACCTGATGACAGTAAATAGCACAAAAATCCAACGGTGGTGATTTAGTATATGGCTCTTTTGACAGCATCTGAACACACAAAATTATGAAAATGTAAATGTATCTATATTCCAAAATACTGCCATCATTTGTTAGAGGGGCTTAGAGAAGACAACTAGAAACATGAAAACTGGGTCTATGCTCATGGAATCTCCTATATCTAAAATGTAAATCCTTGGAAGTACTAAAAACTTATAGAATCCCAGAAATAGCTCTGAAAATAGAAGCACAAAAAAAAGCTTTGGGCAATGTCCCCTTAGCTCTAGCAGCAGAGCCCAGCTTCAGAATACAGTTGAAAGTCAAGAAAGGGATGGGAAAATGAGCAAACAACAACAACAAAAGAACCTGAATATAAAAAGCTACTATCATGACAATGAAGCTCAAGACACAGCTACAAGCAAAACCTCAAAGAAATAAATGGGAACTGGGGTCAGCTAGGTAGTGCAGTGGATAGAGCACCAGGCCTGAAATCAGAAGGACCTGAGTTCAAATCTGGCCTCAGACACTTAAGATTCCCTAGCTGTGTGACTCTGGGCAAGTCACTTAACCCCAATTGCCTCAGCAAAAAGAAAAAAAAAAGAAATGGGAATTAAACAAAAGCCCAAAAATAATTTGTGGAAGAGCTAAAAAAGATTTTTTTAAATTAGAGCAAAAACAGAGGGGAAAATAATAAACAATTTCTCTGATAATACTGATGCAAAAATTTTAAATAAAACACTAGCAAGAAAATTATAGCAATCTATCACAAAGATCATACGCTACAAAAAGTAGAATTTATATCAGGAATGCAGGGCTGATAAAATATTAAGAAAACTATCAGCATACTTGATCATATTAGTGACAGAACCAACAAAAATGATTCATATTTTTCAAATACTCAAAAAAAGCTTTTGCCAAAATGCAACACTCATTCCTATTAAAAAACATGAGAAAGCATGGAATAAATGAAGCTTCCCTTAAAATGATAAACTGTATCTATCTAACAGCATCAACAAGATGCTGAGTAAGGTGAGCAGAACTAGGAGAACACTGTATACAATAAACAGCAAGATTATAAGATGATAGACTTAGTTCTTCTCAGTAATGCAGTAGGGAAAAGTCTAGACAATTCTAATAGTCTTAAGATGGAAAATGCCATTGGCATCCAGAGAGAGAACTATAAAGACTAAATGTGAACCAAAGGATAGGATTTTCACCTTTTTTTATTTGTTTGTTGTCTTTATATTTTGTTATGTTTTTCCCCTTTTGGTCTTATTTTTCTTGTACAACATGACAAATATGGCAATATTTTTGAAAGATTTGTACATGCATGACCTATATCAGATGGCTTGCTGTCTTGGGAAGGGGAGAGATAAAAGAGGGAAGGAGAAAAAAATTAGAACGCAAAATCTTACAAAAATGAATGTTGAAAATTATCTTTACATGTTTTTTGTAAATATAAAATACTACTGAGGAAAATAAAACAAATTAAAAGCATAAGCATGAGCAAGCATTATCTGTAACTTGGATAAACTTGAAGCCTTCAAATAAGTATGGGGTGAAGCAAGGATTTTCATTACTACCATTTTTATTCAATATTATACCAGAAATGTTAGCAATAGCAATAAGAGGGAAGAAACTGAAAGAATTAAAATAGGCAATGAGGAAACAAAACTACCTTTTTTTGCAGATAATATGATGGAATATTTGAAGAACCCTAAGAGAATCAACTAAAAAAACTAATTGAAACAAATTTTCACAAATTTGCAGGATATGAAATAAATCATATAAGCTATCAGCATTCCTATATATTACCCAAAAGGTCCAACAAGAAGAGATTGAAAGAAATAACTATAAACTCTAAAGTAAGAGCCCATAGCACTCAGATTGTCTAAGATGACAGAAAAAGATTATGATGAATATTGGAGGGGATGTGGGAAAAATGGGACACTAATGTATTGTTGGTGGAATTGCGAAATGATCCAATCATTCTGGAGAGCAATCTGGAACTATGCCCAAAGGATTATAAAACTGTTCATACCCTTTGACTCAGCAGTGCCACTACTGGATCTATATCCCAAGGAAATCTTAAAGGAAGGAAAAGTACTCATATGTGCAAAAATGTCTGTAGCAGCTTTTTTTGTAGAGCAAAGGATTGGAAAATAAGTAGATGCCCATTACTTGGGGAATGGTTGAACATTTTGTGTTATGTGAAGATAATAGAATATCATTGTTCTATAAAAACTGATGAACAAACTGATTTTAAAAAGGCCTGGAAAGATTTACATGAACTGATGCTCAGTGAAACAAATAGAACCAGTAATACACTGTGCACAATAACAGCAAGAATGTGAGATGATCGACAATGAAAGACTTGATTCTTTTCAATGATTCAGTGATCCAAAGCAATCCTAATAGACTTTGGATAGAAAATGCCACATGCATCCAGAAAAAGCACTAAGGAGACTGAATGTAAATCAATACATGCTATGTTCACTTCTTTTTTCTGTTTTTTTCCTCTCTCTCATGGTTTTTCCTTTTGCTCTGATTTTTCTCTCCCTACATGATTCATAAAGTAATATATATTAAAAATAAACTTACAAAAAAAGAAATTACTACAGACAATATTTGTTCCTCCCAAGAGAAATCCAGGAGCTATAAAAACACAATTACAAAATACTTTCACAGAAATAAAGACAAATGCAAACAGCTAAAGAATTGTTGGCTTATGAATAGGATGGAGCCAATATAATAAAAATGAACAATTCAACCTAGGTCAATTTATTTATTCAGTGCCACATAAATCAAACCATCAAAGAATTTTATACAGCTAGAAAAAAAATTATCTGGAAGATAGAAAGATCACGGGAATTAGTGGAAAGTAATTTGAAGGAAAGTAATTTGAAATCTAATAAAATTAGATTTCAAACTATATTATAAACCAATGATCATCAAAGCAAACAGGTATTGGCTAACAAGTAAAGTGTTAGATCAGTGGGATAGATTAGGTATACAATATACATTGCAAATGACCATAATAGTTAACTTTTTAATGAACAAAAAGTCCAAGCTTGGGGGAGGGGGTAAGCACTTATTTTACAAAAAATTGTTGGGAATAGTGGAAAACAGTTTGGCACAAAGTAGGCACAGAAGAACATTTCACAGACCTATACTAAAGTAAGGTAAAAATAGATGAATGATTTAGACATAATTTGTGATATAAAAAAATTAGGGGAGCATGGAAAATTTTGCAAATCTATGAATAAGGGAAGAATTTATGACTGAACAAGAGATAGAGAAGATCATGGGATGTAAAATGGATAACTTTGATTATCTTAAATTTAAAATCAATGCAGCCAGATAAGAAAGAAAGCAGAAAACTGGAGAAAAATTTTACAGCAAAGATCTCATTTTTTAAATATATAAAACATTGAGTCAAATTTATAAAAATACAGGTCATTCTCCAATTGATAAATGGCCAAAGGATATGAACAGGTAGTTTTCATAAGAAGAAGTCAAATCTTTCCATAGTTAAATAAAAATTCTCTAAATTTTATTGATTAGAGAAATACAAATTAAAACAGCTCTAAAAAAACTCATACCTATCATATGGGTTAATAAGTCAGAAATATATAACAAAAATGGCAAATGCTGGAGGGGATGTGGAAAAATTGGGATACTAATCAACTCTTAGTAGGGTTGTGAATTGATTCAACCATTCTGGAAAACAATTCAGAACTAAAATCAGAGTATAAAATTACGTGTTATCTTTTGACTCAGCAATATCACTACTAGGTCTGTATCCCTAAGAGATCAAACAAAAGGGAAAAAGATCCATACGTACAAAAATATTTATAGTAGCTCTTTTTGTGGTAGCAAAGAATTGGGAATGCCCATCAATTGGGGAATGGCTGAACAAATTGTGATATATGATTGTGATGGAATACTATTATGCTATAAGCCCTGGTGATCAGCGTGGCTTCAGAAAAACCTGGGAAGACTTATAAACTAATGCAAAGTGAAGTGAGCAGAACCATGAGAACATTTTGTTCTGTAACAGCAATTTTATACAATTATCAACTATGAATTATTAGTTATTTCTGATCCAATGATTCAAGACAATTCTAAAAGACTATGATGAAAAACACCATGGCACCTCCAATGAAAACAGTATATACTGAAGCATAATATTTTTCACTTACTTTATTTTACTTCCTTTTTTGCAACATACATGGTTAAGATGAAATGTTTTGCATGATTTCAAATGCATATTTGATATTCTTAATTGCCTTCTGAATGGATGGAATAAGGGATAATGGGAGGGAAAGAATTCAAAACTTAATTTTTTAAAACAAATATTAAAAATAAATAAAGAATAAGATTTTGACAAATAAAAAAAAATAAAAGGATGCTTTACAATCTTTGGCACATTAGATGTATTCTCTGGCTGATACTTCATTTTCTCCATATGATGGAAAGCAGAAAATGATGTCCAGGGAGACTGGTATAAACTCAATTGAACTTTATTTCAAAACAGAGAGACGTAGATAAACCCAATAATGGGAAATTCCTACACTATCTCTCCTTCCCACTGAAACTCCTGGGTAACATGAAAAAGTCAAGGGGCCAGGAAAGAAAAGGAGGAAACATTTTTAGGTTTTTAGTAAGTAAAGGTAGTAAAAATCACCAAAACACTCTCCTGTCTTTTTTCAAAAAATTTCCATTTTGATATACTTCAACTGATATTGGTTAGGGGGAAATGTGGTTCCTTTGAGAAAGAAGCAGAAGAGGGCTGAAGTTTGTTTAAAAAGCTAAGTAACAATACAAATCAGCTTTTATTTACCTAATAGAGATGGTTCAATAGCCAATCATATTTGCTACTACTCTTAACACATGTTGTTAGGGGTAGATCACATTCTTTAGCAAGTCTCTGGCCCACCAGAAGGGATCTTAGGATATACTTAGCTTAAAGGAGTTCACTTCAGGTAAGCAAATCAATCAATAAATAAACATTTAATAAGCGTCTAGTATGTACCAATTATTGTACTGAGCTCCAGGGATACAAAAAGAGGAAATTAAATCCCAACTTCTAAATGTAGGCAAAGATTCATATAGTTTGTACATACTTACTATATCATCCATTGACCATGAGACCCTCGATAAATTATTTAGGAAGGCTTTTATGAATATGCATGAGATAAGATATTCATAAGTTTAGCAGTGGAAGAGATCTTAGTAATTAATACACCTTCTCTTTTTACAGGTGAGGAAATTGAGGTCCATAGTAGATGCGTCACTTGCCCAGCAAGTAGAAGCAAAAGAGACACCAATCTAGACTGTAGGATTCAAAATCCAGTGCTCTTTTCATTATACCTTTTTTCCTCATCTGTAAAATAGGAAAAATAATATTTAAATTACCTTTTCATGGCTGTTGTAAGGTAAATATTTTTAGAAATCTCAAAATATCATATAAATTTAACTTATTATTTGTATTTGCCCCTTGAGTCATAATTTCAAAACTGAAAATTCAGAATCTGATGATTAATAAGGGAAAGTTTTCAATTCAATATCCATTTATGTTTAGAGCTTGATCTTTCAGTATAAAATAATGAAAAATATTTCTTAGTCCAGCTTGTAACTATGCAGTCATTTCCCCCAATATCCCATGCAATGTATTTGTTTCATTTTGTGATACTATACACATTATAAAAGACAAAAGAAAATCAGTCATAAAACAATAATGTAGATTATTTTTAAAAATTATATAAGAAGTCCTGTAGACTTTCTGAATATCACTCAGATGCTAAGGATAAAATCTATGTTTTTTTTTTCCTCTGACACCTGGATTCACGATATCCCCTGGAATAATAAACAACTTCTATGAGAAAGTAAATTTGTTTAAAGTGTTTTGAAGGTCAACTTAATCCAACAAGTATTTAGTAGCCCTTTATCACATTCAAGGCACTGTGCCCAGGTTCTGGGAATAGAGAGACAAAGGTCAAGTAGTCCCTTCCCGAAAGAACCTTATATCTTTTCCAAGTAAGCATTATTTTGTGCAGTTCTGATTGCTCGTTCATTTTTCCTCAAAAGATACTATGTATGTATGTAGTAGTGTCTTACTACAGACTTGGGAAGGCTCTGAATGCCAGTAGTCCACTACAAGGAAACATGAAACACACAGCACCATATAAAAACCATTTTATGAAGGGCATGGGCTTAAAAGATGAAGATCAGTGAGCAACAGATCAGGTCTGCTGGAAACCTAGGGCCACAAAGAGAATGAGGCATCCCCTCCTAGTAAAATCTGTTGGGCTTTTCTAAGTTTCTATATGGGTCCAGTAAAAACAGGCATTGGGAAAAAGAAATAAGAAACCTGGCCCTGGGAACGGCTGATAATTCATGATAGTTGAGGAAGAAAGGGTAAGAGGAGAAAGAATGGAAGACTCCTAGGTAAGTGACCATTAGCTATTATCCAAACTGAAAAGGGAGACTTGGGTCATTACCACTGATAACTTGATCCACAATGAAGCTTCTCAGAGTTTCTTCCTTTTTAAGGTTGAGAAAAGTCATATTAGGGGCATTACAGGTGGAGAAGAGGTAGTAAAGCTATCAAGAAACATAAAATCTTCATGTCTCCCTATTACCTCTAGGATAAAATAGAAAAACTTCAAAAAGACACAAACTTGGTTTAAGGTCAGGAGTACTGACTCTGTAGTCAGAGGACCTAAGTTAGCTTCCCAGCTATGCATCTAACTAATTGTGTGGGTCTCAGTTTCCTTTTATGTAAAATGAAGAGTTTGGGAAAATGATGGATATGTTCTCTTCTGTATCTAAATTCTATGGCCACATATTGCTTCAAATATATTTTACTACAGTAGATAGAGCACCAGCCCTGAAATCAGGGGGACCTGAGTTCAAATCTTGTCTCAGACACTTAACACTGCCTAGCTGTGTGACCCTGGGCAAGTCACTTGACCCCAATTGCCTCAGCAATATATATATATATGTGTGTGTGTGTGTGTGTATGCACATATATATATATATATATATATATATATGTATATATGTATTACTAAAAACATTAAAAAGCTTATCCCTTGAACAATACCTCTTTTCTTGTGGACTACAACAACATTCCAGACCTACCTATGTGGAAACTGATCCGGGGTTCTTCTAGGAATGGAAAATGCTTCCTTGCCACTTGTACCACTTCTTCCTTTTCAAATATTGTCACTTGGCATTCAGGATATATGGTGATACATTCCTTGGCTAGAGCACCTGAACAACCTCAAAACAAAAAGAGAGGAAGAATCCCAGCTAAAGTTGCAAGTTACACCAGCTGCACAGATATGAGTATTCAGTCAACTCCAGGGGCTTTCATTCACGGTACTAGTTGTCCAGGATTTTCACCTCCCTTTTGCTAATGGCATTTTGATAGTTTTGAGGCTTTAATTTTTCACTAGCTCCAGGATTCAGAAAATTTCCTTTTCTCCAAGTATTTCCTGAACCCCATCCCATCTCTGCCTAATGTTCCCTTTCTTCAGAATTTTCCACAGATGTCACCTTGAAGAATTATGGATTTAGAGTATTAAAAGACCTCAGAGGTCAATTAGTTCAACTATACTTATTCTTCAGATAAGAAAACTGAGGCCTGGAAAAATAGTCACTCAAGACCACATATGTAAGTACCCCTAAGAGTAGGAATTTAAACCCAAATTCTTAGACTTTATGCACAGATATTCTTCCTATGTAGCACACTTCCTTCATGATGTTTGCAGTGATATCCCAAAGTACAAATAAGTCCTTCTCACTTGAATTTCTCAGGTTATTCTGTTTGTATACTACCTCACCCCACTTTCTATGCAATCATTTTCTAACTTGTAGTATAGTTTATTCAAATACATGTGTCATTCCTTCTACTAGATTTTACAGTCGGACAGAGGTATGTTGTATGTGTGTTTATTTTTTAGCTTTGAGTTTCCATTATCTAATACAGTACATAATACATAGTTGTGTGCAATAGGTGCTTAAAACCGTCTGCCAATTTTTTAAATTGAATTGATTCAACCTATTTTCTTATCTTCTTACCTGGTTTCTGCATACTTAGAAGACAAAGATTCATATTAATATGTCAAAAAGCACCTTCCTCAAAATAAACCTATGAGTTGTGCAGTGCAAGTCATATTACCCATTTTACAGATTAGAAAACAAAAACTCAATGAACATAAGGGAAATGCCCATATTCACAAAGTTAGTTAAACATTGAAAACCTGGGTTCATACCAAGGTCTCCTGAATGCTTGTAAGACTAGTTCACTTTCCACCATTTATTAAACACCACAAGTACAAGGCACTGTAGTAGGTACAAGGAATAGAAAGACAAATACAAGAATTCTCTGTTCCATATTGCTCTCCACCCCTACTCCAATCAGATTTTAAGGAGGAGGGAGAGAATCAGATTCTAAGCACCCAGGTTCTTTGGCCAAAAGATATAGACACTGACAAACCCTAGCAGTGGGTCATTGAGAACCCTTCAAATTTTGGTTGCTGAGGTTGAGCAAAAAGCCCTACTCTGCTTTATTTTAAAACTGAACAAAATCTTTTCCTTTCTGGCTGCTGGTTTCATGGTTTCATGAGGTTTCATGGAGGCTTCTATCCTAACTTTTCAACTCTATTCCTAAAACTGCATAGTAGAGTTCCTGGATGCTATCTCATACTTTCAGACTATGATAATATTATAGTATTTTGTTGGAAGGAATACCAGAGCTCAGCTAGTCCAAACACCTCATTTTACACTTGAAAGATTTCAACTATTTGCCCAAGGTTATACAGACCATTCTGCTTTGGCTCTTTGCTGACCCTACTGTCTACTTTCACAATGATACATCCAAATGACCATTGTCTTTTCTCTAGTTCTCAGATTCTTATGAACCAAACCTGCAATCCTGAGGTACCAAAAACCTCCCATGACATAAATTACTAGTTAGTAACAATATGGAACTGCTATGCCTCCACTATATGCTTCCACTGATTATGCATTCATCTTACCTCTAATTAGTGTTTAAATCCTTAAAGCTAAAGGACATACCTACTCATTTAAAGATTTATTGATTTTTTTGTGTTTTATAACATCTATATTTTATACTCTATTCCTCCTTCCACCCCACCTAGATAACCATTCCTTATATTAAAGAATAAAAAAGAGGGAGAAAGTTTAGCAAAATTAATCACAACTAACTTCCGAAAAGAAATAAGAGATATCTTCATATCGGTTATATGGGACCAAGCTTGATCACAATACGGATGCTCCATTTAGTTTTTTTTTTCCATTTACATTGTGATGTTTGTTGTGTATATTATTTTTAAGATTCTGCTTCACATTTCTGCTTTTCACCCTGCGCCATCTCAGTAAATGTCTTTTCTTTGAAATAACTGTCTATTGGAAAATTATTCAAGATAAATATATTGGTGGAGGGCCATGTGGACCCACAGAATACCTTAAATTTGGATGTAGTTATTTATTCATTTAGTTGGAGTTTAAGGCAGGGTAAAACTGCAAAGGGGATATTATTACAATACATAATAAACAAAGAAAAAATTTAGGAAGATGGAGGATGCCAAATATTGCTTTTGGGGGCTTTTTTTTTGCTTTCTTCAGTTTTCTGTAGCACACTACTGGGCTATCTCCCCCCATTCATACTCATTCACAGGCTAGGTCTTCTGTGAGATATGTACCTCAAGTTTTAGGTACAGTGTGGACCACCAGAACTCCACCTCCTAAAACTAATTCTCAAGAGTCAACAATTGTTGTTTTACCCTTAATTACTTAACCAGTAGACAGAATTAGTTCAAAAGAAAAGTATTTGCTGAGATGGCATAGTGTAAGCAATAGTAACAAATTACTCATAAACCTACAGCCATATTCTCCCACAATTGTGTATAGCATCATTAAGAAGAGGGAGAATCTCCAACAGAAACAATTTTCCAACTTGTGCTTTCTCTTCACCTTTTACTGGCTGTCAAGACTCCCCATTTAGGACAATCTGACAAGAAGAATCACATAACAATTCACACTAGTTGCATGAATTATGAGTCTACAACAGAGTGACTAGGAATTTTTCTGGTGCCAAGGGAAAATTAAAAGGTTTAATAATCTAACTTTTCACTATGCCCTCCAGATTTTCCAGGCCATCTAACCTGCTAATTCACCCTAAGGCCTGGCCATTCATTTTACTGATTGCTGGATAGGACCTCTAAGTTTTCCCTTCCTCCTTGCAGCTGAATTCTTGTATGTTTGGTTTGCCTCAGAATGTGAACTTCTTGAAGGCAGGGACTATGTTGTTTTTTTCTATATAGTAAATGGTTAATAAATGTCTTCTTGTTCATTCACTCACAGAATGCATTATTTAAAAGGGACACTCTTAGGGAAGGTAGGCAAGGCAATTTGCTGCTCCAATACTACTGGACTCCAATACTTCTCCTCTAGTGATGTCCTCATGCTGCTGCTCTTGAATAAACCCTCCAATGAACAACTACCTCAGCTGCGTTATCTGGGGCTATTCCTCTCTGCAGACCAATTCCCAAAGGCCAGATCTATGACTATTTCAAATTATAAGCTTATTCTAGTGTTATGCCTTGATTAAAAGGGCCTGTTTTCTGAAGGATGCAATGTCTCTATCCAATGGGAGAGTAGATCTACCATTCTTCATGAATTAGAAGCATGACATCCCCTTACCCAGTCAAGAGATAATTTCTCCTCAATACTTGAGTTATTCTTCGGTAGTTGACTTTCTTTTCTTCTACCAGAGCTTACAGTCCCTCAGAACTATTTTCTGCCTAGAAGTGTCTCTTAATTTTTAAAGGTCTGCCAGGATTGTGTCCATTTTTTAAAGCAACCTAATCATTCCACCAGACTTAATTGGAAAACTTCTTCACACTTCATAAAGGTCTAACAAAGTGTAAAGCTTTGCTTAAGACCTTTAAAGTTCATCATCTCTGTTTCCTGTCCCTTAGCTGATAGACTGCACAGTTCTCTCTCACTTAAATCCAATTCACTTGCATGTCATGGCATCACCTCCTTGATGCCATGGTCCTGTTTGAGAAGGACCAACAATCTCTATGAGTAGGAGTAGTAGTTGCCCCACTAGAGACTCACTGGAACTTGGCTTTTTTCTCTTCTTTCCCTTTCCCTCCCTCTATCCATATAGGGTATCGTACCTTTACCTTTGGATGCTCTGCCCAGAGAAATGTAAGTTTTCATCATTACTCCTTAACATATTCTGTGATCAAGACAAATTGGTCTTCCCTCTAACGATTCAAGAGCCTTCATCTTCCATCTTGGTGCCTTTACATTGACTGTCTTCCATTTGTAAAATGTAGTCTCACCTTACCTCTTCTTCCTCATAGATTCCCTCTCTTCCTTCCAAAAAGAGTTTAGGCATCATCTTGTACATAAAGTCTTTCCTGATCTCTCCAACTGCTAACATTCTCTCTCCCAAACTCCCTCAAATTTAACTACTTTGGATTTATTTATCATTACATACACACACACACACACATACACACACACACACTAAGTATTTTGAATGTACTTGTCCCCCACATGAAAATGTGAGTTCTTTCAGATTAGAAATTCTTTGTGCCAGAACTTAGCACAGTGCCTAGCATATTGTCAGTGCTCAATGAATAGCATCACCAGCTAGTAGTGTAGTGGATAAGAGTACTACTAGTCTAGGACTGAGGAAGACCTATCTTCCTGAGTTCAAATCTGGCCTTAAAAACTTACTGGCTGTGTGACCCTGTTTGCCTTAGTTCTTCATTTGTAAAATAAGTTGCAGAAGGAAATGGTAAAATTACTCCTGTATCTCTGCCCCCAAAAACCCCTCCAAAATAGGGTTATGAAGAGTAGGACATAACTGGAAAATGTCTGAACAACACATGCTACTTATTTGATTGACTCATTTATTTAGCTTTCTTGATGGTTGCCTAAGCCAAAGATTTCAGGGCATTTGTATGTGGATGTAACTTCTTAAAATGAATGCTCTTAGTACCATAAGATATCTCAATAAAATCTTTCTACTTTATCAAAATAAATCTTCCCTAGAGAAATGCCAAAGGCTGTCAATGAGTTGCTTTGGGTAAAGCTCCTTGGATCATAAAAGCATGGATTCTGCCTAAGAAGCTGAAGCAAACTGGTAAAGGAACATAGAGTTTAGACCTGACAGGGGCTTTAGGTGTCATGCCATCCAAGCTGGCTATTAGACAAATAGCAGCTGAGGCCATTTAGGTCTAGGATTCAAATATAGCCTTTCTCCAGACTCCAGATTCAGGCCATTTAACACTTCTCATTACTCTACCCTCTCTAAAATTCCTAATAAATGAGCCAACAGAGTAAAGGAAATGTTTGGAAATCAAGAATTAGAAATGATTACCTTTTTGAATTCCTAGACTTCAAACGAGAAGAAACTTACCTCTTCTTGCCTTCCAGAGGCAGTTGGTGATACAGTGGGGTTATTATGGGAGACCCTTCATGAAGTGCCTGGCACATAACAAGAATTATATGCATGCTTCCTATAACTTCACAGCATCATTCTAATCCTCATGTACAATTTTCAATCACCTCCATGAAAATCCTTGGTTCTCAGAACTTATCTAGAATATTTGAAGCTAATTCTTTAGCTAATACTTACCGCCAAGATCATAAATGAGAGGGAAGGAGGAAAGATCAAATGCAGTAATCACATCTCTGCCATTTATACTCCAAATCTCATGCAGGCCATGCATGAATTTTACCAGTTCTTCCTCTGACCTAGTAGTTGAAATAATATTTATATCACATGTTAAATCAAGAGAAAGTATGAAGTAATGATTAGAGAACCAATCTTGGAATAAGAAAGACCTGGGTTCAAGTATCATCTCTAACAATTCAGACTATATTATCCTAGGTAAATCACTTAACTTCTCAATTCCCCATACAGTTCTCTAAACCTCCCAACAACGAGGATGTTCCTTTTCAGGAGTGCCATGCACTGTCCTTATGAAATCACATAAGAAGAAAAAGAAAAACAATTAAATACTCTACATATCACTATGAAAAGTGATAAAAGACAATCCCTAAATAATGTGCTTTTAAAAAAGGGGTATCAGTAATGGAATGGATTTTGCCTAAGTTAGGAAATAAACCTTAAATCATTTTTTTCTGAAAATTCATTTTTTATTCTTATTAGATCTCATGATCCAATAAACCTTTTTGTATTTTCTCCTGAGTTTTATATAATGAAACACATTTATTATCACTGAAGAGGATTTATTTCCATTTCATCAAATGACTAAAATACTTTCATAGAAGTTTAATATCAAAGCATTATTCAAACACTGATGATGAATCCATACATCAAAACAAAAGGAATTTATGAATTATTCAGCACAAAATAAGATATCTGGTTGTCTGAGTTGTTTACTTAGATCTTTGATTGTGGCTGTATCCTCAAAATGAAGTGATTAGAGATTTAATTGGTGTAAATATTCATATTGCAATGACTCAGGAAGGACACAAATATGATTTGAGATGGTCTGTGAGAAATGATTCATTTGGACTTCTATAATATTGCAATCAGTATTAATCATTTTGATATTTTACCCAAATCACATAGGGATATAATTAGATGTGTTCTTATAAAGTAGGCCTTTAAAATGGGCCTCAGACTTTAATGTAATGTTCACTATTTGTTTACCAGTTATGAAGCTCACCTAAGCAACCACAAAAATTCTGACAAAGATATCTGCATCTTGTTTTGCTCAAATTCCATGTTGAAATCCATGGGTGGGATGCATCAATTCTTTGCAACTTATTTTTGTACTTCCAGCCCACTCTCTCTTGAGTGCTCTCATAAACAGGTGACCACCTTATGACCATTTTGTGATGGTTTTTCAGTGGAGAAGCCCTGTGCTTCATTCAACTCAATCGGTTGATATATCAGTTTTTTCAGCTGATACCTAATTTTTGGCTCTCAAGAGCAAAGTCTATAAACCAATAAGATTCTGTATTTTACCATGTGTGTTTTGCTTTTTTTCTGAGTATCACACCCTATGTAAACAACATACTGAGAACCCAAATCATAAGGAAGATCTGGGGTCCACTTCATTAGAGGGAATCATGAACTTGATAAAGTGATATTGGCTCAGAGCTCTGCCTCAGTTTCTTTTATTGTAAGGTGGATAATTTTAAACTCCACTTGTGTGAACTATATATATGTTGGCTATGAGCATTGCTAAAATTAGTTGGATAATTACAAATCTCAGCTTCACTTTGAATTTTTATTCCTATAGTAATTATAGTTAAAGAGAACAGAGCATCAGAGAGGTTCATTTTACCTGTAGATAGCTTCAAAAAGATCATCTGATGGAATACCAAATGTCCTCATATATTGATTTTTTCCTTCCCTGAGAAGGAAAAAGCTATTATTACTTATGTGTACTTACTGAGCATCAGCATATTACTAGATGTTCCAGAGTCCTGAGTACATATAAACCTTTTCTTAATGAGCTTATAAATATACAGGCCCAACTGTAGACCTTAACAAGCACTATTCTTCAAATTGAGCCAAGAAAGAAATTCAATAAGAAGCCACTAAAAAAAAGAGTTGAAAAATATTCTTAAGACAAATCTTAAGAAAACATAAGATGGATGAAATGCCATGGAAGACTCATCTCCATTACTATCATGAAAATCTTTGGTCAACATACTTCTGACTTAATCCATCATTGATATTTATGAATAGAGAACTACTGATTCCATTGCCATATCTTTTAAGGCTTATTGAATAATTGTGATGTTTGTGTGGAAGATTTATTATTAGAAGAGAGCCTTTTAACATTGCTCTACTAAACATTTTTAAATCAATCAATAAGCAAAGAAGGCTATTGTATTGTCTATAATTTCACAAAATTGTATGATAAAGAAGATGCATTTTATCATGTAATACCATGTGTGAAGGCAACATATTCCTAATGCCCTCAATAAAGATTTCTTTGATGTGTGAAAATTATTTTCTTTAAAATTATATGTAGTTAGGAAAGTAGGACTATAAGATAGTAGATGCTTTTCTGATTGCTTTTTTACAGCATTAATGAAGTCTGATATTTTCTCATATCATTAGGATGTTCCCTTCCTTGAGGTAACTTGTATATCAATCTAATAATACCTTCACAATTGTGTTAACTCCACATAGATCTCCTTTGTGTATACTTGGTTTAGTTCTTTGTTCTTTGTAAAGTCATTTATATTCCTGTGATAAGCAAATTTAGGTTGGTGAAGTTGAGTCCAAGTATGATGATTCTAATATCTTTGATGAAGGAAAAAAATACAAACTTAAAAAAAACTCTGCAGATTTTTTTCATTTTTTCCTGCTTATTGCCCTCTTTCCATTTTTATCCTTTAATGCTCTTAGGACAACTTGTTTAGCTGAGTCTTTCTACAAACTTAATTTCGATTGTTTTTATTCTCCACTGCTTTTTTAAAATATATATTGTTCATCATTATTAATCATTTTTCCCATAACATTCTACAGATACGTTTATATTTTAAACTGGTGATATGTCTTTGTCTGCCATCTCTACTTGTCAAATGTTTGCTAAATAAACGTATTTTTAGGTTCTTTTAGTCTCCAAGGGATTCAGAACTCTTACCAGTTTGAAAACAGAAGAGAAGTTTTGCCCCCAAGAGAAAAAATAAAGATCAGAAGGAAAACAGCTAGCAGAGAATTGGTTCATGTGACGCAGAGTGTTCCTGAAGGGACCAAGGATTTCAAGTCTGCATTTCAGAGTTGAGGGATGCCCTAAAACATATGGTTTTTCCCTCTTACGTCCCTTCCTCTCAGATTTCTATAAGTGTGAGCTCACTCTCCTTCATAGACATAACATACATTACTGAGAGAATATGACCCAGGTTTATAGGTGCACTGTGATGTCTTGATCATTCCTGCTTTTGCCTTCTATTGAATAGCTATGATGTTTTGATTATTTTTGTTTGCCTTCTATTCATCATTACTGTTTTATATTTCATTTGATTATTATAATTATTACTGATTTTTCATTATAATTTAGTAAATGATTTATGTTTGAGTCTGGTATCATTGTGATTCTGTGTAAATGGAAATCATATTATTAGGGGCTCAGAAGTTACCATTTTGAGTACTAAGATTATATCCTTCCCTCAACAGGAATGCCCCTAACACCCTAAGAAGGTGTGAATTATAATCAAGAAGTGATGACTGAAGTCAGTCTCCAAGATTTGCTAGTGTCAATGAAGCTGGGGTGAGTGAGCTACCTCTGAGAAAACTGAAGTAAATGAAGGTTCCAGGTTGGATGGTATATAGGAAGATGATGTTACTTGTATCAGTGAGCCAGTATCCAATACCACACCTGGGCTACAATTGTGCACATACACTCAAATTAGCATCATTAATAGAAAGGAGGTTCAGAGGGAAATACAGGAAAGTAAGACAGCTATGGAACTAACATGCTGAATTTATTATATTCTTAAAAAACAAACTGCAGGTGATGAAAAGAGCCATCTACATCCAGAGAGAGGCCTGCTTCCCTTAGCATTTTCATGCTTTCTGTTGATGTTTGCTTGCATTTCGTTTTCCTTCTCAGGTTTTTTTTTCTTTCTAGATCCGATTTTTCTTGTGCAGCATGATAACTGTATAAATATGTATACTTATATTGGATTTAACATATATTTTAACATATTTAACATTTAACATTATATTGAACTACCTGCTATCTAGGGGAGAGGATGGGGGGAAGAAGAGAAAAATTTGGAGCAGAAAGTTTTGCAGGGGTCAATGTTGAAAAATTACCCAAGCATATGTATTGTAAATAAAAAGCTTTAATTAAAAAAAAAACTGCAGAAGATTGAGATTCAGTTTTATATAGAATTATCTTTTTTATATTAAAATGTTCATGATTGTTAGTGCTTGTCAAGTTCAAAATTACAAAAATAATTTAGACATATAATTGGTTTCTGTATATGATGTTATTTTGTCCTCCACAATAACTTTTACTTACCAATGACTTTTTTTTGAAGACAGTATTAATCACATGTAAGTGTAAGGTTGCTACATAGTCTACCAATCTTTAGACTGTCTTCCCTTACACACTCCTTACTTGTACATTCCTGTTTTCCAAAATATTTCTTACCATCCTTTCCTACTCCTGCCTTTTCTTTGAATATAGATAATATCAAAGTACATGTTGACTTAATATGATAGATTTTATAAAATTCATCATAGACTTTCTTTACCTCCCTTAGTTATGGAACAAACTTCACATGTAGAGTACCAACTGTTATATTAAGGTATATAAATGGCTTAAAATATTTTCTTTACTTTTATTGTGCTTTCTGACCCTCTTTTTCTACTTCTGGAAGATAATTTATATTTTCATTTATTTCAAGAGTTGCAATAACCACAGAATCCATCACATAATAGCAAGCTACTTCTCTGTGTATAAATAGGCTGGTCCTGACTCCATTAGACTCCATAAGACTCCATTAGTTATCAGGACTATAGTTGAAGTTTTTCCAACATAATGGTATGCCAAATATTATTCTTTGCTGGCATAATTTTTGAGAATTCATGAATTACCTCCATAATATGATGAGACATTTAAGTAAGTTTTCCTATGAAACCATTACATTCAAAAATAACTGATAGAATTAGTCAGAATTAGAGTAACTGAAGTTTATAAAGTACTTTAAGGTTTGAAAAATGCTTTATATATGTTATCTCATTTGATCCTCATAATAACCCTATTATCTCCATTTTATAGATAAGAAAACTGAATCTAAGAGGAAAGAAGTTAAATGATTTGCCTATGATCACACAACTATTATATGTCTGACGTGGGATTTGAACTCAGGTTTTCCGGAAACAGAGTCTCACATCCTATTATTATATGACCTAGGTGCATATATAAAAGGATTAAGAAGCCCACATACATTGTTAAGATCTCCTCTTACCCCATTTTAGATTATCAAAATCATCACATCTCCTTTAGCAAGCTTTCCAGATATTGACAGGTAACATAAGTGTTTCTATTTTTAATTGTGTCCTGTTCTTCTGGCATTGTTTTATTGGATTCCACCAAGTGTCACTCTAAAAGAAGGTAAGCTATTCCTTTAAATCAACTTTAGATTAATTAAATAGGTTATGTTTGAAATAAATCTAGTAATTTTTCTCATTTTTCAAGTGTTGTCAAACAAGTCTGAATAAAACATTACAGAATAAACGATCATTATTTGAAACATCCTGCTACTTTACCTTATGGCTTCAGTTAAGTGATTCCAGCATGAGTAGGTAGTTTTGGACATGTAAAGTAACATATTGTATTGAGTTTTAGGGCCAGACTTGGTGAGATACAGGGTGGCAAGTTTTGTGTTTTGATATAAAGCTGAAAAGAAAACAAAATTATTTTCATTTCTTTCTTTTTTTCTAATAAATTTATTTTATTTTATTTATTATTATTATTATTATTAATTTGCTGAGGCAATTGGGTTAAGTGACTTGACCAGGGTCAAACAGCTAGGAAGTGTTAAGTGTCTGAGGCCACATTTGAACTCAGGTCCTCCTGACTTCAGGGCTGGTGCTCTATCAACTGCACACCTTGCTGCCCCAAATTTATTTATTTTTAATGCACATTATAAGTCATGTTAGAATAGCAAAATCAGAGCAAAAGGGAAAAATCATGGAAGAGATAAAAAAAAAAACAGAAAAAGAAGTGAACATAGCATGTGTTGATTTACATTCAGTCTCCTTAGATTCCCTCTCCTCTCCTCTCCCCCTGCCTCCCCCGATGCAGATGGAATTTTCTGTCCAAAGTCTATTGAGATTGCTTTGGAAAAATTATTTTCTTTATCATCATCATAAGTGTATTGAGCCCTTTATCCTCTTTGATCATTTAGATTATCTCAAATAGCAATGTGACATTGTATAAAAGAATAAGACAATTTAGCATCAACCAGTATTCTTTTTTTGCATTTAGTAGGAAAAATTATACCTGATTAAGTTATTAGATTTACTAAGAAAGGAATAAGTAAATGTATAAACAAATTAAACTCATGAATTTAACTTTTTTATTTTATAAAAACTTTTTTAAAAAATTAAATGAGTCACCTCAAGAACAAAGACAATGTTTTATCATGAAAATAAAAATAACAGAGATAAAAAATTAAAATTAGGAACAAACAAATACTTTTCTGGATAAAGTGTCAGCAGTGAAATGCTTAATAGTGATATGAAATATTTCAAAGACAGAAAAACATCCCTAAGTCTTATAAATAGCACAAATTTTCTGGCTAGCAATATGTCAACTTTATGAGGCAGAAATATAGAAAGTCTATATAAAATGAAATGCATATTTAACAAAATAAAATAAAACACAACAAAACATATATTATTTTAATATGTCCTTTTCTAAATCAATATGCACACAGAGATTTTATGTACAGTTTAGTGTTTTCTTTTTCTATTTGGTTTAGATGGTGTCTGAGGTCTTTTCTAGCTCTAAAATTCTATGGTACTATCAAGAAACAGAACTGGTAAAAGAACCTTTTATGTAAGTCTAAGGGAATTGATTTTTCACAGACCTAATCACAGAAAAGAGATGGGATAATGAGTTGTTAAATTAACTATAAAATTCAGCCTCACCAGGTGATCTTTTTATGCGGTGCAAATTAGGTTCTTTGAATGAATCATAAAGAAAGCAATAAAGAATGAAGAATAATAGGCCACAGCTCTGGGTGATGTTGGAAAGTTCACTGAGTCTGGGTAAAAGATAAACTACAAGGATCTTACACAAAGGAAGTCTGGAGAAGGGAGTTTATCAAAAAGAAAAGGGCTAGGACTGAGAGGCTGCTTGCATTAATCAGGATGATGTGCATTAGGTCTGAAACTGTGGCAATTTTGTAATAATTTTCTCTTCTTTGTGTTCAATAGTTTTTCAGTCATATATAGTTCTTTGTGACCCCATCTGGACTTTTCTTGGCAAGAATCCTGAAGAGGTTTGCCATTTCCTTCTTCTACTAATTTTACAGATGAGAAAACTGAGGCAAACAGGGTTAAGTGACTTGCCCAGGGTCATACAAGAAATAGGTGTTTGGGGCCAAATATGAAAATCAGATAAGTCTTCCTGACTCTAGGTCTGACACTTTATCCACTGTGACACCTACCTGTCCTCCTTTCTACTCTATCACTTCTTAATGGGAAACTCAAGCCTTTTCCTCTGAATATTTTTGTTTACCTTTCTCTTTTAAATGTTTTTTGTTCTTTCTAAACCATCAGCATTTGTTGTTGTACTCATTGTACTGAATGGAGTTTAGGTATTTATTAGGGATATAATTATAGAGATAACTTTAACACTAAGATATATTGTCAAAAATGCTATCATCGCTGGGAATTTAGAGCTAACAAAAAGATAAAGAGAATTATTGATCCTTTAATACTACTTCTTAAAGTAGAGAAGGAACATGTCTACTACTAAATTTATCCATACAATACGTCAGTAAGAGGATAAGGCTTAAATAGGAATATTTGAAAAATTCCCACTAATATACTAACCACTTAATGTAAGGGAATACATCTAGGGAACAAAACAATTTATAAAGGGACTCAGTGTTCTGAAGTATTCCAAAAGATTAACAAAATGTTAATCTTTGACCATCATTAGAAAATTCACAGGAAGCAACCAAAAAAAAAAAAAAAAACCCTTTAAAAAAATTTAGCAATGAAGTTCCTAAGAGTTTTCATGTTGAATATCATCAGCTTAGCTAATTAAGTCAACAAAGATAAAATTCAAAGATTTTTATGGCCTTCTCAGGTTCATAGTCTTAGGTTCTATAGAAGAGGCAGAGCAAGCTATGTAAGTGTCTTAGAGTTAGCAAAGACTGAACCAGCAAGTACTCTTGCTATGTGGATTAAAGGACAATGAAATGAAGATTAGTAATAATAGACAATTTTAGAGAGCTTAAAAAAAAGCAAAACAATTTGCATCCAATTTGCTCATCACAACAACTATAAGGTAGGATTATAGATTTTGTTATATGTTATTGTTTGTCCTTATGGTTAGAAGAAAACCAATAAAATTAGGAGGGTGATGTCTTGACTTGTAAGTGAATTGGATTTAAATGAGACAGAACTGTGCAGTCATTATCCTCACTCTTTCTTCAAGAGTCATCAGAAAGTGGTGGCAAGACATAGGTCAGGATGATTGGTAGTGGACTAGAAAACAGTGAGAGACCTTGGTCTTTTTAAGCTAAGGTCTTTCCCAAGATAAGTTCTAAAATTCCTTCCAACTCTGAATCTATTATTCACATTTTAAAGATGAAAACACTAATGTTCAGAGGGGATAAACAATTTGGACATAGTCAAACACCTCACAAAAATCAGAGGTAAGATTTTATTGAGTTCTTCACTCTTTTCATTACAGCACTCTTTCCAAAACACCTGTTTCCCTTACATCTTTCTAGCTCCTAAATTCTGTTGTCTTGTAATAAGTTCTCTCTAAAATTGAAGGCATCATATTAAGAAAGTACTTCTCTTAAACAGTTATCATGATGCATTAGAAGTATGTTTGCAGAATTAAAACAGAAAGTGATCATATAGTAGCTTTATATTATTATCAGAAATAGAATTTCGATTATAGAAGGGACTCTAGTGGATTTGTAGTTTAATCCATAACTCCAAAGAATAATCCTAATACAATATGATTTCTTACTTGAAGAAGAACAATGAATGAACCCACCGCTGCCAGACAACCCATTCTCTTGTGGATGGTTTTAAATGTTATCAAATTTTCCTGTACATAAACTTAAATTGACCTTTTTATGTCTTCCTCTAATTGTTTATAGTTCTCTCCTATGGATGTATACAAAACAAATCTAACCTTTCTTCAACATTGTTGTTATTGAATCATTTCAGTCATATCTGACTTTTCATGATCCCATTTGGAGTTTTCTTAGCAAAGATACTAGAGTTATTTGCCATTTCTTTCTCCAGCTTACTTTACAGATGAGGACATTGAGACAAACAGGAATAAGTGGTTTGCCCAGGTTCACACAGTAAGTACCTGAGGTTGGATTTGAACTCAGTTCTCCTGACTCCAGGAGTGGCACTCTGTCTACTGCAACATCTACATTATCAAACTCCAAATGCTTGAAGAAAATTATCATGTACTTCTAAGTCTCCTATACTCTATACTAAATGTCCCTAGTTCCTTTAGTCTTTCTCTCATGACATGGATTGTAGACTCTTTTCTAGTTAGTTGCCCTTCTCTGATTGCACTTCCTTTTATCAATATCTTTCCAGAAATGTGATACCTAAAACTGAACCCAATATTATATGTCTGGCCTAATCAGAACAGAGAACATATCAATTATTACTTCCTTATTTCTAGAAAATATTCATCTCAATATAGTCCAAGATCACTTTTCTGACTGCCATATAAAATATTATTGAATCCTTTTGAGTTTTCAAAGACATCCAGAATCTTTTTAAAAAATTTACAGTCCAACAAAATATTTCCTATCATGCACTTATTAAGTTGATTTATTTTGAACACAAGTATAATTCTTTCCATTTAACCCTATTAAGTTTCATCTAATAAGATTCAGGCCTAAATTATAGTCAGTCAATGTCTTTATGAATCCTGCCTCTGTTAATCTACATCGTCCCATCCAAAGCTTCTCCCAGCTTTGTGACATTGAAAATGGGAAGAGCCTCCCCAAAACATTTTTATCTCAGTCACTGATGAAAATGTTAAAAAGCCAACCAAGAAACAGGCAAAGATCCCATAGAATTCCATTGGCAACTTTTTTCAAAACTGCCATTGACCTATTAACCACTACTTTTAGAGACTGGCTATCCAACTGGTCCTTAATGTTTTTCAGAGTATCCAGCTAACATCTCTCCAAGAATAACATGAGATTCTTAATCAATGCTTTCCTAAAAATTGGTTAAACGCTAATTTTAGCATTGTTTTGATCTACCAGTTTAGAAAGAAAATAAGATTAGTATGATCTATTTTTTTTCTGAAGTCTTATTTGGTGTTTTACAACCACAACTTCTATTTCTTTACTATTTTCTTCACAATCTCTTCACTAACATAGAATTTTTTCAGAAATTGAAGTCAAGTTCACTGGCATACATTTTGCAAATTATTTTGGAAATAAAAATTTTGCCAAATTCCATTTCTAGGTTGCCTTTTCAACACTCCATGATATTTCAAATGTCACTGACAATGGCTCAGCAATCATATCAATTATTTCTTTCAGTACCTAAAGATACAATTCATCTGAGTCAGAAACCTTGAATTCAATAAACACAGTATTCTTTGGCTATATCTTTATATAAATGTCATCTCTCTCTTTTTGTTAAGTTTAATCTGTAAAAACTCTCTGCATCTATATAGATCAGCTAGTTACCTGTAACTTAGAGTGTTAAAGAGTAATATGGGGCCCTAAGAGATTAAGTGACCTGCCACCATCATTAGAGACCATTTAGCCTGGTCTTCCTGACTCCAAGGTTGTTTCTCTAACTACTAGGTTATACTGCCTTTCAGATATGAAATAACCAACTTCTTATCAAACATTTAATATTAACTCACATTTACATATTGCTTTATAATATATAAAACATTTTACTAAAGATTATCGTAAATAATGCAGAAATTCATGGAATCCAGTACCATATTTTGTACACATCTCTTCAAAGGAGGTCCTAGGATATTATTCTAAGACATAGCTCTGCCAGGTTTAGGCCCAGTATTCCTTGATAATTTGAAATTTAAATGAATGAAAATTCAGCCTAAAGTGTACAGTTGTTTAATCTAGGCCATTGTCCTGTCCAAAACTGTCTTGGTTAATTTATACACTCCATTTATAAGACTACAGTCCCACTGTTACTGTGAAAGAGTAGATGTCTTCATTCTTTTCCTTTGATCAAGATTGCCCTAAGACAGTAATATGCATTGGTTTCTTATATCAAATAAGATTTTAAATAATTTTATCACCATTATTAAACCTTATTTGAACATCTCTAATTTTATTACTGGGAGTCCCTAAACCTTAAAAAGGTTCTACTACTCTATACTACCTTTTTTAAAGTTTCTTTTTTTCCCATAAACACTGATGGTAAAATGGAAACACCATGACCTTCTGTCAGGGATGCAGTAGACAGGATTTGTGCTCAGGTACAGTTTAAGGGCTCATCTGAATCAAAGGAAAGGAATATATTCTGAATCATGTAGTACAACTCTCTCATTTCATAGATGAAGAAAGTAGGACATGGGGAGGTTAAATGAATTTCCTAAGGTCACATACATAGTAAATATCAAATAATGTGAACCTAAACCCTCTCACTGTGCTTCTTCAATTGTACCATGCTGCTTCCCTAGTTTTGGACATTGTGATAAGATGATAAGAGATGAGAACATTTCTTTGGGGACCCTATTCCTATTATATTTACCTTTTTCTCTCTTTTTTTCCACCTTCAGTAGTTTCAAGGTCACACAGATATCAAGTAATTGTTCCATTCCTTGGGAATTGGTACCTAAGCGTTCAGCAATGACATCGAAGGTCAGGAACCCTTCAGATTCCAAGAGATCAAACACTCCCAATTCACAGGCAGTAAACATAACCTCATAATAAGCAAAGCAAAAAAAAAAAAAAGAGAGAGAGAGAGAGAGTTAGGATATTTCATTCTTCTGAGGAAAATACCTAATAGGAATTTAATGGATTAAGAGAAGTAATGCTTTTTCAATGAACTTTGCATGTAGAGCTGAATATTGTCCTGAAAAATAAACAGGTCTTATAAGGTCATTGGCTGGTGGAGGAGGGAAGAAGGGAAAGAACAATATTACTTATTTCCATAACACTTTGCTTTCCTACCACAACTCTGTAAGTTAGGTAGTAAATTATGGTGGTCTTTAGTTTTAAATAAGAAAATAGCAGTCCCCAGTCACATGGTCAACAAGTGTCAAAGGCAGGTCCTTAAATACAGTTCTCCCGACTCCAAATTTTGTCTTTTCTCCCTTACATCATGCTGCCTTTTAATATCTAGGAGTTATGGGAGAGGGCCAAGATAAGGAGGAAAGTGTATTTATTTATCATTGTGTTTCTAATACAAACCTTTGCAGTGATAAATGCAGAAAGGGGGGATAAAGCAAAAGGAAGTTAAACTGCTTAAAGATTCTTAATAGGCAAAGTTTCTCTAGCTACCAACCCTTCTTATTTCTTGGTAGCATTTAAGTAATTCTTGAAACTACATGGCATAGTGATTCTCAAACCTTTGGGTTCAAGACCCCTTAACACTCTTAAAAATTGCTGAGAATCCCAAAGAATCTCTGTTTTTGTGAATTTCATCCATAAACTTTATTAAAAATTTAAATGACTTAGTGTTATCATGAAAATTAGTCTGATCTTGTGATTACCTAGCAGTCCACAGTTTCAGGACTACAAATCTAATGAAATAAAAACAAGGAGAAAAACAAAAACAGAACTAAACAAAACCATACACACAAATGCTATCTTAAATCACCAACACAGACAAGAAACAGATATTCCTAAAGGACTTTTTACAATTGGAATGAGTTACTGGCAAATTTATTATAGAAAAACCTCCAGGCAAAATATAGTTTTTGCCAAAATGTCATATGCAAAGCCATATATCTGAGTAGCTGCCCTTAAACATATCTTGGCCTAGAAGATTATTATATTTTAATTTCTTCTTTTGCTCCAACTTATTATTTTTTTTCCCTATAACTAGCCATGAAAGTTGCATTAAGCAAGTGGGGACCTTTTTTATCTGTTTATGTATCAAGTCTTGCCCGTCAAGATAAACCTAATAAAGCTTTTTTAAAATGTCAAGAATATAGGCTTTATCTGTGACAAAGAAAAGGGAGCATGAATATCCCAGTTTCTACTCAGACATACTAAATCTAATGTTCTCTTTATGCCTATTGGAGATGCTAAGTGATACTAAAATCAGTCTATATTTCCAAGGTTCTACAGGCTTTATTGTATATTAATCACCCTGGACTTTATGGGAACTATAATCAAGAAACACTGGCTGAGTGAATAAAAAGCTGACCTCAGTCAGGAAGACCTGGGTCCAACTCCCATCTTTGCCATGTATTGTCTGCATGACATGAGTGTGAATGAGTCACTGAATCCATTACTATGGAAGATGTGGTCTACATTGGTAGAGGGAGCTCCCTATAGTGATAAAATCAGAAAGGAAATCCCAAAATGAAAAGAATGAGGAAAGAAGGGGAAGGAAGGGAAGGGAAATAAAAGAAGAGGAGGAAAGGGAAGGAAAATGGGGGGGGAAGGGGAGTAGAGGAAAGGGAAGAAAAGAGAAGGGAAGAGAAGGGGAGGGAAGGGAAGAAGGGAAGAAAAAGGAAGGAAAGGGAATTGAAAATAAGACCCATTCACTCTTAATTCTGGTGCATTCTCACTGTTGATTATTTCTAGTTAATCCTGAATATATCTTATTTGTACATATGCTTGTTTGCATATCAACTCCCCCCCTTAAATTGTAAGCTCAACAATGACAAGGACTGTTTGCCTTTATATCCTTTGTGCTTAGGAATATGGTACACAGTAGGCACTAAATATTTATTGATTGACTGATGGATGAACTGATCTCCACAGTAAAGCAAACTGCTCTTATCACTGTGACTGAGTCAAATTTACTGAAGACTCTTATACAGATAACAATAGGCATTGAAATATCCTGGCTGCAACATGCTTCATTATCTGAGTAAAGACTCCAAAGCTGACTAAGCACATCTCTCTGACATTTTTCCATTTTTTTCTTTTTTACCACACTGAAGTAAATAGTTATGATTATCATTAAAAAATGAACACTGTTCAACTACTCAGTTATACAACTTAGCCAACCTATAATTACAAAACAAAATGCTTTCTTCCCAACAATTTGTTACATTATGTAACATTCTTACCTTGGAGATCATGAAGCCATTTATGTATTCATTGAAAAGGTCATAGTCAAGGTCCTCTGCAAAACTCATTTTTTTTCTCAACTAGCAAGAGTTGGAAAGGCCTTGTTTGTCCACTTTTAAATAAACTTCTTGGATATGAGAAGGTTACATGCCAGCAAAATGCTTTGTGGTTGCTTCCAAAAGCCCATTGCCACACCAACATTAGTCATAAGCGGATAATTGTGAAGGCTCCATGTACCTTATTAATAGGAGCACACTGGCTCTCCTTGAACTAATTTCCAACATTACAGTTGTCCTTCCTGCTTCTATGTCCTTTAAGCTATCATGCATGTAACCTTGTTGCTTCATTAGCAGAATTAATTTGGCTCCCTGAGGAAAATTTACACAAGGAGAAAAACTGATGAAAGACCAGTCTGAAGATAGTGGAGGGGATCACAGCAGCCAAGATGCATCTAAGGCCCAAGGATAATAGGGATAAATGAAATCCATTGTTAATCCTCCAACTTCATTTTAGCTATTGGCTTCAAACTTCTCTCCTGGTAAATCTTTTGTCAGAGATTCTAATCAGAAGCAGCATTTGGCAGATTGGTCTCCCTCTTCTCTGATGGAGGAAAGACACCAGTCATGGAAAATGTGCTAACAAGCAGAAAGAATTAGCCAAAATATTGGCAGGGGAAAAGAGGAAAAGAGAGGAAGTAAAGGGCATGGTTAAGCAAAAATGGTATCATCAGCAACTTCTGATTAAATATGTGTTGGTTTGTGTTTATGGAAGTAAGTACCAGCTATCATTAACAAATCAACACTCTACAAAAGGAACAATAGCCAAACACTGTGTTCTAAAGATGCAGTGTTGACTAAAGTCATATAAAACATCCTAAACCAAAATCCAAAGCACAATCATTCTTCAAAAGGCAAAAAAATAATTAACAGTAATCTCAGATGAGAGCGCTTATATGCACTATCCAAAAGCAAAGGACTGATTCCAGTTATGCTAAGTAGAAAATAGATGGATGAATTGATAGCATTCATTAAGCACTTATCCATTTGAGTTAATTTGCCTAATAATGGCACAGTAGAATGATCACTGGATATGAAGTCTGAACCTTGGTTCATTTTCTAACTCACTTTTTACCCAAATGCCTGAGTCACTTAAATTTTCTTCATTGTAAAATTGGGGAGTTGTGGGGCAGCTAGGTGGTGCAGTGGATGGAGCATCAGCCCTGAAGTCAGGAGGACCTGAGTTCAAATCTGGTCTCAGACACTTCCCAGCTGTGTGACCCTGGGCAAGTCACTTAACCCCAATTGCCTCAGCAAAAAGCCAAAAAAAAAAAAATTGGGGAGTTGTATTAAATGACTCCCAAAGTCCCTCCCAATTCTAAATTAATGACCCTATCATTTATGCAAGTAGATACCTTAGACTTTCTAAATAACATGGTTCAAATATTATTCCAGTAATCCAGAGGAAAACACCATAGAAATAGCTAGCTAAGAGATTTGGCAGGAAAGGTTTGAAATTTATTAGGAAATAGATATTACTGTTTAGGAACCTATGACTTTTTAGACAAATGCAAGTCCTCTGATCCCACACCAATATTGAAGAAGTTCCATTGTACTAGGGATGACTGTGGTTGGTTAGAAACCTTAAAGAGAAAATCATAACTTGGTGGGAAAACTGATACTTTGCTCCAGGTAGACAGGATAATTCAAGGCCTTTTTTCACAGAGAGATGCCACGTCATTGCTGTGGTCTATACTTCATACTTCACAAATAGCCTTAGAAACAGACAACTGGCAGTTAAGTCAAGGGATGCACATCTTTACTTTCTGGTCAGACAGTTTCACCTGTTGCCATCTACCTCTCTCACATTCAAAATATATTTCCTTTGATAACCTTTTTCACATTTTTACCCCACCCAATAAACCCTTAATACTCTTTAGAAAGGCCTGAGCTCAAATTCTGTATTGAACACTTACAATAAGTAACCTTAATGACCAAAAAGAGAAGAGGGAAAAGGAAAAGAGAAGAGCAGAGGAGAAGGAAGAGGAGGAGAAGAAGGGGAGGGGACAAGAGGAGAGGAGATGAAGGAAAAGGAGGGGAGGATAGACAAACCAGATAGCTTTGAAAGTAGCATGTTAAATTTATTAATTTTAAAAATTACAATTTATTATTTATTTTAGTATTTTCTTTTAAAATATTGAGTTCCAAATTCTCCTCCTCCCACCTACCCCCTATACCCATTGAGAAGAAAAACAATATGATATCAATTGTGCATGTGAAATCATGCAAAACACATTTCTGAGCTAGGGATATTTTCCCAAAAAAGCAAGAAAAAAAATCAAGCGAGAAATTATATTTCAATTTGTACTCAGTTAAAGAATTCTCTCTCTCTGAAAGGGGACAGAATTTTTTTTCATCATGAATTCTTTGGAATTGTCTTGGATAATTTTATGGATCAAAGTAGCCAATTCTTTCACAGTTGATTATCATTACAACATTGCTATTACTATGCACAGTGATCTGGTTTTTCTCACTCCACTTTTCTTCAATTCATGTAGATCTTTCCATGTTTTCTTCTGAAACTAGCCCTCATCATTCTTATATCACAATAGTACTTCCATCCCAATCATGTCACAGCTTTTTAGCTATTCCTCAATTGATGAGTATCTTCATGATTTCCAATTTTTTTTGCCACCATAAAGTGCTTTCATTAATATTTAGTAATTATTTTACTAATAAAATTAATATTATTAATGTGTGTCCTTTACATTTTTCTTTGATCTCTTCAGGATACAGATCTTGTAGTGGTATTGCTTGGTCAAAAGGTATGCACAGTTTTATACCCTTTGACCCAGCAGTGTTTCTACTGGGCCTATATCCCAAAGAGATTTTAAAGGAGGGAAAGGGACCCACATGTGCAAAAATGTTTGTGGCAGCCCTTTTTGTAGTGGCAAGAAACTGGAAATTGAAAAGATGCCCATCAATTGGAGAACGGCTGAATAAATTATGGTATATGAATGTTATGGAATATTATTGTTCTGTAAGAAATGACCAACAGGAGGATTTCAGAGAGGCCTGGAGAGACTTGCATGAACTGATGCTGAGCGAAATGCACAGAACCAGGAGATCAATATACACAGCAACAAGACTATACGATGATCAATTTTGATGGACATGGTTCTCTTCAACAATGATGTGATTCAAACCAGTTGTTCTGCGATGAAGATAGTCGTATACATCCAGAGAGAGGCCTGTGGGAACTGAGAGTGAACCACAACACAGCATTTTAACGCTTTCTGTGAATATTTCCATGCATTTTGTTTTCCTTCTTAGGTTGTTTTTTTCTTCTTCTCTTTCTAGATCTGATGTTTCTTGTGCAGTAAGATAACTG